>CM029020.1:47502315-47670461 GCA_016801055.1 Panax notoginseng
CATCTTCAGACTCATCATGGGGAGGATGAATAGGAAGGTTTAAAGAAATTGCTGTATCACCCACAGCAGGACTCGAGCTTACATCAGACAAAGTATCCTTAGCATCCAGACTAACACAATCGTCGCGAGGAGTAGATGACTCAATATCAACAAGGATCGGTTGGACGGGGTCACGACTAGTGGAAGCCGCCGCGGAAGCCGCCGCGGAAGCCTCATTTGAAGTACTATACATTAACCCAAGAGGAACATCATCATCATCATCTTCATCAACCACGGTAACCTAAAATAAAAAAATAATAATAATAATAAAGGAAATAATTACTCAATGATATGTGAAAGCAGTAATACAAGGGATGAAAGAAAATTGAGAATAGTACGACAAATTACCAAATTTCTACGACGCTTCTTAATCGGATCCTCGGCTGCCGGGATACTAGGATCAACATTATCGAGAGGGCGTTTCGCTAATGGCTTTATGATAAGCCTGATAGGAGGACGACTGACTTGAACCACGGCAGAAGCAATAGGAGGAGCTATCTCAGAATCAGTAGTAGTAGCTGCTCTCGTTTTAGAACGAGTAACTCTCATCTCCTCGGCATCAGAGGATCCCTGGGGAGGAGCTAGAGAGGACACCCGAAATGGAGCCCGTGGTGGAAGACTCCTGGAAGTAGTGGGAACCTGTGATGGAATGATCTGCTTAGGGGGAGACGACTTAGGCATCAAAATGTCACGCTCAGCCAAGCGGCTACTGGCTGGCCAAAGTGCTGAGCGAACATTGGGCTTGGGAGAGCATAGCAGCCGGCCCCATTGAAGACGTTGTGAAATAGAGACCGGCAATGAACAAATCAAGGTATCATCCTCCCATCTTTTAAGGTTGACTTGCCAGTAATTACGTTCTCCAGCGGTATATCGCCCGCTTCGGGAGTCATCTGGTATGACAAAAGGAAGGGGTCTATGGGGATCACTTGATGGCCTCGGAAATGCCCATGTAAAAGAGGAGGAAGTAGAGACGAAATTGAGAAGAACATCCTCATAATTCCCCTGGCAGGTGTGACCGAAAGGGCATTCCTGGTCGTATCCGAATTGTCTCATGACCCTGTGAGGAGAATATAGTACAGTACCAAAACTATTATTCTCAAGGAAATATGGAAGCTCTGTGGACCGAAAGAAAACGAACCAAGACAGTGCGGAGCCACTCAAACTATTTCTGCTGAGGTTGGAGAAGGTACGAAATTTATGCTTGTAGAAGTGAGGTAGATGACCGCAACCCCCTGAAACGACGGTATAAGGACGAGCAGTGAAGCATGAATAATCATCAAGGAAATGTCGCAAATCCGTACTGTCAGGACTAGAACGGTGATCAATCCAGCGTAGCATGCGAGGAATGATGTTGCGTGGTGGGAGAGAATGAGATTTTTTCTTTCTTGTAGAAAGATGTTCAAGATCGGAATAGCCCGGAAAGCGCTCGAAAAGAAAGATCTGAAGGAAGGAGCATGGAATGAAGCAACTGACATCATACCTGAGTAAATAAAAAACAAATATATATATATATATATATATATATATATATATATATATATATATATATATATATATATTATAGAAAAGGTTGAAGGAAAAGAAAGGCAGTTTGAATGAAAATTAAATATAAAATATGAAAGTGATTACCTCCCAACAGATTCTTTCATGGCAAGGGTTGTTTCGTCTAGGCGACGATATAAGGTCCCTAGGAAGAGAGGAGCAAGGGGAATCTCCGAGCCTCGGGATAACAACGCCGCCAAACTAAACATACGGGCAGAAGGACCGTCTATGGGAGACCCAAGGAAGATGAAACGGGACAACCACATAACTAGATAAGCTGCCAGAGGAAAGGGGCAAGTCTCTTCACGGAAGGCAAGAACAGACTTATCGTAAACTGAGCTGTTCCACTGGTTGGTCTTGTAATCACGGAAGAAATAGCGCACCCAGGATAACCAAGAATTCTTTTGCCGACCTGAACTCTCGAAATCCGGAAGGAGCGTATCACCCTTGAAGCGGGAAGTGAAGTGGGAAGATTGCCTGAAGGCTTCCATCGAGTAGGCAACGCATTCGTTATCTCTAGTGGACATGTTAGAAGGGCCGCGGGAGTTCGAAGAAACAATGGGAAGGCTACAAGACGAGATTCAAAAAAAAAATAAAAATAAAATAAAAATAAATATATATATATATATATATATATATAAAATGAGAATGAATGAAAGGAATAAAAGAAGAAAACTTACTGGTAGAGGGCATAAACATCCTCTAGAGTAGGGGTGAATTCCCCCCAGGCAGTGATGAATGTGCAAGTAGAGGAACACCATCGTGAGATCAACACAGTAAGTGCGTTATGATCCTGGTAAATTCGTAGGTCTCTACACAGTTGAACACAACGAAAGATACTCGCATTCTTCAGTATTTCCACATATTCAGCGTTGTCAAGGATCTCGTCGGTCCAATCTTGCCATCCTTGAATGCGAGCAGATGAATCTGACAGGAAGCGAAGGGGACTGAATGGGTACTCTTGCTTCTCTATGCATAGGCGGGGAATGCAATCGGCATGAGGAAAGTCATCCCAACCTCCAGAAGCTGGGGCATACAGAAACAAGCCTTCTTTCTCTGGGGGTGGAAAACTCGTACGGTCATAGTCTCTAACTCTATCCCAAAAGACGTCAGAAGGACCAAAGAAGGGGGCTCTCCTCCAATCAGTGATGAATGGGGATTCATTGGGAGTTCTTAGTTCTGCAGAGCATTCGGGAGAGAGGGCCTACAAGCAAGGGGAAGTTCATTATAACAATTGTAAGGAAAGCATATCAAGAATGTCAAGTAAACTATATGAACACGAAGTACTCACCATAGCAATAAGGAGCGAACGTCCAATAGTTGAGCTTCAAAACACCTGAAAACAAGAAGAAACAATGTCAGAAAGATTGAAGGAGTACATTTATGCAAGAAAAAATTCCCGAAAATTTTCAAAAAAACTTCGGACAGCAAAAATCCATCCTTCGGAGCCTTTTTTGGACTTAAAACAGCATAGGTCATGGCAACGCGATGAGTTTTGAAGGGCTCGTCGATACGGTCGTTTTGATATATTATAGGCCCCAAAACTCCAAATGACGCTTCTAATAGTAGAGGCTCGTCGTCCCGAACTTCATTTTTTCGTCCAAAACGTGAATTTCTGCCTAGAGTTCACCCCCTAGGGTTCGGCCCCCCTAGGGTTCGGCCCCCTAGGGTTCGGCCTCCCTAGGGTTCGCCCCCTAGAGGTGCGGTCATCTGGAGTGGTTTCGTAGCATGCAAGCATATCAATTTTTCTCTTTTCGCGTTTTCGTCAAGGAAAAATGTAAAGCCACACTTCATTATCTGAGGAAAAAACCAAGATGTACTCAAGGTATTAGGGCTCGGAAGATCAAAAAAAAAAATTGATAAAGGTTCGGCCCCCTAGGGTTCGACGCCCTATAGGGTTCGGCTCCTATAGGGTTCGGCCACCACCTAGAGCGGGATCTCTCCTTAAAAAAAAATAAAATTAAGGCTCAGCCCTAGGGTTCGGCACCCTATAGGGTTCGGCTCCTATAGGGTTCGGCCACCACCTAGGGGCTGCTCCTTCAAAAAAAAAAAAAAAGGAAAAAAAAAATCAGGTTCAGCCCTAGGATTCGGCGCCCTATAGGGTTCGGCCACCACCTAGGGGCTGCTCCTTCAAAAAAAAAAAATAAAATAAATTAAGGCTCAGCCCTAGGGTTCGGCTCCTATAGGGTTCGGCCACCACCTAGGGGCTGCTCCTTCAAAAAAAAAAAAGGTTCGGCCCTAGGATTCGACGCCCTATAGGGTTCCACCACCACCTAGGGGCTGCTTCTTCAAAAAAAAAAAAAAAAGGTTCGGCCCTAGGATTCGGCGCCCTATAGGGTTCCGCCACCACCTAAGGGCTGCTCCTTCAAAAAAAAAAAAAAAAGGGGTTCGGCGCCCTAAGCTTCGGCGCCCTATAAGGTTCCGCCTCCACCTAGGGGGGATGTCTCCTTCAAAAAAAAATGATGAAAAAGAAGAACAGAGGCTAAGGTTCGGCCCTATTGGGCTCGAACACATATGGATTATTCCCTCATACCTTTGAGATCCTGTTGCTCTATCGAATCAATTGCTTGGGATGAATGACTGATCTTTCACCTAATCAGAAGCAAGACATGCGGCGAGGGATTATGAATAGAGACTTCTTACTTCTCCAAAATAAAGATAAGTAAAAAGTTTATATTTTTTCGAAAAGAATAAGATTAAAGCTTGATTTTATTCCCAAGAGAAGAATAAGATTAAAGCTTGATTTTATTCAAAAGAGAAGAGATGATTTTCGAAAATGGCTCATATATATATATATATATATATATATATATATATATATATATATATATATATATATATATATATATATATATATATATTTCAAATAAATAAAGATTTGGGGTTTAAAATAAAGAAAGATTGAATTTTATTTCCAAAATCTAAAATATTTGATTTCATTTTCAAAATAAAGAAAGATTTGATTTTATTTCCAAAATAAAATCCAGTCTTTGATTTCCAAAATAAAATTGAGATTTAATTTTATTTGGTTTGATAAAAAAAGAAAGATTTTGTATACCCAAAATAATAAAAATTTCTTTTATTTATTGAATGCTATTTGATTATTTTTCTTGTTTTCAATTTCCAGAAAAAATAAATAAATAAACAAATCCAAGGGTTTGGCTCACGAGTATTTTTCCTTTTACTAGGACCATGGTCTTCAAGACCCGTGAAGTGAAGTCACGCAGAATCGTCTAAAAGCTGAAAGTGTTCTTGCGCGATCATCTATTTGGAAATGCGACTCTCGCGCAGGGGGCAAATGTGGGCCCATGTGCAAAATTAGGGTTCACATGACCTAATTAAATTAAATGCACAATTAGGGTTCCACGACCTCATTAAATGTGCAAGTTAGGGTTCGCATAACCTAATGGAATGAAGATGAAAAAGTCAGAAATAAATGTGCTAGACCGGGAGAAGCCTCCACGTGTCCCGAGGCGGAAGACTCGTGGAGGCGGCTTATTTTGGGAATTGATTAAGGGATTGGATTGGTGGCTAGAAGGATAGGGCAATAGGGGCATTATTCTAAGGACTAAAGGGTATTTCTGAAATTTTCCTGAAGGCATGTGCCTTGCACATGACTACTTTTCAGAATACCCTATAAATACCCCTTCCATTCTATTTGGAAGGGGGACTTCTCTCCGGACACAAGACTCGGACTCTTTTAGTAGCTTAAGGCTCGGATATTCCACCTAAAAAGCACTAACAAGATTCGAACACTCTCTCAACTCGAAGAACCGAAGAAGGCTCTTGGAATCCCAATAACCCTAACACGGTTTCCGAATTCTAGGGGTTCTGCCACGCGTCGTTGGAGTAATCGCCCACCTGTCGTTCTCCCCTCTACAATCAACCAATCAATTCCGTATTCTTCGTGGATTTCTCTCCTCCTCAGCCAACACGAAACCCTAAGCGAGCAAGGCGCGATTTCCTTGCCCACAATACTCGATAAATTTTATGAACCAAATTTGAGCAACTCAATACTCGGATCGACTCGGTTCTTTTATACTCTTATATGTGGTTGTATTTATAGTATCCCACACCGCTTTACCATAACTCGCCCGACACCAATTAGGAATAGGAGTCTAGATTTAGAGTTTTCATAAGAATTAAATCGCCATAATCAATTAGAATCCTCATTCTTTAATAATAAGAAACCAAATAGGATAAGGATCAATAAGTCAATTAGGACTTTGACCCTTCTACAACTCCAAGTCGCCAAATAATTAATGTTAAGTGGCATAGGCTAGGATTCGAGCCCGAAAAATTTCACACCAACAGTGTCCCACACTCCCCTATTATAAGAAATATGATAAGGGAATAGATAATAAGAGGAGAAATAATAGTGTTGAAGATGTGCACATCAAGCACAACGACTTGTAAAATGAATGGTGCGTTAAGAACAACAACTTATAAATCGGACGATGCATGAAGCATAACGACCTACTAAACAGATGGCATAACGACTTACTAAACATACAGAGTATTAAAATGACATGTCACACCATACACCAGATGGCTTGTCACACCAAATATCATACAACTCGTCATACACCAAACGCCAGACGAGGCTTGTCACACTAAACGCCAGATAGCTCGACAAACCAAACGTCAAACAAGACTTGTCACACCAAATGCCAAATGAAGCTCGTCACATCGAACACTAGAGATCTCGTCATGCACACCAAACATCAAAGAGCTCATCACACCAAACACCATAGAGTTCGTCACACCGAACACCAGAGAGCTCTTTATACCAAACACTAAAAAGCTCGTTACACCGAACACCAAAGAGGTCATCACACCAAACAACAACAAAATCGCCACACCAAACACCAGACGACTTGTCACACCAGATGCTAGACGGCTCATCACACAAAACGCCAGATAAGGCTTGTTACACCAAACGTCATACGACTCACCTCACTAAACGTCAAACGGCTTGTCACACCAAATGGCAGACAAGACTCATCACACTAAACACCAGATGACTTGTCACACCAAACACTGCTAAACACTATGCATCTGGTCATGCACACCAAACATTAAAGAGCTAATTACACCGAACACCAAAGAGGTCATCATACCGAACACCAAATAGCTCGTCACATTGAACACCAACCAATTTAGCCCGAATCTAATATAGTGCAGAACAAATGGCAACCTTATATCTTGCCCAAAAATATCATTCTTGTCATGATGAAGAAAGAGAAAATCAACAAAGATAATTGACCGTAAATGAAATAACCCGAGTCAAATCCTGAGTCCGGAACAAATCTCGGGTCAAATCCCAAGTCCAAATCGAATCAAATCTATCAAAATAAGGCCTCAAACTACTAGCCCAATAGCATCTTCTTGGGTCATCTTAGCCCACCACAGGCTCCCAAAAGGTCATGACTTGAAGGTACTATTGGTAGTAACTTATTTTCTTATATGCAGACAAATTTTTCCCTTCTCTTTCGATGTGGGACTTGGGTGTTACAAACTCCCCCACTTATATTTCTGACGTCCCCGTCAGAACTGATCACACACACGGCCCAAAGATCTTTGCCTCTCTAGCCATTGTGGGATAATACCGGCTGGCTTCGTGTCCCCACCTCCGGACCTCCATCTCTCCATTGTGGGATAATACCACCAGCCTTCGCGTCCCCACCTCCGGCAACCCGATCGGATGACCCGACCTGAGCTTTCGAGAGTCGGCTCTGATACCATATGAAATAACCCGAGTCAAATCCCGAGTCTGGAATAAATCTCGGGTCAAATCCCAAGTCCGAATCGAATCAAATCCATCAAAATAAGGTCTCAAACTACTAGCCCAATAGTATCTTCTTGGACCATCTTAGCCCACCACAAGCTCCCAAAATGTCATGACTTGAAGGTACTATTGGTAGTAACTTATTTTCTTATATGCAGACAAATTTTTCCCTTCTCTTTCGATGTGGGACTGGGGTGTTACAGTAAAGACATGACTTGTAGAAACTATTTTGTTGAAAATTTTAAGTTATGATCTTCCATAGCCCAATATTATAAAAGGTTGTCAATGGGAGTGCCGAAGTTCCTATAAAATTAAGATCATATTATGATTATTGAAGACATATGAACGATGGTCGATGTTTGGGACAGACTTTGCTCCACTCTGATCGTTTTATGAAAATTCCATAAAAAAAGAACCAAAAAATATATCTTGAATTGAATGGGTTGAGTCTAACACCGAGGATAGCTCTATATTGCTTTGTAGTGATTGCACAAATTTATGACGTTGTTACTGATGAGTGGAAAATATACTTACGAATCAGATAATGTTAGACTTAGTATTATGCTTTATTTAAGTAATTTTAGTGCATTTTATTTATTTTTTATGTTATTTTGTAGGAATATGCAAAGAATGGGCAAATATGGGATTTTTTAGAAAGTAGTGGCAATTTCGTAAATAAGTGGAAGTTGAATGCTGGGGCATTCATTTTGGGAAGGATTTGAATGTTGGGGCTTTTAAGAGCAAAATGTGAGCGAGCCTATTTTGCAGCTGGGTTAAGGCTTGATGATTCATATATACTAGGATTTGGATGTTCTAAAACCTAATTTTGATGGTGGAAATTCAAGTATATAAGGGAGAGACTTCTAACAAATGAGATAGCGTAGAGATTAGAGATCGTAATTGAAGATTGAAGATTCAAAGAAGCTAACAAGGGAAGAAAGATGGAGACTTGGAGATTAAAAAAAATTCTACTGAGTTTTTCTTTTCTTCTTCTTTTCTCAGTTTTGTAATCTTAAGATGATGACTTATTTGATATTTCTAATTTTTAATTCCAACATGAACTAAATTTTTAATTAATTCTACAATTGGACCTTTTATATTCATGAATTAATTATCTATTTGATTCCAATTATTGATTTATATGGAATTGTTTATCATATTTTGAGCGTATTGATTAATTTTCTAGTCAACAATTATCGAGATACTTTAGATGAATTCAGGAGATAAAATCTAGGTTAGATCTGAATGTGATAACATGCATTCTTAGTTGTTTTGTGAATTAAATAACTAGGGTTGTGTATTGAATAAGAATATCTCTTTGCACTACATGTAACTTGTGGGAATTGGAACTTAATGAGCTTGCTTCTCTTGTTTTGCATAAGAATATAGCAAGATTAATTGAAACAATTATTTTTTATTTGACCCTTAGGAAAGGGCTAATAAATACTTATGAATTCATGTTAACAACTCTATTGGATTTAGTAATTGGATGAATTAGATAGTTGATTTGTGTGACATACGTAATTGAGGATATTGTAGTCTTAAGAATTAAACATCCGATTTTCAAACTTTGTGTAAAATTTTAGTTTTAGTTTTTATTCACTTTTAAGTATACTTCAACATTGGGATTGTTTAAATAAAAATGAATTGATAAAAAATTAGTAGTTGAAATATATTAGGCGTAGATTCCTGTGGGTTCGACACTCTATATTACTTGTTGATCGTGTATACTTACGCGTATTTGTCATAATCTAAAATAAGACAATAGTTACTATGCACAAGTTCGGACCATTGTTGTCACAGTCTGTCAGGAATCGAATAAAAATAAGTCCACACAAAAAATTGAATATGACCAGCCGAATTTGCCTTGACCGCTGAGTAAACTTTCTTAAGCCATCAGGGTCGTTAGACATGGGATTTGGACCCTATTAATACCATGATGACCCGTGTCTAAATTGTTAATGCATATGTAGTGCCTCTTTATCCCATGTACGCTATATTGTTTGTTACGTTCAACATGTTTTCCAATAAGTAAAAATATCTAGTAAGCGATTTTGCGAGGCTGCACCAATAAACGGAGAATCCGAGTGTCGAAGAAAAATCATCACATCAATTTTGCAACCTGTTTTGGAATGCCAAAGACAAAATCCAAGTTTCCAAGGTCGATACTAGAATATAAAGAGATGCCTGATGAAGGTGGCACTTTTTAGTGTGTCAGAATTTGAAGATGATTAAATCCATGCTGAACCTTTTCTCCAATGCCAATGCTAACAAATTGTTATAGTCAGGGAGAGAGAATGATTAGGACAGATAATTGGCCGAAATTTTTTGACTTCGAAACTTCAAGAAAATTAATCCACCGAAGATGATGTTGATGGGAGACCGGAACTCTTTAGTACTCTCTCCGTCTCTAATTATTTGACGTTTGTTCAAATCTAAAAGAATTAATGATAATTATTTCAAAATTACCCCTCATTACTTTACCTATTTTTTTATACTTTAAACTATTTCTCCCTCTTTATCCCAACAAAAGATTTAAGGGTATTATAGACAAATGAGTATTATATTTAATGTTTTTCAATTATTATCTTAATTCTTATGTCCACCTCTAAAATATTAAATAATTAGGGACGGAGGGAGTAGAGAGTAAATTAATGACGGGACTCGGTCTGCCAAAGCATTGACTACCAAGGTTGAGTTATCAAAGATCAATAAAGTATAACAAAGGAACCAAATATGCACCCTTTGCTCATAAGTTGGATGTCCGAAGCTTAATTCTGACTCTACTAAGCCCAAAGTTATTGAAGTGTAATAAATTGTAGCAAAATTTTGGAGAAATTAAATATATGGTGTGAAGATATTGATATTAAAGCATGAACATGAGACTCATCAATAAATTGTCGAATCCACGAAGGAAATTATCGAGGTGAGTGTCCAAAGTGATAGTCGATCCGTTGATGGAATAGTGATGTAGGTGCATATACATGCATGGTGTTAATCTCATGTAGCTATATATAATTACGTGGACAACATATTGTACTCCTTCTTTCCTTTACAAAATTGGAGTGAATAGACTTGATATTTGTATATGGAAAGAATATTGATGTCTTTGAATAATATAATGCTATTATTGCATAGTGCTATTAGAAGTTGTCGATAACACTCCAAAATTAAATCTTTACTTTTACTCTACTAGCACAAAAATTAGTATAGTGACAAGCAAAGGTTAATCCCACAGAAAGTGTTGTTGTCTTAGTTTATTCTACTGCTTACTAAATCAAAATAACAATAAGTATAAATTGGGGGTTTTTTTAGTTGAATTTAATTAACTAATGTAACTAAAAATAATTAATAAGAATAACCAATAAAATAAAAACTTTAGTTCAGTATTGTCTTTTTACAATAATAGAACAATCAAGCTTAACAATATTTATGCTTCAATGAAATTAATAACCCTAGATAATTGTGATCGATAATTATTCGAAATCCTCATAAGGTTTTAAATCTAATGTGACAATCGCCTCCACTAGACCCTAACTATTATATAAGCTAGAACTATCAGTCTAGATTTAATAGAGCAACATCATTAAGAATTAGAGAATTAGGTTATTTCAAGCAACAATCAAATAATCGGGGATTATTTAACTTATCTTCTGATAATCTTAAAAATACTCAAAAGCTTGTCCACAATCATGTATCACTAATTTCTACTTATGATCATATATAATATCATTTGCTTAATAATATACCTTAATCTAGTAGTTGAATATAGCTTATTCAAATTAACTGGCCATAATTAAATTAAATAAAGAAGATATCATTCAAACCATTAAAACAGATTATCAAGAATATATCTCATATAGGAAGGAATAAATAAAGTAAACCTAATTAAATCATTAATTGTAAACAAGTTTCAACATCCCTTAGAACTGAATAAGAAAACTTAGCCTAACATGTCTTAAATCTTGCCTCCAATTCTAGAGTTTTCAATTGTATAGCTTGGACTCTTAAAGTTTGACTAAGGGGGTGTTTGTTTAGAGCTGAATGGAGCTGAATCTGAATGGCTGAATCGGTCAGTGCGTTTGTTTTGGTCTGAATGACTGAATCGGTAAGATAGACAAGCTGAATGTCTAAGTCAGATTTTTTGAGCTGAATGGCTGAATGAGTAGCTGAATGAAGTAAAAAAAATTAAAAAAAATATCAACTATTATATTAAGCAATATTAAATAAATTTACAATAATTTTAAATTTTTTTAGAGGAGGTAAAATAATAAAGTTTTGTCATTCAGATGTTTCAGACAAGTCAATTATCAAACAGCTTTTTTCATTCACATTCAGATTCAACTCATTCAGTTTCAGATTTATTCAGTTTTTATCAAACACCCCCTAAGAACATATTTTATACTCCTAGAAAAAGTCCTAAAGCTATAAGAAATAACAATCCAAATCCTAGTAGAATTCTTCCAAAAATCACAAGACTTTTAAAATTCTGCTACCCAACCTGACGTCGTCGCGCCAAGGTTCCTACTACAAACATCGTTGTCGTGCCACCCATCCAGGGATTCTGAATTCCAGCATCGGTGAATATTATGCACTCATCAAATTCTCACACACTTAGTCTTTACACGTCCTCGTGTAAACTAAAACAAAGGTCATTAAAGATCATCTAAATTCTATTCACCCAAATTTCCAAAGGTTCTTAATTTAATTCCAATTCATGATTATCAATACTAATCAACAAAAATTCGATAAACACTTCATCAATTAATTCGCAACAACCATCTTACCATTCACCACTAAACATCATTCAATTAAAATGTATCCACATAAGTATCTCTTCTATGATTAACACAAATACCCAACTAAACTCATATTGTGACGACCCCAAAATTAAGTATACATCACCCATCTTGGGTCGTCAGATACATGGTACAGAATACAAATATAACTTACTAATACAACTGTCGTGTATAATACGACAAAACATAACTGTGAGTTTGAATACAATTATTGTCTACTAGAGACTATACAAACTCAAAATGAGTCCTCATTACAATTATTGTCACACTATTTAATAGAACAGTGAGGACTACTAATACTATCATCTGGTCCATCACTCCGTTCCCCTACTCGTCCCAGCTATATTCTCATTTCCTGAAGAGAACAGTGAAAGAAAGGGTGAGCTCAACTAGCCCAGTAAAAAATATTATGACTAAGATAATGCAGAATAAATTGTCATTAGCCTTCAACAGTGTTAAACTGATAAAATATAACGAACATCAAGTTTAACAGCAGCGGAACAAGCAATCCATTAAAAGAGTCAAGTAGAGAATAAAATCAACTATCTTCTATGATTTAAAAGGTTTTTCAACACTGTTATTGCTGGGACTCAGCTTAATAAAATAATCCACATCATCGAATCACCCCTGCACCACGGCCAAGGATATTCGTGTATTCATTAATGGTCATGATCATGCCAACAACTGTCCATCAATGCACTACGGGCCAATGAGGATTTTTACCACATCATTTGTAACATTACGGTCATGATTACACCGAATAATTCCTGGTTATAATCATACCAAGTCCATCTATGCATTACATGCCATAGATGACTTTCAACATTTTATAAACATGAGGATGATGACAATGATATAAGAATTCAATAAAATAAGTTCAAGAATTAATTTATCCAAGAATTAGCAACGTCCAAATTGTCAACATGATACTGCTTTGTGGAGTAAAATTAAAGAATGCTTAGAAGAATATTTTCATGAAAAGATACTGGATGAACTGCAATTATCAAGGATATTCCACTAATTTCATGGAGTATAGAAGTTAAAACTTAACCAACTGAGTATAATAAAGAATAGAATAACAAAAGAAATCACCCGGCATGCGATAGACCGCACAGACAGGTTATTCCAACAGAATAATAAATAATGAAACCAGGTCCGACGTAAACGCACAGACAGGATATTCTGACAGAATAATAAATAATAGAACCAGGTTCGGCGTAAACGCACAAACAGGATATTCCGACAGAATAATAAATAATGGAACCAGGTCCGGTGTAAAACACACAGACATGATGTTCCAAAAGAATAATAATAAAAACGGAACCAGGTCCGGTGTAAAACACACAGACAGGATGTTCCAACAGAATAACAGAAGAATGTCACCAAGTATAGGGTAGACCGCGTATACAGGTTATTCCAACAGAATAATAAGAAATGGAATAACAATAGTTCTCTTCATGAATAAGAAAGAATAACACCCCTTACCGTTTTAAAGAAGAACTGAAATAAGGAAGTAGTTAAGTAGCAGAATACTTTTCTTCTCTCTCTCTCTCTATAGTTTCTCTCTATAGTTTCTCTCTCTAGAGTTCAGTGAATTCGTAAGAAATAATGAAGGAATGAGCTGCTATTTATAGAAAAATAGAATGCATAGTAACTAATCCATGAACGGTCCAGATTGATTACTTTAATCTGACGGTCCATATTTAAAGAAAAATCTTTTAAATAAAATATAATATATTCTATTTATAGAATAACTTTAATAAAGTATTCGGTTTTATATAAAAAGATGTTTCTATTTTATTACTTTAATAATACGAATAAAACAAAACTTCATTATCGCTAAATAATTCATATTATTAACTGACAATAATTGAATCAAACTGAGTGACTTCTCACATAACCATTAATAATCAATACCGTGTGCTACTATGCAACCACACGTATTACTGTACTTTTACTACCGAGTAGTTCAACAGTATCAATGGTAAAACTTCCGCCGTTATTTTTAATAAAATATTTTTGTCGTTTTCTCAATCCGACAATAATTCCGTTGTGGGGTCCACCAATGATTGTGCCGTTGTACGAATATTCCCTGTTAAAACGAATATTCCCCGACCAATCGAATATTATATAACAACTTGCGTACTTTGCAAAATTTATAAATATTACCCACAACTATAACATTATATCAAATTAACTCCATAATATTCAAAAATGATATTTATAGAAAATTCATCTTTATTTATAAAAGTTGGGGTCTTACAACCTCCCCTTCTTATGAAATTTTGCCCTCGAAATTAGGGTACGTACCTGGTATGTCGAAGAGGTAAGGATACCTTGATTTCATTTCAGATTCTAACTCCCAAGTCATTTCCTCAACATCGTGGTTTCTCCACAAAATTTGACTTGAGGTATAACCTTGGAGCGTAGAATATGTTCCTTCTTATCCAAGATTTGAACAGGAACTTCTTCATACGTCAAATCTTCTGCTATTTCGTCCGGTTCTAACTCAATAATGTGTTTCGGGTCTTCCACATATTTACGTAACATGGATATGTGAAAAACGTTATGAACACGAGACATACTTGGCGGTAAAGCGAGTCTATAAGCCACAGTTCCTACTCGATCGAGGATTAAAAATGGACCGATGAATCGAGGATTGAGCTTTCCTCTCTTTCCAAATCTCGTAACTCCTTTCCATGGAGCAACACGTAAGAACACATGATCTCCTATATCAAATTTCACGTCCTTTCGATGAAGATCAACATAACTCTTTTGTCGATCTTGTGAGGTTTTTATACGTTGTCGGATCGTTTGAATCTTTTCTGTAGTCATACGTACCAACTCCGGTCCCAACAACGTTGCTTCACCCACCTCATCCCAGCATACTGGAGAACGACATTTTCTTCCATACAATGCTTCGAATGGAGCCATGCCAATACTTGCTTGATAACTGTTGTTGTAGGAAAACTCCACCAATGGTAAGAACTTGTCCCAACTTCCCATGAAATCAAGGACATAGAGTCTTAATAAATCTTCTAGAGTTTGAATAGTCCTCTCTGATTGTCCGTCCGTCTGAGGATGATATGCCGAACTAAATCGTAAATCCGTGCCCATAGCTTTTTGTAAACTAACCCAAAATCATGAAGTGAATCTTGGGTCTCGATCAGAAACTATGGATACTGGCATACCATGCAGTCTTACAATCTCGTTTATGTACATACGAGCAAGACGTTCAAGTGTATAAGTTTCTCGTATCGGTAAGAAATGAGCAGACTTGGTCAATCTATCAATAATGACCCAAATCGCATCTATACCTTGAGAAACCTTAGGAAGATCGGTAACGAAATCTATGGTAATGTGGTCCCACTTCCATTCTAGAATTTCAAGTGATTGCAATGGACCTTTTGGTACTTGATGCTTGATGCTCTTGCTTTGACTCGTTGACAAGTTAGAAACCTTGAGATAAACAACGCTATCTTTCTCTTCATATTGCTCCACCAAAATGTATGACAAAGATCATGATACATTTAGGTACTTCCAGGATGGATTGCAAACGGTGTGTTGTGCGCCTCCATCATGATTTCATACTTTAAATTAGGGTTGTTAGGAACACAAAGTCTGGAGTTGACTCGAAGTATTCCTTCTTCATCGATTCTTGCTTCCGGCATAGCACCTTCTTGCACTTTCTTCCTCATACGCATCAGCTCCAGGTCTGTAGCTTGAGCAGCTTTAACTTTATCGATTAAAGTTGGTTCTACTCGTATATTCGCCATCATCACATGGGTCCCTGGAGTCTTTAACTCTATCTCCATCCTTTGCAAGTCACACAAAATGGGCCTTTGTGTTGACAATATCGCACTCGTACTTGCATATGATCTTCTACTCAATGCGTCAGCTACCACGTTCTCTTTTCCAGGATGGTATTGAATGGTATGATCATAATCTTTCAACAGTTCAAGCCAACGTCGTTGTCGCATGTTGAGTTCCTTTTGAGTGAAGAAATATTTGAGGCTTTTATGATCCGTAAAGATCTCCACCTTCTCCCCATACAAGTAATGCCTCCAAATTTTAAGTGCAAAGACAACAGCTGCCAACTCTAGATCATGAGTAGGATAATTCCTCTCATATTCCTTGAGTTGTCTTGATGCATAGGCTATGACTTTTTCATGTTGCATGAGAATGCATCCCAACCCTTTGCTCGAAGCATCACTGTAGATGACAAATCCCTCTGAGCCAGATGGTATTGTTAGAACATGTGCTGAAATGAGTCTCCTCTTGAGTTCTTGAAAACTCTTCTCATATTCTTCGCTCCAACCGAACTTTATATCTTTCCGAGTCAGCTGAGTTAATGGAGTAGCGATTCGAGAAAATCCTTCCACGAATCTCCGATAATAACCAGCTAAACCAAGAAAGATACGTACTTCGGTCACTGATTTAGGTTGCTCCCAGCTTTGAATATCTTCAATCTTTTCCGGGTCAACTGATATTCCACGACTTGATACTATGTGCCCAAGGAATGCTACCTCCTCCAGTCAGAACTCGCATTTCTTCAACTTGGCATAAAGCTTGTATTCACGAAGCTTTTGGAGTACCAGCCTCAAGTGTTGCTCATGATCTTCACGGCTTTTGGAATAAATAAGGATGTCATCAATAAAGACGACCACAAAGTGATCCAAATATTCCTTGAATACCCGGTTCATCATATCCATGAAGGCAGCAGGAGCATTAGTCAATCCAAAGGACATGACTAGGAATTCATAATGCCCGTACCGAGTTCTGAAAGCCGTCTTTGGAATATCCTCAGTTCTAACCTTCAGCTGATGATATCCAGAACGAAGATCGATCTTTAAAAAGAATTGTGCTCCTTGCAACTGGTCAAACAGGTCATCAATACGTGGCAATAGGTACTTGTTTTTGATGGTGACATGATTCAACTCCCGATAATCAATATAAAGTCGCATACTTCCATCTTTCTTCTTCACGAATAGCACAAGAGTACCCCAAGGAGAAGTACTAGGACGAATAAAGCCAATGTCTAACAATTCCTGCAGTTAGATCTTTAACTCCTGAAGTTCAATAGGAGCCATTCGATATGGGACTTTGGAAATGAGTTTTGTACCGGGTTCAAGGTTGATACAAAATTCAATTTCACGCTCCGGGGGTAGGCCAGGAAGTTCTTCAGGGAATACGTCAGGAAATTTATTAACAATAGAAATATCATTCAAAACTGACGTATTTTTGTTTAGATCCGTGACATGAGCTAAGAAAGCTTGACATCCGTTTTTCAATAAATGAATAGCTTTATGGCTTGAGATGATAGCGATTGATTTTAATGGTTTGGTTGCTTGAATTCGCATAATAGGTCGATTAGGAATATGAAAGCTAACAACCTTACGAAAACAATCAATTTTTGCATGATGAGTTGTTAACCAATCAATCCCTAGAATCACGTCAAATGCAAGTATTTTTAATGAAATAAGATCGACAGGTAATGTGTGGGTACCAACTTGAACCAAACAAGACTTATAAACCATAGATGTAATGAAGGTTTCTCCCAATGGAGTTTCAATAGATAAGTCAAAGTCTAATTTCTCCGGAGTCAAATTTAATTGATGAGCGCAAGTAGGAGAAATAAAAGAATGGGTAGAACTGGTATCAAATAAAGTATAGACTTCGTTAGAGTTTATGATAAGCTTACCCGTGATGACCTCATTCGGGTTCCTTGCTTTCTGGGAGGTCACAACAAACGCTCTCCCTTGCACTACCGGTTTTGACTTTTCTGGGACGGCCTTTGGTGTCTCCATCTTGGCTGAACTTATTTTTGATAAACGGCAAAATCGAGCTAAATGACCTTCTCTTCCACAATTATAACATGCCTTAGACGGCATCGCGCAGTTTGGACTGATGTGCCCCTCCCCTCCGCATATAAAACATATGATAGGCGGTCGTTCTCCTTCCTTAACAACGGGTGCTGGTGCTGACGTCTTTTCATCATTGTTGAATCTCCTCTTCTTGAAATGACCATTCTTATTATTTTGGCCCTGATTACCACCGAAGTGGTTACCATTTTTGGCCTGTTGATTCCCTCCACGCTTGTTGTCACCGCTTCGATGACTGCTCTCACTGGTATTATCATTTTGCCGACTGCTCTCTTTTGGTTGCATTGACTTGTTATTGCGCTCCACTAACTGAGCCCTATTCACAACATTTGAATACAAACATAGTTTATGAGAAATAAGATGTTGACGTATCTCAGGTTTCAAACCTCGTAAAAACATTCACGTTATTCGCTCTTCATTATCCACCAAGTGGGACGCAAACCGGGACAACTCAGCAAATTTAGCCTCATACTGCGACGCGGTCATATTATTCTGCTCCAATTTGATGAACTCCACCTCCTTCATGTGACGAACACTTTCGGGAAAGTATTTGTCATTGAACAACTCTTCGAACTTCTCCCAAGACATCTTCTGTGCGGCAGGTTGAGTACGCTTAATCGATTCCCACCAGTAATCTGCCTCTCCTCGCAACATAAAGGCGACAAAGGGAACCTTTTGCTCCTCGGAGCATCCCAAGACATCAAATATCTTGGTGATATACTTTATCCATGTTTCGGCTATAAGTGGTTTTGGCTCTCCCTTAAACTCTGGTGGTCCCAGCTCCTTGAACTATTTAGCGGTGACCGTCCGAGAGTTTTCAGTGTTTCCACCTATATTTTGGACAGGAGCTGCTCTCGCCTGCTGTTGCATGAACTGCATAAAGCTTCTGAACATTCCATCATTCATCATCTGGTCAGTGTTGTTATTTTCATGAGGATTGCCACCTTCTTGATGCACATTATCCTGATTATTGATATGTGGTGAATCAGCAGTCGCCTGTGCTCTATTGCTATTCTCAACATTCTCAGATGCCATTTTCAGATACTGCCACAAAACAAAAGTTAATTGATATGTCATATATTATCCTTACATGATGACCGACCAATTAAATACCATGCAAATAAACTTAGGTAGGTCATACTAGCGAAGGAATTCCCCGTCTCTCCCCTTCTAGTTCTATTCTCACATCTTAGCCAGGGATCATATCCCTAAGCTCTGATACCAACTGTGACGACCCCAAAATTAGGTATACATCACCCATCTTGGGTCGTCAGATATATGGTACAGAATACAAATACAACTTACTAATACAACTGTCGTGTACAATACGACAAAACATAACTGTGAGTTTGAATACAATTATTGTCTACTAGAGACTATACAAACTCAAAATGAGTCCTCATTACATTTATTAACACACCATTACATAGAATAGTGAGGACTACTAACTAATACTATCATTCGGACCATCACTCCGTTCCCCGACTTGTCCCAGCTACGTTCTCATTTCCTGAAGAGAACAGTGAAAGAAAGGGTGAGCTCAACTAGCCCAGTAAAAAATATTATGACTAAGATAATGCAGAATAAATTGTCATTAGCCTTCAACAGTGTTAAACTGATAAAATATAACGAACATCAAGTTTAACAGCAGCGGAACAAGCAATCCATTAAAAGAGTCAAGTAGAGAATAAAATCAACTATCTTCTATGATTTAAAAGGTTTTTCAACACTGTTATTGCTGGGACTCAGCTTAATAAAATAATCCACATCATCGAATCACCCCTGCACCACGGCCAAGGATATTCGTGTATTCATTAATGGTCATGATCATGCCAACAACTGTCCATCAATGCACTACGGGCCAATGAGGATTTTTACCACATCATTTGTAACATTACGGTCATGATTACACCGAATAATTCCTGGTTATAATCATACCAAGTCCATCTATGCATTACATGCAATAGATGACTTTCAACATTTTATAAACATGAGGATGATGACAATGATATAAGAATTCAATAAAATAAGTTCAAGAATTAATTTATCCAAGAATTAACAACGTCCAAATTGTCAACATGATACTGCTTTGTGGAGTAAAATTCAAGAATGCTTAGAAGAATATTTTCATGAAAAGATACTGGATGAACCGCAATTATCAAGGATATTATACTAATTTCATGGAGTATAGAAGTTAAAACTTAACCAACTGAGTATAATAAAGAATAGAATAACAAAAGAAATCACCCGGCATACGATAGACCGCACAGACAGGTTATTCCAACAGAATAATAAATAATGGAACCAGGTCCGACGTAAACGCACAGACAGGATATTCTGACAGAATAATAAATAATGGAACCAGGTCCGGCGTAAACGCACAGACATGATATTCCGACAGAATAATAAATAATCGAACCAGGTCCGGTGTAAAACACACAGACAGGATGTTCCAACAGAATAATAATAAAAACGAAACCAGGACTGGTGTAAAACACACAGACAGGATGTTCCAACAGAATAACAGAAGAATGTCTCCAAGTATAGGGTAGACCGCGTATACAGGTTATTCCAACAGAATAATAAGTAATGGAATAACAACAGTTCTCTTCACGAATAAGAAAGAATAACACCCCTTGCCGTTTTAAAGAAGAACTGAAATAAGGAAGTAGTTAAGTAGCAGAATACTTTTCTTCTCTCTCTCTCTATAGTTTCTCTCTCTAGAGTTCAGTGAATTCGTAAGAAATAATAAAGGAATGAGCTACTATTTATAGAAAAATAGAATGCATAGTAACTAATCCATGAACGGTCCAGATTGATTACTAATCTGACGGTCCATATTTAAAGAAAAATCTTTTAAATAAAATATAATATATTCTATTTATAGAATAACTTTAATAAAGTATTCTGTTTTATATAAAAAGTTGTTTCTGTTTTATTACTTTAATAATACGAATAAAACAAAACTTCATTATCGCTAAATAATTCATATTATTAACTGACAATAATTGAATCAAACTGAGTGACTTCTCACATAAGCATTAATAATCAATACCGTGTGCTACTATGCAACCACACGTATTACTGTACTTTTACTACCGAGTAGTTCAACAATATCAATGGTAAAACTTCCGCCGTTATTTTTAATAAAATATTTTTGTCGTTTTCTCAATCCGACAATAATTCCGTTGTGGGGTCCACCAATGATTGTGTCGTTGTACGAATATTCCCTGTTAAAATGAATATTCCCCGACCAATCGAATATTATATAACAACCTGCGTACTTTGCAAAATTTATAAATATTACCCACAACTATAACATTATATCAAATTAACTCCATAATATTCAAAAATGATATTTATAGAAAATACATCTTTATTTATAAAAGTTGGGGTCTTACACATATGGAATAACAACTGTGCACAACTGACTCATGACTCAGAACCCACTTTCCTTGCTAAACCTTTTTCAACCAATAGAACCTTTGAAAATTTTGATAGGTGAGTGCATTTTATGCTCTAACTCACACTATACCCATTTTTTCCTCGCGAGTGAGTGCGTTTTACGCAACAGTGTTTATATGTGAGTGCGTTTTATGCTCCTTCTACCCGCCATATAATTTTGCACTTTTGTTTCTTCTTTTCTCAATTTCTTCTATTTAATTCTTTCAAAAAAAGTTAGCATGATTCTGTAAACAAATAAGCAGTTAAGTAGTTTTAAATCATGAAAATAGTGCACATAATCAGACCCCACAGATAACTCAACCAAGTAAGTATGTTTCTCATTCAAAGTACTTATGTAACACAAATTCAATCAAAATCAGATAACTATGGATCTTGACTCAGTTATCAACATTTATCAACCAATTAAGCATCAAAAAAATTCTATCAATTAACATCAACTTTCAATCTATGAAATTAACCTCTAAAAGCTTAGCAAAAAAAAATTAAAATTATAATTTTTTCAATTTTTAAATTAAATTTTTTTTTTTAAAAAAACTAACTCGGATTGGATTAAATTATTAAACTTAGAGCATAACCTAAACTTAAACCTCTCCCCCACACTCAAACCTTACATTGTCCCCAATGTAATACAACCATGAAAAGATGAAGTAACTAAACAAAATGTAACTAAAAAGTAAAAAGAAGGGAAAAGAAAATCTGATTTCTTGGGTTGCCTCCTAAACAGTTGCCCTTGTTTATTATCATTGGCTCGACAGCTCTTTTCTCACTCTATGTAATTAGACTTGTGTACTTCAAGTAAACTGGTAATAAATTTAGCACTAAGGTAGGAACAACATTCTGCAATTTAGCACTAAGGTAGGAACAACATCCTGCAAAACTTGACTCAGCTCCATTCATGCATCTTTCACTATGTCCCAGTCAATGGAAACTGTAGCCCTCAAATCCTCTTTTTGTATTTGTACTTGATCAAAAGATTTATGCACTAAATAGTCAATAACATCAATAGCCAAAACAGAATTAACATTACCAAGATACCTCTTAGCCTCATATATGTCAATCTTTTCACCTTCCAATTCCTTGTATAAGGTCCCATAATATTTTTCATTCAGTGTTTTTGTTGTTTACACAGATGGAGATGTACCATCATCTATATCCTCCTTGTAAAAATCTGCAAAAATTATCAGTTCATTCACCTCTACCTCTTGTTCCTCCTCATCAAATTCAGTGTTAGTTTTGGACACTATATTTTCACATTTAGCGCTGCTGTCTGTTCCAGAAGTAAGCACTGACTCCTCTTATTGCCATACCTCTGCACCACTTCTTAAAGTAATTGTACTTACATTCTTAATAGTTTGAGAAGGTAACCTGACTGAGCCTTGATATTCTAATTTACCAATTGTGGTAGCCAGTTGACCTACTTGGTTTTCCATATTGTGAATGGAATTCCTTGTCTCTTGCTGGAATTTTTGTGCTTGATTTATGAAATCTTTGAACATATCCTCAAGAGATGGTCCAAAATTGGCATGTACTTGTTGGTTATATGTTTGGTACTGAGGTTGAGCCTATTGAAAACCTTGCTGCCTATTCAAAAAGACAGTTTGCATTGGTGGCCTATATGATACTTGCACATTTCTTGCAACCATGTTTCTAATCATAGCAGTTAAATCTGTAATTTGACATTCAATATTATAAGTGTTTACCGCATTTACCCTTAGTATATGATCCATCCTGGTGACATACTGCTGTGAGTTGGTTGCCATGTTTGCTATTAGGTTCCTTGCAACTTCTAGAGTTTTATCTAACAGTGCTCCCCCACTAGTTGCATCTATCACGCTCCTATATATTGACAACAGTCACTCATAGAAGTATTCAATTAGGTGTTGATCATCGATTTGATGAGGTGGACAACTAGAACATAACTTCTTGAATCTTTCCCAATATTCGTAGTGTGTTTCCCTATTGAACTATCTAATGCCACATATCTCCTTCCTTATGTTGGCAACACTTGATGCAGAAAAATACTTCTCCAAGAATAGTCTTTGCATATCATTCCATGATTGTATTGATTCTGAAGGTAGATAGTACAGTCAGTTCTTTGTCATATCTGCTAATGAAAATGGAAAAGCTCTAAGCTTGACTGTGAGTCCCCAAAACCCGAGTATCTTTAAACTTCGGATGTGGTGCTCCACGGTACTTTTCACTTAACATAATAATAATGACATAAAGGTAATTGCTAATTATTATAACATGTCTTTCTCTAAATCCTAGGTTTTCATAGCTTTAAGTCTTCAACACATGATAAAGTATAAAGTAATTATTAGAATACTTCTAATTATTACAAATAATTATAACTATCTTCTACTCGTCCATCTTTCCTTTTTCTTTGTACTTACTAGACCCTTCAATCTGCTCAAGCTTCGCTGAAAATATTTAATATAAAGCAAGGATAAGCTACAAAGCTCAGCAAGTATAAATAATTGAATACACAACAAAATCAAGAATCATGTTACTATTTCTAAAACTAAATAATAGTTGTGAAAGCATTCCGAATAAATAGGAATAAAAATAATAAATTCCTTTTTATTTAACATTTTTGAAAAGATGAACTGAGCGGTCAAAAGACCTCGAACTTTGTTTTCTCAAGGGTTCAATAATAGACCAACTATGAATCGGTCTGGCTTACGAGTATGTTGGGTGATCAGCCCTGTGTACCCTATGTTGTAAAACACTCTAGCTAAACACTATATGCATTTGTTTGACCAACTCAGAGGTCTATTGGGATTTTTTTGACGTAAAACTACCCCAACATTAGGGTTATTCATCTCAGATTGGACTCCGAACCCCTAAAAAATTTGGGTGGACAACTCTATGATGAGTAGGTTTCATACCTACGAATCGGGTTCTAATTTGAACTTAAATGGTGTTGATCCTATCTATTTCTGTACAGTTTTACTTGTTTTTGTTTTGTTTTGTGTTTAGGTTGCATTACGTGTCATTGGTGGCATAATGGTGGCAATGTGACAAGATTTGGTATGGAAATGCAAAAATCACCAAGTCCTGCTGTTACACCCCCGCCAGGGCGGGGGTCTACGTGGCAAACATGATTAAGACCCCCCGTCGGGGAGGGCATCAACAAGCTAAAAAACCCCGTCAGGGCAGGGGTATGCGTACAGAATGAAGAAGTTTGTTGTGGTTCTAACTCTATAGAGGCTTGGACTGATGAACTTTGGCATGGATTTGGATTGTTTTTGGGGGTCTTTTATCAGCTATTACGTGATCTAAATAAAGGTAATACAGACATCAATCAAGAAAACAATCAATTAGCAACTTGGAGCCTTAGTTTTCATAGAAGACATTGGAGGAGCAGAGCAGAAGGTCATGATCACAAAAATTGCAGATTTGAGTGAGAATAAGGGTGGTGTTTTACTATTCTTAGTCTTTCAATTCAGTATTTATAATTGGGATGATGAATTCTTTACTATATTCAAATTTTAATTTATCTATGATGAACTAAATTCTTATTAGGTTTGCAATGGATCTTTAATGTTGAACGATGATTGTCATGTTTTAATTTCAGTTTATTAATACTATCAATTCAGTTCATCTATTGTGATTTATACTTTAATTTACGAATTGCTTGATCACCAATTTTATGTGGATTTGTATGGACTCGAGAGATGATGTATGAATATATACCTAATCACAATAGCATGTGTTCTTGAATTCTGTGTTTAGATGGATTTCTTAATGTATGTTTAGGATAGAGATATACCTAACATCGCATGTAATCGCATAAAAGAACTTGAAATTTAAACCTTATTTGATTTTAATTCACATAGAGATATAGTGAATTAGTTAATTAGGGCGTTTGGCTTAATTATATCAAAATTGTGAATTTAAGTTAATACGGGGTTAGTGCATTAAGAGATGACTAATTCTACGTTAGTGTTCTTGATTAATGAACTGAGATAGTAAATAAAATTGGAAAAAGGTGTGATAATTAGAGTGAAACTTAAAGTGAAGTTGTAAGCCTAATTCTCCATTATCTGCTTGAAATTTTCGGTTACTAGTTAGGTTGATTTGTTTTGATTTTTATTTATTAGTTTTTAATTAATTGCAATCATTAATTCGAATAGTTTAATAAAATTGGATTAATATAAAGCTGGTAATTGATTGATTAAAATTTATACTTGTCTCTGTGGGAACGATACTCTATTCATCACTATATTACTTTTTGATCACGTATACTTGCGTGTGGAGCTTAATTTAAATTATACCCAACACTCTACCTATTGTTGGGTTAAATCTAGTTTAGCACAGCATACAAGTATACGTGGTCAACAACTAATAAAGAGTAAGTCAAGGATCGTCCCACGGAGAAAATAATTGCAATTTAGACTAACAAGTACCAGTTTTGTATTATCTCAATTTTATTAAACAAATGATCAATTTGTGAATTTTAGAAAAGAAACTATTAATTAAACTAACACTAACTACCACGAGTTTTAAAATCAAATTATAGAGATTTAAGATCATAACTTCACTTATTGCTTCACTTATACTAATGTAATTTCCATTAATTATGCTCACTATTCTGGATTGTTAATCAGGAACACATCAGTATTTATAACCACCTCCCGATGCAGTACAAACATATTAATCCAAATCTACAGTTGGCAGAATTGTATTGAACACCCTAATTAACTAATTCACTATATTCCTATGTGAATTAAATTTAAAGAGAGTTTACAGCACAGGTTCCCTTATTAGATTACATATGGTGCATAAGTATATCTCTATCTTAAACACAAATTATGAATTCCATCACCATACAGAAAACACAATCACATATTATTATGATCCGATCTAAACCTATAATCCGTTTCCCAAGTTCATACAGGTTATCACGATAATTACTAGCCAGACAATTAATCTATTAAGTCCAAATCACAATACACAAACCATAGAATAAATCACAATAATTAGCAGAGAAGCATGCTAAAATAAGCTACGCAATAAGATCCATTGCAATCTTAAACGAGAGAATTAGTTCATTGTCATTGATTTAAAATCAGGAATTCACAACTAAATAAACATTAGTAAGACAAAAAATGAGAGAATGAAATCTGTTGTCTACAGCTTTGAGACTCCCCTACTGCTCCTACTTTGAATCTTCAATGCTTTCTCAGTTGCTTTAATCTCCGAAATTACAATCAAAACTAGGGTTTATGCTAATTAATTAGAATTCCTAATAACTGACATATCATCTAAATATAATTTCTGATATAAATCCTACTCAACATCTAAAATCCTATTTAATTACAACTCAATTACATTGTTTAAATGAACATGTCAACCCTGGTCAACTCCCAAACTGGCGCGGCCGCGCTTCTTTTGAACTGTCATTGGGCGCGGTCACGCTACCCTGACTGAACGAACTTTTTACTGAGGACAGGTGTGGTTGCATTGCACCCTAAACCATTTTGGGCACGGCCACGCTAATTAAAATTCATTTTTCTTGCACTACTATCTTCTTAACTTACACTTCTTGAGCCCTTTTAGCCTTTATGTCCATCCAATTTCCATGGAATGCTTCCAGGTCAGTTTTCAATCATATCATCTACAAAAGTGACACAAAATGCAAGAAAATAAATAAACTCAGAGAAGTAAGCTACATTTCTAGTTAGTTAATACTCGATTCGTAGATATGAAACCTACTTATCAAATACCCCTAAACTTGAATTGTTGATTACCCCCAAGAAACACAAAATAATGCAATCATACTAATAAATACGCAATCTAATACTATCATGCCTACGAATCCATCCATCAGTCATTATGAAATCCAATAATTTTGCCTTAGAAAAATCACAATATCATTAAACAGTAAATCCAATGAAGAACAAGTCAATAACTCATATCAATCTGTAAATCAAAACTTGTTATCACTTATGTAGTGTGTGTTCTCAGTAACCATGAAAATCATCTACAGTTCAAATACATCACATAATACGCTTATTATAGGGGGAAGGCCACAATTTTAACTCAAAAAACTCTGTAAACAAGTCAAGCTCTAGCTAGATCAATATAATCACTAAGTTAGGGGACAAAACATGATTTATTTCTACTTTTATTCTTTCACGAGTGCATTTTTGCTATTTCTCGTGTTTACACTTGAATGTGCAATGTCTAGTTCTCTTAGACTTTTCAGTGTTACTCATGTAGCGAGTTTTCGACCAATAACTCCCAAACTAGACAGTTTTTGGGCACTGGGTGTAGAGACATCCCCTAGGGCTTACTTACTTGAGTAACAAAGGTCACAGAACTAAACTTGTCAATGTGTTTATTCATATATTTTTTTCTTTTTCTGCATTTTTTTCAGTTTTTTTTAGATATATGTCATATTTTCCCCCAAACTTAAGTTTTTGCGTCATCCTAGCCTTTACTTCAAGTTACTGATTTTCTTTTATTTAAACCAAGATTTTCCCCAAGAAGACAATTATGCAACCATTTGCACTAAGTTAATCAAATGGTTAATCCATGTGCTATCCGGTTACATTAGTTTCAAACAGGATAAGATTTACATCTTGATATGCAATTTCATCAATATATTGGTTGTCATATATGTTCAAATACATATGCAATTCCAATCTCATCATGGGCCAAGTCAAACTCACACTAAATGATATGCTTGGATTCATGCAACATGAACTAACTAAATGCAACATATATAATAAACTAACTACACTAAAAACAAATATTTTTATGATTTTTGGTTCTATATTATTTTATTTTATATGTGCAACAAACGAATCAAACTAAACTACATGCAATCACATAAATGAAACCTAACAGTAATGAAACTACATGCAGACACATGAACTATATGCAATCTATTCTAAAAATAATCCCCCCAAACTTATCAATGACAATTCCCTTATTATAAATAGTAAGCATAAGATTAAAAGGAATACTCCCCTAATCAACAGCATCGTCATCACCAGCCTCCTCATGGTCAGAAGGTGTATCGGGTGGAGGATAAGCGTGGGCAGCTCTAAATGTAGGGAACTGTACTTGAACTCCTAACTAATCAAAAGCTTATGAAAGAGATTCATAAAACTGTGTAGTGTATATCTGGAATTTACTATGTAAAGTGTCCATCCGTCGGTGTAGGCGACGCTCCATATGATCCAGTTTATCTTGTGAAACTTACTCTTGGACTTGTAGAGCCTCATCCTGCTGCTCGGGAGACTCCTCAGGAACTTCTTCACTTTCACTTTCACTTTGATCAGCGAGGAAGAACCCAACCCCTCGAGGATGTAATTGACCACCTTACCAAGCTTTATACTTCTTAATAGCCGCATGGTCAATGCCAGTCATGGGTAGTTGTAAAGTCTCATTATTTCATTCAACATCTGCTTCGACACACAGGTGATTAATGATGGAAGTGTTTAGGATTCCACCAGATGTGCTTCCTCACAGATATCTATGAATCGACTGATTAATGAAATACCCCACATCCACGGTCTTACCCTTCATTATGACATACAACAAGATTTTTCGTTCCTTAGTAACATTATCCTGATGCATAGTTGGCATCAGACTAAGTCAAATAAAATTATACCACACCTTCCCGTATCGGCTCAATGCAGTGTGAGGGAAGTTTAGCTTCTGATCAGTCCCTTGCTTGGTAACCCAAACTGGGCCCGGCTTGCACAAGTCTTCAATAATTTTATCCAACTTTGTTGTGTATCGCTGGTTTTCTTCCCAGTTAGTGTCACTCGCCTGGATGGTGGGAAGGTGAAATAGATCATTTATACTCTTCTTGGAGTAGGAAACCTGACGATCTCGCAGAAAGGTTGTCCCATTTTTCGTCTCCTTTACGCTTGCATAAAATTCTAAAATAAGAGATATAGGGGTTGCTATTGGCGTTTCCACAAACAAAGCCCAGCCATTTGCCCTAATTATATTCAACATTTGTCTATCTTCTTTGTCTGGTTTTAAACCCCTTTCTAGCATAAAAGTCTTGGCCAACAGTATGTCATGACAGTACCTCTTCCTCCTTACTCACAAATCTGATTTGATCAAAGGCATTGTCACCCCCTACCTGTTTGGACTCACTGCTACTCGACGAAGAAGACTCACTTCAAATTTGTTTTGATGCCATTTAATCTCTCAGTGTCAAGCCTTCATAAACTCCTAGTTATCTCTGTCCGTTGTGTTCCCCCCAAACTTGTTTAGTGACCAAAAGTAAACCACTTAGACCTTTTATCGAACACGTAGAATGCACCTTGCTTGGGCCTAAATAAAGCACTCTATTTCTGTTGTGCACTTACTGAAGTTACTTGGGATCCTTTCCTCCCTACTCTAAATTTGGTATTGTTGTTGATAAAAAGTTATGGACTAGGGTTTGTATAGGAGGAGTGGTGAAAGCATGAGGGATAGAAACAAAGTGAGTGGGTTAGGGTTGTGGAAATAGTGGTTGTGGAGGTAAGGGAGATTAGAGATTGAGGGTAGTTCGGGAATGGTGGGGTAGAGATTAGGATTGATCATGGGTGAGTGGGTTTAGGTTTGATGTGGACAAGGATTTGGAAATTGGTGGTCAGTTTGATTAGAAAACAAAGAGAAAATGAGATAAAGACAAGTGTGGGAAATAATGTTTAAACCAGCTAATACAAGAAAATAAGAATGGGACGTGTGGTTCAGGTGGTTCAAAATAAAAAAAAGTGGGATTCGATCGCGGCGCAGCCGCGCTTGAATTTAGCCTTGTATGGGCATTGTCGCGCTTGAGTGGCAGAGGACATTAATCTGAGACTGGGAATAGGCGCGGCCGCGCTGCTTTCCCATTCAAATTTGGTGCGGTCGCTCTGCCCTGTACCATGATAAAACTTCTACTTTGCACTCCTGCTTATCCAATCATTATCACAGTGACTGAGTTGTACCTAAAAAAATAAAAAAGACCTACTAATAATACTAAAATGACTAAGATACTAATGAATTCTAAAAATTTACTATGAATTGAATTTAAAGCACAAAATGGATGGGTTACCTCCCATCGAGTGCTTGATTTAAAGTCTTTCAGCCTGCCTATTTCCTTTTTTAGTCTAGCGTAACTAGGATGTTTTGGGCACTCTTGATGTTCTCCACGCATAACCAACAGTGATTCACCATATGCCCTTTCTTCTTAATTGTTGGATGAGTATTTTGTCTTTGTTCACCAATGAGAGTTTTTAAGCCATCGTCTTCTCGAGAATCCTTATGAACTGCATCCTTGAATGTATCAACACTATAGCACTCTTCCTTATCATTCGGGATCAATATTTCCTTGAACACTTTTATTTTTACCTCTTGATCGAATACTCTCATCGTTAATTAGTTCTACATTTGGTAAACTGATCAATGTTCTCTCGGTTGCAAGAAAGAGTCTCCCAAGTATGATCAGAATATTCTTATCCTTCTCAAAATCTAAAACCACAAAATATGCCGGTAAAATTAGTTTTTCGACCTTCACCAGTACATCTTCCACTATACCCAACGGATAAGTGATTGATCTATCTGCTAGTTGTAAGGTGATATTTGTTTGTTTTGCTTCCTTTAAACCCAGCTTCTTGTATATGGATAGTGGCATGAGGTTAATTCTTGCTCCCAGATCACACAGTGCTATTCCCACATCTTGATTACCAATCGAACAAGGGATTTTGAAGCTACCCAGATCTTTTAACCTAGGAGGGAACTTTTTCTGAAGAACTGCACTACATTCTTCTGTTAGCGCCACAGTTTTGAATTCACTTATCTTACTTTTTCTGGATAATATTTCCTTCATAAATTTAACGTATCTTAGAATCTGCTCTAGTTCTTTGGCGAACGGAATGTTAATATGCAGCTTTTTGAAGATATCCATAAATTTTGTGAACTGATTCTTCAATTTCTGACTTTGCAACTGTGAAGGAATTGGCACAAGCGATACAACTGAAGTTGGATTCTCCTTTTTCAAGCCGACATCTTGGCCTCCATCTGTTTTCTTCTCCTCGACTTTTTCAAGCTCACATCTTTACCTTCCCCTATTTTCTTTTCCTCCTCTTTACTCTCAGATTCTTCCTCATTAGACTCCTTTAGCTCCTTCCCACTCTGAAGTGTGATTGCATTACACTGTTTGTTCCCCTCGTTTCTCGGATGTGCTTACATGTTACTTGGTAATATTCCCTGGAGTCTGTTGTTCAATACATTAGCCATTTGTCCCATTTAGATTTCCAAGTTTCGGTTCGCTGTTGCTTAAATTTTCATATTAACGACATTGCTAGCTATGTACTTCATTATCAACTCTTCAAAACCTGATTTCTTTTATGGCAGCTGAACTGACTGTGGTTATTGATTCTGAAATCTGGGTGGGTATGTTGGTGGTGGAGCCTGATGTTGATTCTGATTATTAGTCCACGAGAAGTTAGGATGTTTCCTCGACCCCCGATTGTAACTATTCTAATATGGATTTGGCGGACGGTTGTAACTACCCACAAAATTGACTGCCTTTGGATTAATTACACATTGATCCGATGGGTGATTACCTGCACACAGCTCACATATTACCTCAACTTTCTGAACATTTTGAGCTACTATTGTATCCATTTTCTTATAAAGTACAAAATTTGAGCCGCAAGAGTTGTGACCGCATCAATCTCCAAAATTCACGTTACCTTAGACTGTGTAATTCTTGTAGTCGGCCACTAGTAATTGTTAGCTACCATGGTCTCTTGTAAATCATATGCCTCATCAAAACCATTAGCCATAAGTGCTCCTCCCGCAGCTGCATCTATACTCGTCCGAGTGTTACTGCACAACGCATTATAAAAAGTCTGAAATTGTAGCCACTTAGGTAGTCTATGATGTGGAAATCTTCTCAATATGTCGTTGAATCTCTCCCAAGCCTCATGCAGCGTCTCCCTATGTTGTTGCTCAAATGTAGTAATGTCGTTTCTCATCTTCGCAGTTTTAGCCGATGGGAAGAACTTTGTTAAGAATTTTTTGGCCAAGTCATCCTAGGTAGTAATGGATCCAAGGGGAAGTGCATGCAACCAACTTTTAGCTTTATCTCTCAATGTAAACGGAAACAACCGTAGCCTCACAGCATTGTCTGTAACCCCATTGTACTTGAACGTATCACATACTTCGAGAAAGCTCATCAAGTGTTCATTGAGATCATTATTAGCCAATCCCCCAAATTGTACTGAGTTTTGAATCATCTGAATGGTAACGAGTTTAATCTCAAAAGCAGTTGCCGCAATAGCTGGCCTTGTGATGCTTGACTTTATCTCATCCACTTTCGGCATGGCAAAATCTCTTAATGGTTTTTGTCCCTTTCGTTTCTTTTACCCACTTACACAACCATTGAAGCCATTTGCCGATATCATCCTCATAAGGGTACAATTCTGAATTCTTCGATCAAGTTTGCATGCGCTAGTCGAGATCACTTGAGACAAGAAGTAAAAAATCAAATATAAAAATAAAAATAAAAATAAAAATGTTTAACTAAGATCGATTTAATTAAACTGATATTGAAAGTTATAAACACAATTAAAGTCCCCGGCCATAGCGCCAAAAACGTTTTTGGTTAAATTTAGTTTAGCAAAGCACGCAAGTATACATAGTCAACAAGTAATAAAGAGTAAGTCTAGTATCGTCCCACGGAGAAAATAATTTCAATTTATACTAACAAGTACCAATTTTGTATTATCTCAATTTTATTAAACAAATGACCAATTTGTAAAATTTAAAAAAGAAAATATTAATTAAACTACCACGAGTTTTAAAATCAAATTATGGAGATTGAAGATCACAACTTCACTTATTACTTCACTTATATTAATATACTTCCCATTAATTATGCTCACTATTCTAGATTGTTAATCAAGAACTCATCAGTATTTATAACCACCTCCTGATGCATGACAAACATATCATTCTAAATCTACAGTTGATAAAATTGTATTGAACTGCCTAATTAACTAATTCACTATATTCCTATGTGAATTAAAGTTAAAGAGAGTTTAAAGCACAAGTTCCCTTATTAGATTATATGCGGTGTGTATGTATATCTCTATCATAAACATAAATTATAAATTTTATCGCCATGCAAAAAATACAATCACATATTATTATGATCATATCGAAACCTATAATATGTTTCCCAAGTTCATACAGGTTATCACGGTATTTACTGGTCAGGTGTAAGACCCCAACTTTTTAATGAATAAAATCAAATTTTCTCTAATTATTATTGTGAATAATAAGGTGTTAATTTGATATAATACTTTGGTTATGGGTGAAATGTGAAAATTTTGCAAAATAAACAAGTGGTTATAAAATATTCATTTTTGTCGGGGAATATTCGTTCGGGCGTGGAATATTCTTGTTGTTGGGGAATATTCGTACGACGGCGTAGCCATTTATGGGCCTCATAACGGAAAGCGGTCGAATGAAAAAAATGACAAGTCGGAGTTTTTACAAATAACGGCGTAGTTGTTACCGTTAACACTGTTGGATTACCCGGTGGTTAAAATACAGTAATACGCGTGGTTGCACAGTAGCACACGATTTTGCACAGTATTTTGAATTATTAATTCTTACGTAAGAAGGCACTACTCAATAATTGTTACAGTAATTACTGTTCAATATTTTATTTTATTGATTCAATAATTGCTACGTTGATATTTTATATTATTGTTGTTTCAATAATTGTCATTGCATATTATTTTCCATTATCATATCAATAATTCATATTATTTGAATAATATTATTAGATAGCATTATTGGCAATGTCTAAAAAGTTCTGTCAAGGAAAGGCTTGGTCACCTAATTGCGAGCCAGTAAGGAGAAATCCTTATCGGAAAGCCCATTCTTTCTTGGAAATGGCCTGGTTGTCATAATTGTGATTCTGTAATATTATTTATGAATAATTAATTATTGATTTATATGATAAGAAAATATTTAGTTTATGTGGATATAAATGATGGATTTATTTATTTTTTGTGGATATAATTGAAGGAATAAATGCTGAGGTGTTTTATCAGTATTTTGTCGGAATGGAGGTATTAAAAATTATCCGTTTGTGAATTTCGGATATTTTTTGTTTAGAATTTGGAAAACTTTAAAGCTACAAAGTTGTAGAGAATTCGATTTCGTGTGGAATGGACATAAAATTCGTATTTTTTGATAAACGGGCTATTTTCTATGAATTACTGAAGTTTTGAAAAATAAAATAATTTTTATTAAAATTGGGTGGGACCCACTTTTGATTTTTAAAACATGTGGGCTACTGAGATTTTTTTCAAGAATGGCTGGCTAACTTGTGTTCAAAGGTGTGCGTGGAATGAAGAAAAAGAAATATATTATTTTACTAATTTAGTCTCCTATGGCGTTGTAACATTTTTCTATAAATAGGTGCTTAGTTAGAATTGAAAATCACACAAGAAACAAGTTTTCTTTCTCTCTATATTGTCGAGCATATTTTTGTGAGTATTTTGATACTTTGAGAGTTGTTGTTCGGTACAAGCTTCCTTCGGCTTTATATCTGATATTCCGATCAGAAGTACCGTTATTTTGAGGTAAGGGATGTTATTTTCTTCGTAAATGATATTATTTCTTTCAATATCAGTATGCCGAAATATTGGTCTGAACTTTTTATCAAATTTAGAACTTTTTGTGTCGGGGTTACTATTCACGTATACGGCACTATTCACGAATACGGCACTATTCACGAATACGGCAACGATGTTGGCTCGAGTTGTTGAAAGATTACGATCATACCATCCAATATCATCCTGGAAAAGCAAACGTGGTAGCAGACGTATTGAGTAGAAGATCATATGCGAGTACGAGTGCAATGTTGTTAACACAAAGGTCCATTTTGTATGACTTGCAAAGGATGGAGATAGAGGTAAAGGCTCCAAGTACCCACGTGATGATATCAAGCATACGAGTAGAACCGACTTTAATCAATAAAGTTAAAGCTGCTCAAGCTATGGACATGGAGCTGATGCGTATGAAGAAGAAAGTGTAAGAAGGTGCTATACTATAAGCAAGAATCGATGAAGAATGAATACTTCGAGTCAACTCCAGACTTTGTGTTCCTAACGATTCTGACTTGAAGCATAGAATTATGATGGAGGCACACAACACACCGTTTGTAATCCATCCTGGGAGTAACAAAATGTATCATGATCTTCGACATACATTTTGGTGGAGCAATATGAAGAGAGAGGTCATGGAGTTTATCTCAAGGTGTTTAACTTGTCAACGTGTAAAGGCGGAACATCAAGTGCCAAAGGGTCCATTGCAACCACTTGAGATTTCGACATGGAAGTGGGAACATATTACTATGGATTTCATTGCGGGTCTTCCCAAGGTTTCTCAAAGCATAGATGCGATTTGGGTCATTGTTGATAGATTAACCAAGTCTGCCCATTTCTTGCCTATACGGGAGACTTATTCCCTTGAACGTCTTGCTAGTATGTACGTGAATGAGATTGTGAGATTGCATGGCATGTCAGTATCCATAGTTTTGGATCGTGACCCAATATTCACTTCACGATTTTGGTTTAGCTTGCAAAAAGCTATGGGCACGGATTTACGATTCAGTTCAGTATACCATCCTTAAACGGAAGGGCAATCAGAAAGGACTATTTAAACTCTTGAAGATCTATTAAGACTCTGTGTCCTAGATTTCAAAGGGAGTTGGGATAAGTACCTACCATTGGTGGAATTCTCCTACAACAAAAGTTATCAAGCAACTATAGGCATGGCTCCATTCGAGGCGTTGTATGGAAGAAAATGTCGTTCTCCAGTATGCTGGGACGAGGTGGGTGAAGCAACATTGTTGGGACTAGAATTGGTACGCATAACTATAGAGAAGATCCAAATGATCCGGCAACGTATACAAACGGCACAGGATTGACAAAAGAGTTATGCGGATCTTCATCGAAGGGACGTGGAATTTAATATTGGGGATTATGTATTGTTACGTATTGCTCCATGGAAGGGAGTTACAATATTTGGGAAAAGAGGAAAGCTCAATCCAAGATTTGTTGGTCCATTTGAAATTCTTGACCGAATAGAAAATGTGGCCTATAGACTCGCATTACCTCCAAGTATGTCTCGTGTTCATAATATTTTTCATATATCTATGCTTCGTAAATATGTGAAAGACCCGAACCACATTATTGAGTTAGAACCAGACGAGATAGCCAAAGATTTAACGTACGAGGAGGTACCTACTAAGATCTTGGATAGGAAAGAGCATGTCCTACGCACCAAGGTTATACCGCAAGTTAAAGTTTTGTGGAGGAACCATACTATTGAAGAAATGAACTGAGAATTAGAATAAGAAATTAAAGCGAGGTATCCTCACCTTTTCGAAACACCAGGTACGTACGTCAATTTCGAGGACAAAATTTCATAAGGAGGGGAGGTTGTAAGACCCCAACTTTTTAATGAATAAAATCGAATTTTCTCTAATTATTATTGTGAATAATAAGGTGTTAGTTTGATATAATACTTTCGTTATGGGTGAAATGTGAAAATTTTGCAAAATAAACGTTTGGTCGTAGAATATTCTTGTTGTCGGGGAATATTTGTACGACGGTGCAGCCATTTGTTGGCCCCATAGTGGAAAGCGATCGAATGAGAAAAATGATAAGTTGGAGTTTTTACAAATAACGGCGTAATTATTACCGTTAACACTGTTAGATTACCCAGTGGTTAAAATACAGTACTACGCGTGGTTGCACAGTAGCACACGGTTTTGCACAGTATTTTAAATTATTGATTCGTATATAAGAAGGCACTACTCAATAATTGTTACAGTAATTACTGTTCAATATTTTATTTTATTGATTCAATAATTACTACGTTGTTATTTTATATTATTGTTGTTTCAATAATTGTCACTGCACAGTTTTTTCCATTATCAGATCAATAATTCATATTATTTGAATAATATTATTAGATAGCATTATTGGCAATGTCTAGAAAGTTCTGTCAAGGAGAGGTTTGGTCACCTAATTGTGCGCCAGTAAGGAGAAATCCTTATCGGAAAGCCCCCTTTTTCTTGGGAACGACCTGGTTGTTATAATTGTGATTCTGTAATATTATTTATGAATAATTAATTATTAATTTATATGATAAGAAAATATTTATTTTATGTGGATATAAATGATGGATTTATTTATTTTATGTAGATATAATTGAAAGAATAAATGTTGAGGTGTTTTATCAGTATTTTGTCGGAATGAAGGTATTAAAAATCATCCGTTTGTGGATTTTGGATATTTTTTGTTTGGAATTTGGAAAAATTTAAAGCTACAAAGTTGTAGAGAATTCGATTTCGTGTGGAATGGACATAAAATTCGTATTTTTCTGATAAACGGGCTATTTTCTATAAATTACTGAAGTTTCAGAAAATAAAATAATTTTTATTAAAATTGGGTGGGACCCACTTTTTATTTTTAAAACATGTGGGCTACTGAGATTTTTTTCAAGAATGGCTGGCTAGCTTGTGTTCAAAGGTGTGCGTGGAATGAAGAAAAAGAAATATATTATTTTATTAATTTAGTCTCCTATGACGTTCTAACATTTTCCTATAAATAGGTGCTTAGTTATAATTGAAAATCACACCAGAAACAAATTTTCTTTCTCTCTATGTTGTCGAGCATATTTTTGTGAGTATTTAGATACTTTGAGAATTGCTGTTCGGCACAAGCTTCCTTCGACTTTATATCCGATATTCCGATCAGAAGTACCGTTATTTTGAGGTAAGGGATGTTATTTTATTCGTAAATGATATTATTTTTTTCAATATCATTATGCCGAAATATTGGTCTGAACTTTTTATCAAATTTGGAACTTTTTGGGTCGGGGTTACATTCACGTATATGACATTATTCACGTATACGGCACTATTCACGAATACGACACTATTCACCGAAAAATAAAATTTTTCTTTTTTGTCCAATATATCTATTATGGTTACTATCTTTGATTGTATCCATGTTTTGATCTTTATTTTTGAATTCTGCTTCACAACTGGTTATTATGAAGTATTATTGAACTTGGATAAACTGTAATACGAATCCCTAATATTTGTTCTTTTATCTCACCGGATTTGTTTTCTTCAAGATATTTTTCATCATCCTCAGTCCTAAATGATGATATTACTGAATATATTTGGCATGTAGTGCAAAGATGAATGATTAACTGATGAATATCTTTGGCCCGTAGTGCAAAGATGAACAGGTGTTGAGATGAACATGACCAACTGGTGATACAAATGAATATTTTTGGCCTGTAGTGCAAAGATGAATATTTGATTCAAGATCTATATTGATTGATGTTACAGGGATAAAATATTAATGATGGACTTTTAAATCTTAGAAGATAGTAGAATTCATTCTCTACTTGACTCTTCTAATGGATTGCTGTTTCCGCTGCAGTTGTTGATCTAAAACTTGTTGTCTATTATATTTTATCATATTTTTTCCTATTGAAGACTAATGATAATTTATTGTTTATTATCTTAGCCATAATATTCTTTACTAGGTAAGTTGAGCTCACCCTTTTCCTTTTTGTTCCATTATTCTTCTCAGGAGGAAAGAATTTAGCAGGAACTAGCTGGGGTATGGAGTGATGATTCAAGATAGTTGTTTTAGTAGTCCTCACTATTTTGTAAAATAGTGTATCAATAATTGTAATGAGGACTCCTTTTGAGTTTGTATACTGTCTATTAGACAATATTTGTATTCAAACTCACAGTATATGTGTTGTCGTATTTTGCACGACAATTGTATTACTGAGGTTGTATTTGTTTTTGTACCATGTATTTGGCAACTCAGAATGGGTGATGTATACCTATTTTGGGGCGTCACACCAGGCAATTAAGCAATTAAGTCCAAATCACAATAGACAAACCATAGAATAAATCACAGTAATTAGCAGAGAAGCATGCTAAAAGAAGCTACGTAATAAGTTCCGTTGTAATCTTAAACTTGAGAATTAGTTCATTATCATTGAATTAAAATCAGGAATCCACAACTGAATAAGCATTACTAAGACAAAAATAAAAGTAAAGGGGAGAATGAAATCTGTTGTCTGTAGCTTTGAGACTCCCCTCTTGCTCCTACTTTGAATCTTCAATGCTTTCCCAGTTGCTTTAATCTCCAAAATTCCAATCAAAAATAGGGTTTATGATAATTAATTAGAATTCCTAATAAGTGACATAACAAATATATATAAGTTCTGATATAAATCATAGTCAACATCTAAAATCCTATTTAATTACAACTCAATTGACTATTTAAATGAAAAGGTCAACCCTGGTCAACTCCCGAACTGGCGCGACATCGCTGTTTTTGAACCGTCATTGAGCGCGGTTGCACTACCCTGGCAGAACGAACTTTTCACTGACTAAAGATAGGCGCGGTCGCGCTGCACCCTAAGCTATTTTGAGCACGGTCGCGCTAATTGAAAGTCAATGTTTCTCTGGTTCTTGCACTACTATCTTCTGAACTTACACTTCTTGAGCCCTTTTAGACTTTATGCCCATCCAATTTCCATGGAATGCTTCCAAATCAGTTTCCAAGCATAATATCTACAAAAGTGACACAAAATGCATGAAAATAAACTAAACTCATATAAGTAAGCAACATTTCTAGTCAGTTAATACTCGAATTGTAGATATAAAACCTACTTATCACATATCATCAATAATATTTCAAAGATTTACTTTTAAACTGATAAAATATTTAAATTTGTGTCTAGCCGGAACAAATGGTATTGACGTATATCTCAAACAATTCATGCAATATCGAACTTTAAAACTTGAACAATTTATACATTATAGCAAAACGTTAAACATTTTATGCATTATAAAATAGTTGACCACTTATACAATTAAGAAAGAGTTTGATTAAGTCTGAAGGTTGCACAATCAATAAATATTATGTAAACCAAAACGTACATAAGGATTATTCATAAGAATATATACTCAAAATCTAACATTCAAATAAAATTTGAATGGAGTTAGAATACTTGCCTCAAGAGTCTTCTATATTTTGACGTTAATTGCCCTTTGAAAGCCCTACACATTTAGTGTACGTAGACATACCAATTAGTCACATATAAATTTCACTTATGGTTTACTATAACCTTATTCCATGTTTTATAATTTTCGTTCCATTAAAGTAGGAATACTATTTAAGTTCATTAACATTTGACACGGCATTTCGACGTTTATACGTCGCACGCCCGACTTATCTAACCCGAACGCTCAATCGAAACACCATTGTGTACGATGGATACATTCAATTCAACTACCATACCTTGGTTTACACTCCTATAGACCATATTTCCAAAGTGTAATGTTTAGAACTCGGAAATACTAGTCAAACATGACTCGGCACCACAATGGTCAAAAGAAACCATCACGGTTTGCCTCATATTGCAAAATAGTCCTAAACATGCCCATTTTAGGACTTGATTCCGAACTCAAATCTCAAAACTTAAAGAATGAAAATTGTAGGTCTACTCCTTATCTTTCCTGAGCCTTTTAAATCGCCTCAATCAAAGTTCGCACGAAAATGTTAAGCCCAATTTACTAAAGGATGTTAAAGTTGTCTTGCCAACTGGCTGACTAGCACGCCCCGCTCCCTAGTGGCGCGCCCCGTGCTACCCCTACGGGGTTTAAGGTACCCATTTTGTCAAAGTTTTAGATTTTATCGATTTCGACGCATCTATTTCGTTCCTTCATAACTTGCTCGTCCTATATCGGAATGAGTTCATTCTTACGTCTATTTCTTTGTTGTAACAATTTCTTCAAATGCCCCCGAACAGAAATATTTTCACAAGTCTCTAACTTGTCGAGAAATTGGCTAGAAACCCCTTAAGGAGCCATTTTTCACCAAAAAGATGTTATCAACGTCGAATAATCTAAATTTCATAACTTACTCATCCGAAGTCGTATTGAGTTCATTCTTAAGCCCACAACTCATGTTTTTCACTAACCATAAAGCCCCCAGAAAGAAAGAATTTTTTAGAAGCATTAATTACCCGTAACTTTGCACAAATAGGGTACCAAGCTAGGATTTTTCATAATTGACACCTTTTACGAAAATTTTTGACATAACTTCGTTATAACGTATTTTTCTTGGAACTTCTCCATAACTTACTTATCTAAAAATTCCTTTTTGTCAGCTTTCTCAAACAATAAACATTAAAAGTTCAATTTACCTCTACTATGTTTTTCATCCTTTACGCTTAGGCTTACGATTTTAACATCCGTTTTTATTTTTCATGCATACTAACAAGTGATTTAACATATCTAAACCACACACAACCTTATTTCTCCAAGATCCTTTATGATCTTCAATTAAACAATAAAACCACCAAAAAACTAATTCAAACTCAAAGAAAACAAAAGATGAAAGTTGAATGGTTTAAAATCTTACCTTTGATGTTCTTCTTCTTCTCCTTCCTTCCTAAGCTTGATTCAAGCTATAACTTGTTGTCCTTCTCTCCCTAAAAATCTGACCACTCCCTCTCTTTTCTCTCCAATTTGCTAGATTTTTCCTCTTAGTTAATGAATTGGTGAGAAAATGAGCTCTATGTATAGGATTGTCAAGAGTTTGGGTATAATGGTCATATGTCTTATCTTACTAACTTAACCATGCTTCCAAGTGTTAACCATATATGATCAACTAACTTAAGTTTGATAAAATTATACCATTAAGGCCATGTTTGGTTGAAATAAAATAAAGGAAAAGAACCAACATTAATTGGTTTGCTTCTTTTAGACCTAAACTTCCCAAAAATGGAAAGTTTTCATCCAACTCTCATTTCTTCTCGTCACCATCTGCCCATCTCCTCTCTCTCACACACATTTCCCACATTCAATTCACCTAATGTTTCAATGCTTGAAAATGACACTTGCCTACCTAGCCCAATGACTCACCTTCCTTAGCTTGTGACTCATTAATTATCCTTTAATCCTTGCTTATCCCATGTGCCATTATTCTAGCAAATGACACATGCCCTCTCAAGTCTTTGGCTCCAAGTTTGGCAAGAGTTGGCTTAAGTCTTCAAGGCTTAATGTGACGCCCCCAAAATAGGTATACATCACCTATTCTGAGTCGCCAAATACATGGTACAGAATTCAAATACAACTTAATTATACAATTATCGCGTAAAGTACGACAAAATATAATCTGTGAGTTTTAATACAAATATTGTCTTCTAGACAATATAAAAACTCAAATTTAATATTATTACATTTATTTTCATATTATTTCACAAAATAGTGAGGACTACTAATGCAAACATCTGGACCGTCACTCCGTTCCCCGACTAGTCCCAGCTATATTCTCATTTCCTGAAGAGAACAATGAAATCAAAGGGTGAGCTCAACTAGCCCAGTAAGAAATATTATGACTAAGATAATGCAGAATAAATTATCGTTAGCCTTCAACAGTGTTAAATTGATAAAATATAATAGACATCAAGTTTAGCTATAGCAGAACAAGCAATCTATTAGAAGAGTCAAATAGAGCATGATATCTACTATCTTCTATGATTTAAAAAGTTTATCAACAGTTTTATCGTTAAAACTCAGTTTAATAAATAATTCACATCCTCGAATCATCCCTGCACTACAGGCCAAGGATATTCTTTAGTTTCACGACCACGAATTATCCCTGCACTACGGGCCAAGGATAATCATGTTTTCATCAATGCCCATAATCATGCCATAAAAGCACTCTTGGCCGAAGAGAACCCATGGTCATGATCATAACAAAAACTGTCCATCAATGCACTACGGGCCAATGAGGATTTTTACCACATCATTCATACTATTACGGTCATGATTATACCGAATAATCACTGGTCATAATCATACCAAGTCTATCTATGCACTACGGGCCAAAGATGACTTTCATAACAATATAAGCATGAGGATGATGACAATGATATAATAATTCAATCAAACGAGATCAAGGATAAATTTTAAAGACTTTAATAATTTAATTTATCCAAAATTCAATAACGTTCAAATTGTTAACATTATACTGCTTTGTGGAGTAAAATTCAAGAATAATATTATATAAAAAATAATTTGGACCGAAAAAATCAATTTTTGTCATGAATAGTGTCCTGGGTGAATAGTACTTCGAGAATAGTAACCCTGTGAATAGTATTCCGGCATGAAAAAGTTAAAACTTATCAAGAATGCTCAGAATAATATTTCCATGAAAAAATACTAGATGAAGCGCAAATATCAAGGATATTCTACTAATTTCATGGAGTATAGAAGCCAAAACTTTAACAAAATGAGTATAGAATTCGAAATCTGAAACGAAATAATATTACTTACATACTACAGAGTATGGAAGAAAATATTATTTTATATGAATACTGAACAAAAATAATATCCCTTACAACTGTTGAATGAAAATAATATTCCTTACGAATATTAAACGAATATAATATTCCTTACGAATATTAAACGAATATAATATTCCTTACGAATATTAAACGAATATAATATTTCTTGTGAATATTGAACGATATAAAATTTCATACGAATATAAAAAATAATATCTCTTCAGAATATGAAATAAATAATACTCCTTACCTCAAAAATAGTGCAATTCCGACTGTAGTAGCAGATATATTCTTGAAGAAAACTTGAATTGTTTTCTACATTCAAAGCTTTCTTAAAACTCTAAAGAAATACGCTCAATATTATAGAAGAAGAATTCTCTGATTCTGGCGTGATTTTCAATTCTAACTAAACATCCTATTTATAGGAGAATGGAAAGATACTATTTAGAAAATATTTTTCACGGGTGAACATGACTTATCACGGGCGCCGAATCCTTTGGCCGATTTTCTGAAAATTTTGATATACTATGCAGCACTATGCAATAAAATATTCTAATAAAACAAAAACTTTAAATAAAATATATATATATATATATATATATATATATATATATATATATATATATATATATATAATTCCCTCCCTGATACGAAAACTCCCCCCCCCCCTCATTTCCATTTTTCTTCCGCATGTGGCCCACCTTTATTATATTAAATAATTTTCTACCGATTATTTTGAAAAATGGGCAAATGGGGGTCCAAATAATAAGCAAATTTTACAACAAATACTTCATAAAAATCCCTTCAATATTTTTAACAACATGTATCAATCATTATTATTATTCGCAATATTTAACAACTAGATCATTCTCAGGAAAGAAGGGGCTTTCCAATAAGGATTTCTCCCTATTGGCGTGCAATTAGGTGACCAAACCTCTCCTCGATAGAACTTTATAGACATCGTCAATATTGTAAATAATAATATGAATAACTGTATCATCTCAATTATTGATTTAATAATATGTAAAATATCGACAATAATTGAATCAAATAACGTGAGATACTATGCAGCAATTACTGTAGCAATAATTGAACAAAACTGAGTGACTTCTCACGTAAGCATCAATAATCAATACTGTGTGCTACTATCCAACCACGCGTATTACTATACTTTTACCACCGGGTATTTCAACAGTTAACGGTAAAACTTTCGCCGTTACTTTTATAAAAAGATATTTATGTCGTTTTCTCATTCCGACAATAATTCCGTTGTGGGGTCCACCAATGATTGTGCCGTCGTACGAATATTTTCTGTTAAAACGAATATTCCCCGACCAATCGAATATTTTATGACAACTTGCATACTTTGCAAAATTTATAAATACTACCCACAACTATAACATTATATCAAATCCACACCTTAATACTTAAAAAAACAATTTTGAGAAAAATAATCTTTATTCACAAAATTTGGGGTCTTACACTTAAGCCTCCCTAACTTAGCCATTTAAAATTCCTAGCCAAACCATCTTATACCCTAGCCAAGCCACTTTCAATTCCTAACCAAGTCATTCAACCCCTAGGTTTGGATAGACCAAAATTAATTTAATTTCTCATTTTCTTCTTAGTTAATTTCATAATTCATATAGCTAGCAAAAAGTCATTTTTGCGCTTACATACAATTAATTAGGGTTTACTTCTTGAACTAAGTCGGTTGCCCTATTTCTTTCTAGTTAGATTTCTTAACTTATTGGTTACGTTTTCGTAACACACTTAATTAGCCAAAATATTGACTTTCAATTTTTAAAAATCCGATTTCGCCACAGTTCCCCCTTTCTCGGATAAACACTATATCGCTATTCGAAAAGTTGAAAAAAATGAGGTTGCATTTTTAGCGTGAATAGTGATTTTACGTCTTTTCTGCTAAAAATATTTTTATTGGAGATTTTGTCTCCATTTTCTAAATAAACGTTATGCCTTAATTCGAAATTTTGAAAAAACGAAAAATCTATTTTTGCGTTTTATGAATAGTGATTTTGCATTTTTCTCAGAAAAATTATTTTCTACTAAAAATTCTAAACACTCATATTTAGTCTCATAACATGTAAACTAGGTCATTAATCGACCTAAACACTCATAATACATAATTTATTCCATCAAAATATTTATTTTATTTAATAAATGTAGACACTTGAAATTTCGCTTTCCTTGCACTAACATTGTAGGAGGGTAAAAATGTAATTTCACTTCGGAGATAACCCCCGAGGGAGGGCAAAGAAATAATTTCACCCCGAAGATAACCCCGTGGAGAAACCAAAGTGCAACGACGCCCAGACACGACGCGGACCAAACGAGGATCGCAAAGCTGCAGACGTGACCACAAGAAGTCACCACATCAATTGTTGAACTGTGAACCATCCAAGGCGAGCCAATTAATGACCCTCGGGAACCAGAAGATACCTTTCAGCTAATTGCATCATCTTCTCTGACTTCATTATAGTCAGACTCGACTTTATTTCGCAGCCTTCCGCAAGGACTTTCTGGGATTTTTAGGTACGGAGCTTAACTTTCACCAGACTGAGACAGAGCAAACGAACTTCGAGACGGCGGGGCCCATGGGGCCCAGTTGCAGGTATATCTGCGGCTTGCCCAGAGACCTTTAACTAGCAGCCAATAGCTTATTTCATAAAAAAGGAATAAGTTAGAAAGAGAAACCATATCTAGAGAGAGAAACCCTCGGGTTTGAGCATTTACACCAACTTTGAGTTGTTTGATCTTCTATATCATACATATTGAGTGTTTAGAGTGATATACGTTGATCTCAAGCCAAAAAAAGCTTGTTTCATTGTTCCCCAAGGTGAAAAAACACTCATTTTGGTCATTTCCTATATAAATTTTGTTCAATGTATTAGATCTATATCATATATTGTTCATATCTAATTTAAACTTGTTGTTTTACATATATATTGTGTAATAGTTGGCAGATCTAGAGATTTTACCGTTTATATTGTGAATTTATTGTTAGAAACCAAGTTATTTGACTAGATATTGATGGATCTAGCACTTTAACCAGTTATGGAGCTCAAAGCCCTAACCCATAAGTTAGATCGGCTTAAATCTATGGTATATCTAGTCATTTTAATGTTTTTGGTCAGTCTTAGTCACCCCGTAGAGCCCTAGATCCATATCTAGTCATAATGGCTCGTGATAGGGATTTCAACCGATGAAATCACCTAATACTGAATTTGAGATATGTTGTATATATGTTTAAGCATAATAATACGAGCCTAGGAATCCCGAGGTTGAGATCTAATGATCGGATCTTAACTAGATTTCCACAATGGACTTTTCGTCTATTATGTAATGTTGTAATAACGCAAAATCGTTGTACATGTAATATTGGATCTCAAGATGAGTTCGAGGGGTTCGTCCCAAGAACTAGAATTTAAGATCCCGTGATAGTGAAAATTAATGATTGTTTGTGTTCGGGTTCATCGAGATGGCTTTCATGCCCAATGATGATCTGACCCTTTTTGGCGCTTTCTAGCATGTATTACCACTCAAAAATGATTTTCAAGTTAAAACTACAAATAGATTTCATAAAAAAAAAAGTGTTATGGGATAAATACTTATGATTAATAAATGGAAGTATCAAAGGACCTCGATTCCTATTTGACAAAGGATTTGAAAACCTTGTTTTCCAAAACATCATTGATATATATTGTGCTCTAAAAGTGAACTTTTATATAAATCAAATCCTTCGTGCATAGGTCCAAAGAGGTACAACACAACTTTCAGGATCACATCATAAGCTTAAAATTAATAATCGAAAGTATCAAAGGATCTCAATTCTAGTTGACGAAGAATTTGAAAACCTTGTTTTCTAAAATATCATTGTTATATACTTTTGTTTAAAATGAATTTTCCTAAATTCAAATCATTCGTGCATAGGTCCAAAGAGGTGCAACACTACTTTCAAATAACTCAAAATGAGGCTTAGAATAAACTTTAAAATTGAAGCACTGAGCACAATAAACACACACACACACACTTTATGCATATAAAATCAATAAGATGTGGTAACCGTGTTTTCACGGATGTCGGGGGGTGCCTAACACCTTCCTCCCGCTTAATCAAGTCCCCGAATCCCATGAATCTTGGATTTCCAGAACAATGTTACGGAGTCACATATTGGGCCATATTGAGAAAACTTTCAAAATCCGAATAAGTTGATACATCCATTTTAAATAATACCAACTGGTGACTCTGTCTCATTCAGCCCAATCATCAATCATAAAAAATCAATCTTTTCAAGTTCGTCGACAATCACGTCGGTCTTTTCCTAAAAAAAACTCACCCTTTAAATAAATCAATCGATACAGCGAAATACAAAGGGGTAAGAACACATATTTAGGAAGGGATTTAATTAATTTTTCCCCGGCATCGACATTAAATATTAAAAATCTTATTACAAAGATATTCTACGATCTTGATCGTTACATTAACCTGCTCCTCTGTAACTGCTTATGGTTTCATGGTTGAACACACCACATGGAACTCCTTTAGATGCTTATATGGATCTTCACTTGTAAGACCTCTGAAAGTGGTAACAAATGAGTTAGTCTTGATTTTAGTTCAAAAAACTAAAAGCAACATCTAAATTAGGATATTCAATATACAATGATGATTAATTCAGATCAAGGGCAACCAATTCTTTCAAAGTTCTATTGTTATTAACAGCAACCATCTCTTCTTCTTCTGAATTATTGGATGAACTATTTGAAAGCAACTCAAGCGCTATATTAAGGTCAAGTGATGGAACAAGATCTTCTTCTAAATCTGCAGTTGTGCTTCTGGTTCTACAATTTTTTTTTTCTTAACCAATGTGCAATTTTCTCTATTTCTGAATCAAAATTTAATTCAATAGAGTGAAAAGATTGGGTTATAAAAAAATTAAAAAAAAATAAACATAAACAAAGAATAAATCAAAACAAATAATCACTCCCCGACAATAGCGCCAAAATTTGGAAGTTGTCTTTAACATTCCAAAATTAAATCCTTACTCTTACTCTACTAACACAAAAATTAGTATAGTGAAAAACAAAGGTCGATCCCACAGAGAGTGTTGTTGTCTTTAGTTTATTCTACTGTTTCTTAAATCAAAATAACACTAAGTATAAATTGGGGGATTTTTTAGTTGAGTTTAATTAACTAATGTAATTGAAAATAATTAATAAGAATAACTAATAAATTAAAGACGTCAGTTCTTCAGTTCAGCATCGCCTTTTTACAATAATAGAATAATCAAGTTTAACAATATTTATCCTTCAATGAAATTAATAACCCTAGATAATCGCAATCACTAATTATCTGAAATCCTCATAAGGTTTTAAATCTAATGTGATAGTCGCTCCCACTAGACCCTTAACCCATAACTATCAGTCTAGATTTAATATAACAACAATATTAAGAATTAGAGAAATAAGTTATTCCAAGCAACAATCACACAATCATGAATTATTTAACTTATCTTCTGACAATCTTAACAATACTCAAAAGCTTGTCCACAATCACATTTCACTAACTGCTACTTATGATCAGATATAATATTGTTTGCTTAATATTTTACCTTAATCTAGCAGATGAATATAGCTTGATCAAATTAACTGACTATAATTAAATTAATCAAAGCACATATCATTCAGACCATTAAAACAGATTATCAAGAATAAATCTCATATAAGAAGGAATAAATAAAGTAAATATAATTAAACCATTCATTGTAAATAAGTTTCAATATCCCTTAGAACTGCATAAGAAAACTTAGCCTGGCATGTCTTCAATCTTGCCTCCAAGTCTAGAGTTTTCAATTGTGTGGCTAGGATTTTTAAAGCTTGACGAAGAACATATTTTTATACTCCTAGACAAAGTTCTAAAGCTACAAGAAATAACAATCCAAATCCTAGTAGAACTATTCCAAAAATCGCAAGCCTTCTAAAATTTTACTACCCGACCTAGCACTGTCGTGCCAAGATTCCTACTACAAACAGCGTTGTTGCGCTACCCATCTAGGGATTCTGAATTCCAGCATCGGCGTTGTGACGCCCCCAAAACAGGTATACATCACCCATCTTGAGTCGCCAAATACATGGTACAAAATTTAAATATAACTTAATTATACAACAGTCGTATAACATACGACAAAACATAATCTAAGAGTTTTAATAAGAATATTGTCATCTAGACAATATCCACACTCAATAGAGTCCTCATTACATTTACTGTCACACTATTTCATAAAATAATGAGGACTTCTAATGCTAACATCTAGGCCGTCACTCCGTTCCCCGACTAGTCTCAGCTACGTTCTCATTTCCTGAAGAGAACAATGAAAGCAAAGGGTGAGCTCAACTAGCCCAGTAAGAAATATTATGACTAAGATAATGCAGAATAATTTATTGTTAGCCTTCAATAGTGTTAAACTGATAAAATATAACAAACATCAAGTTTAACTGCAGCGGAACAAGCAATCCATTAGAAGAGTCAAGTAGAGAATAAAATCTACTATCTTCTATGATTTAAAAAGTTTTTCATCACTTTTATCGCTGAGACTCAGCTTAATAAATGAACCACATCATCCCTGCACTACGGCCAAGGATATTCATTAGTATCACGACCACAAATTATCCATGCACTACGGGCCAAGGATATTCGTGTATTCATCAATGGTCATGATCATGCCAACAACTGTCCATCAATGCACTACGGCCAATAAGGACTTTTACCACATCATTTGTAGCATTACGGTCATGATTATACCGAATAATCCCTGGTCATAATCATACCAAGTCCATCTATGCACTACAGGCCACAGATAACTTTCAACATATTATAAACATGAGGATGATGACAATGATATAAGAATTCAATAAAACAAGTTCAAGAATAAATTTTTAAAGATTTATAATTTAATTTATCTAGAAATCAATAACGTCCAAATTGTCAACATGATAATATTTTGTGGAGTAAAATTCAAGAATGCTCAGAAGAAAATTTCTATGAAAAGATATTGGATGAAGCGAAAATATCCAGGATATTTTACTAATTTCATGGAGTATAGAAGCCAAAACTTTAACCAACTGAGTATAATAGAATATATGAAACTGTAAATGGATTTTTGCCCGCCATGCGGTAATCCGCGTAGACAGATCATTTTCACAATTTAATAAGGAATGAATACGAAGGATCATTCACCATGCATGCGGTAGTCCACATAGACAGGTTATTCCAACAGAATAATAAAGAATGAAACCAGGTCATGCGTAATCCGCACAGACAGGATATTCCAACAGAATAATAAAGAACGGAACCAGGTCATGCGTAATTCGCACATACATGATATTCCAACAGAATAATAAAGAATGGAATAACAAAAAAATTCACCAGGCATGCGATAGACCGCACGGACAGGTTATGTGACAACCCCAAAACAGGTCCATTCCATCCAACCTATTCTGAGTCGCCAAATACATGGTACAGAAAACAACAACTTTATTACAATAATTATCGTGTAAAATACAACAACACATATTCTGTGAGTTTGGAAACAAATATATACCAAATGTGACTCATGTCCCAACCGTGGACAACACCTCACAATGACACCTTACATAAAGGTATAGTCAAAAACTGTTTTAGAAATTAGAATCTTTGAGAAGTGCTCAAGGAAACCTTTGTACATGGGAGGCCATGCTTCTAGGTTGTGATAGATATCATATGGCCACAGAATTATCCTTGGTTGACCCAATATACCCCAAAGAAAAACGAGAAGATTACTATCATATTCTTTCCAATGGTGAGTCTTCTCTTGACTTATTATTATCTCCACTGTCTCTAATTAAGAATTATACTTCAAACAAATACCAAGATTATATAGGTAGTGCTCGTAAATATACTCAGCAAGTGGATGAGCACAATCCTGTCTTATGATGACATGAGGTTGTATGTCATTAGACATCTGGTATGATAGTGGCAAAACACCCTTACAACGTTGGGTTCGCTTCACCCTAGATGATTCACCAAATATAACTACTAAATGATAACCACCGTTCTATTCCCCTATTACGCCCGCTCGACCCAGCTACACTCTTATTACCTGAAAGGAATTGTGAAACAGAAGGGTGAGCACAACTAGCCCAGTAAAGAATATCATGACTAAAGATAAATAAGTTATCAATAGCCTTCAACAGAATTAAATCAGAGATTTAGAACATATGGTAGATGATAAAAATTTCAATCATAGTTGCAGCGGAACGAGCAATCCATTAGAAGAGTCAAATAAACTATAAAGTCTATTATCTTTTCCATGTTAAAAATCCACCAACAATGTATTATCCCTGTAACATCAATCAACAATTCTGGTCCACAATCATATGAATAACTCATAATCATAGTTGTAGTTCTGCATTCCTCTTCTCATCCAGGACGAAAATAATTTTTATCACCTATCTTTACCTGAAACATCAAAGATCATGGTTACACCAAATCACATTTCCTGTTCATAATAATACTAATAACTTTATATTTGCACTACGGCCAAAGATATTCATTTGTATCACCAGTTGGTCATGTTCATCTCAACACCTGTTCATCTTTGCACTACTGGCCAAAGATATTCAACAACATGTCATCTTTACACTTCGGGCCAAAGATATTCATCAACAATTCATGTTTGCACTACTGGCCAAAGATATTCAACCACAGGTCATCTTTGCACTATGGGCCAAAGATATTCATCACCGGTTCATCTTTGCACTACAGGCCAAAGATATTCAACAACAGTTCATATTTGTACTACAGACCAAATATATTTATCAGCAGTTCATATTTGCACTACAGGCCAAATATATTAATATCTCAAAGAATTATATAATCATTTCAGAATTTATATAAACAATAATTATAACCATTTTGATCAATTCACCTTTGCACTTAAGCTAAAGATATTCAATTATAAATTCAATGGTCATGATCATACCAGTCAACAATTTAACTTTGCACTACTGGCCAAAGGGAACCCATAGTCATGATCATACTAAAAATTTACCCATTTTTACACTCAAGTCAAAGAGAAATATCAGCATTGGGGTTATAAAAATGTTATATATGATGATAAAATCAATATAATCAACATATAGATTTAATTTTAAGAGTAATATTCATAAATCAACTATAATTTGGTCAGAAAAAGAAACTAATTTTGTAGTGAATAGTAACTCGTGAATAGTAACTCATGAATAGTAACTCGTGAATAGTAACTCATGAATAGTAACTCGACATAAAAAAAGTAGAAATTCTACAATAAAATCCATACCAATATTTTGGTATAATGATATTGAAATAATAATATTTCTTAAGCTTATAAATAATTTATTTTAATTGTTTACAATTTACTAAATAATGCATTTAATCATCCTAAAATGCCAAACTCATAAGATTTCGTCACCAATAACCAAAAGCCCTCATCAAAAATCTGCATATACCTCATATAGGATTCTCCAGTCATAAAATCCTATTTTCTAATTTTCTTACTTCACATAACATATTTAATTTATTTACTCATAACTAGTCTATTTTCATGAAAAATACCAAATCAGTTCTAAAAATATTTCTTTTCTGGGATTTAACAGAATATAGTTCCATATTGAACATATATTTTTCTCAGAATTTTTAAAATTCATTTATTATTTTTCATATGGCCAAAATAGTCGAATATTTAAACATTTATCATAAATTATACTTTTATCCAAAAATTTCGAAATTCACAAAGTACACTAATATTATATAGATATACTTTCAATAAAAATTTCATCAATTTTGGAGTTAACCACAAGGAGTTATAAGCGGTTACTTTTAAAATAGTATTTTCTCATAAAATTCATAACTCTTAATCTATACATCCAAAAATCACCATTTTTGGACACAATCAATAAAACTCATCAAAATATCATTTCAAATTTTTTTAGAATTTTCTGAAGGTCGAAAGAAGTACGAACTAAAAAATATAATAACCCTTAAAATCCCTTACCTCAAAAGAGTAGTACTTCTGACTTGAATATCGGATGAAAAACCGAAGGAAACTTCTACTAAATAGCAACTCTCAAGTATCTAAATACTCTTAAAAATATGCTTGATAATATAGAGAGAAAGAAAATTTATTTCTGGTGTGTTTTTCAATTCTAACTTAAGCACCTATTTATAGGAAAATGATAAAACGTCAAAGGAGACTAAAATAATAAAAATTATTATTTATTTCATCTTTCCACGTACCAACCAAGTTCAGACATCAAGCATGCCAACTTGGAAGAAAAACAAGCAGCCCACATGTTTTAAATAAGAGTGGGTCTCACCCATAATTTAATAAAAATCATTTTATTTTCTGAAACTTCAATAATTCATAGAAAATAGACCGTTTATCAGAAAAATATGAATTTTATGTCCATTCTGCCTGAAATCAAATTCTCTACAACTTTGTAGCTTTGAGTTTTTCCAAATTCCAAACCAAAAATATCCAAAATCCACAAACGGATGATTTTTAATACCTCCACACCGATAAAATACTGATAAAACACCTCAGCATTAATTTCTTCATTTTTATCCACATAAAAATAAATATATCCATCATTTATATCCACCTAAAATAAATATTTCCTTATCATATAAATCAATAATTAATTATTCACAAATAATATTACAGAATCACAATTATGACAATCAGGCCGTTCCCAGGAAAGAGGGGGCTTTCCAATAAGGATTTCTCCTTACTGGCGCGCAATTAGGTGACCAAACCTCTCCTTGACAGAACTTTCTAGACATTGCCAATAATGCTATCTAATAATATTATTCAAATAATATGAATTATTGATTTGATAATGGAAAATACTGTACAGTGACAATTATTGAAACAATAATAATATAAAATATCAACGCGGCAATTATTGAAGCAATAAAATAAAATATTAAACAGTAATTACTATAACAATTATTGAGTAGTGCCTTCTTTCGTAAGAATCAATAATTTCAAAAATGTTGTGCAATACCGTGTGCTACTGTGCAATAACGTGTATTACTGTATTTTAACCACCGGGTATTCCAACAGTGTTAACGGTAACAACTACGCCATTAATTATAAAAACTCAATTTTTGTCGTTATCTTCATCCGACCGTTTTCAGTTATGAGGCCCACAAATAGCTGTGCTGTCGTACGAATATTCCCCGATAGAAAGAATATTCCACGACCAACGAATATTCCCCGACAACAATGATTATTTTATAACCACTTGTTTATTTTGAAAAATTTTTACATTTCACCCATAAATTTAACTTTTTATCAATTTAACCATTTACTGAATTGTAATTATAAGAAAAATTGAATACTTTTATTTCATAAAATTCGGGGTCTTACAGGTTATTCCAACAGAATAATAAATAATGGAATAACAACTCTTACGAGTATTGAAAGAAAATAACTCTCTTCATGAATACGAAAGAAATAATACCCCTTACCTTAGAAAAATTGTATACTGAAATAGTGAGATAGAAGACTTCTCTTCTTCTTTCTCTCTATAATAATTGCTCTATAGCTTTTGTGAATTAGTAAGAAATGAAGGAAGAATGAGCTTCTATTTATAGAAAAATATAGTTTCGATAATTGCACGTTTTGGGGCTCAGAATATTACAGTATAATACCTTCCTCTTTTCTTTTGTTTTTAATTTAGTCCTGCAAGTATTATTAAACTTGCACCACCTCCCCTAATAGTAAATAATGTGAATCAATAGTAAATCATGTGAATCAATAGTTCTAGACATGTGAAAATATGAATTACAGTATAGTACCTCCATCTATACCTCTATTTTTAACTTAGTCATGCAAGTATTATCAATCTTGCACCACCACCCCTAATAGTACAAGAATGTGAATCAATAGTACACACATGTAAACAAATAGTTATAATCATGTAAATTAATAGCAATTAATTACTCATTTATTCGATTAATTACCCGATTGGTCAGTATAACTTCCAGACATCAATTAATATCGAAATAAATGTCGCTTTCTACTAACACTAATAATTCCAACACAATAGAACTATCAATTTCATCTTTAATCAACACGAACTTATTCATCATTAATATTATAACTCACAATATTTAACAATCAGGTCGTTCCCAGGAAAGAGGGGACTTTCTGATAAGGATTTCTCCTTATTGGCGCGCAATTAGGTGACCAAACCTCTCCTTGACAGAACTTCTAGACATTGTCAATATTGCAAATAATAATATGAATAACTTTGTCGTCTCAATTATTGATTTAATAATATAAAAATATTATACAGATGATACTGTGACAATAATTGAATCAATAATATGAGAGATATGATGCAGCAATTACTGTAACAATAATTGAGTATAACTGAGTGACTTCTCACGCATCAATAATTAATACCGTGTGCTACTATGCAACCACGCGTATTACTGTACTTTTACTACATGGTAGTTCAACAGTTTTAACGGTAACACTTTCGCCGTTATTTTTATAAAAAGATAATTCTGACGTTTTCTTACTACGACAATACTTTCGTTGTAGGGTCCACCAATGGTTGTGTCGTCGTACAAATATTCTCTGTTAAAATGAATATTCTCCGACCAATCAAATATTATATAACCACTTGCTTACTTTGCAAAATTTGTAAATATTACCCACAACTATAACATTATATCAAATCCACACCATAATAATCAAAAATATATTTCGAGAAAAATTATTCTTTATTCATAAAAGTTGGGGTCTTATAACCTCCCCCTTCTTATGAAATTTTGTCCTCGAAATTAGGGTGCATACCTGGTATGTCGAAGAGGTGAGGATACCTTGACTTCATTTCAGATTCTAACTCCCAGGTCATTTTCTCAACATCGTGGTTTCTCCACAAAACTTTGACTTGAGGTATAACCTTGGAGCGTAGAATATGATCCTTCTTATCCAATATTTTAACATGTAACTCTTCATATGTTAAATCTTCCTCTATCTCGTCTAGTTCTAATTTAATAATGTGGCTCGGGTCTTTCACATATTGACGTAACATAGATATGTGAAAAACGTTATGAACACGAGACATACTTGGCGGTAGGGCGAGTCTATAGGCGGCCACAGTTCCTACTCGATCGAGGATTAAAAATGGGCCAATGAACCGATGATTGAGCTTTCCTCTCTTTCTAAATCTCGTAACTCCTTTCTATGGAGCAACACGTAACAACACATGATCTCCAATATTAAATTCCACGTCCTTTCGATGAAGATCAGCATAACTCTTTTGTCGGTCTTGTGAGATTTTTATACGTTTTCGGATCGTTTAAATCTTTTGAGTAGTCATACGTACCAACTTCGGTCCTAACAACGTTGCTTCACCCACCTCATCCCAGCATACTGGAGAACGACACTTTCTTCTATACAACGTCTCAAATGGCGTCATGCCAATACTTGCTTGATAACTATTGTTGTAGGAAAACTCCACCAATGGTAAGAACTTGTCCTAACTTCCTTTGAAGTCAAGGACAGAGTCTTAATAAATATTCAAGAGTTTGAATAGTCCTCTCCGACTGCCCGTCCGTTTGAGGATGATATGCCAAACTAAATCGTAAATCCGTGCCCATAGCTTTTTGCAAACTAACCCAAAATTGTGAAGTGAATCTTGGGTCTTGATCAGAAACTATGGATATTGGCATACCATACAATCTTACAATCTCATTTATGTACATACGAGCAAGACGTTCAAGTGTATAAGTTTCTCGTATAGGTAAGAAATGAGTAGACTTGGTCAATCTATCAACAATGACCCAAATCGCATCTATGCCTTGAGAAACCTTGGGAAGACCAGTAACGAAATCTATGGTAATGTGCTCCCACTTCCATTCTAAAATTTCAAGTGGTTGCAATGGACCTTTTGGCACTTGATGCTCCGCCTTGACTCGTTGACAAGTTAGACACCTTGAGATAAACTCCGCTATCTCTCTCTTCATATTGCTCCACCAAAATATATGTCGAAGATCATGATACATTTTGGTACTCTCAGGATGGATTGCAAACGATGTGTTGTGCACCTCCATCATAATTTTATACTTTAAGTCAGAATCGTTAGGAACACAAAGTCTAGAGTTGACTCGAAATATTCCTTCTTCATCGATTCTTGCTTCCGAAATAGCACATTCTTGAACTTTCTTCCCCATACGCGTTAGCTCCAGGTCTGTAGCTTGAGCAGCTTTAACTTTATCGATTAAAGTCAGTTCTACTCGTATATTCGCCATCATCACATGGGTCCCTAGAGTTTTTAACTCTATCTCCATCCTTTGTAAGTCATATAAAATGGGCATTTGCGTTGACAATAATGCACCTGTACCCGCATATGATCTTATACTCAATGCATCAGCTACTACGTTCGCTTTTCCAGGATTGGTATTGAATGGTATGATCGCAATCTTTCAATAGCTCAAGCCATCGTCGTTGCCGCATGTTGAGTTCCTTTTGAGTGAAGAAATATTTTAGGCTTTTATGATCCGTATAGATCTCCACCATCTCTCCATACAGGTAATGCCTCCAAATCTTAAGCGCAAAAACAACAGCTGCCAACTTTAGATCATGAGTAGGATAATTCCTCTCATATTCCTTGAGTTGTCGTGAGGCATAGGCTATGACTTTCTCATGTTGCATGAGAACATATCCTAACCCTTTGCCTGAAGCATCACTGTAGATGACAAATCCCTCCGAGCCAGATGATATTGTCAGAACAGGTGCTGAAATGAGTCTCCTCTTGAGTTCTTGAAAACTCTTCTCACATTCCTTGCTCCAACCGAATTTTGTATCTTTTTGAGTTAGTTGAGTTAATGGAGTAGCGATTCGAGAAAATTTTTCCACGAACCTCCGATAATAAATAGCTAAGCCGAGAAAGCTACGTACTTCGGTCACTGACTTAGGTTGCTCCCAGCTTTGAATTGCTTCAATCTTTGCCGGGTCAACAGATATTCCACGATTTGATATCACGTGCCCAAGGAATGCAACTTTCTCAAGCTAGAACTTGCATTTCTTCAACTTGGCATATAGCTTGTTTTCACGAAGCTTTTGGAGTATCAGCCTCAAGTGTTTCTCATGGTCTTCACGGGTTTTGGAGTAAATGAGGATGTCATCAGTAAAGACGACCACAAAGTGATCCAAATATTCCTTGAATACCCGATTCATCATATCCATGAAGGCAACAGGAGCATTAGTCAATCCAAAGGACATGACTAGGAATTCATAATGCCCGTACCGAGTTCTGAAAGCCGTCTTTGGAATATCCTCAGTTCTAACCTTCAGCTGATGATATCCAGAACGAAGATCGATCTTTGAAAAGAATTATGCTCCTTGCAACTGGTCAAACAGGTCATCAATACGTGGCAGTGGGTACCTGTTTTTGATGGTGACATGATTCAACTCCCGATAATCAATACAAAGTCGCATACTTCCATCTTTCTTCTTCACGAATAGCATAGGAGCACCCCAAGGAGAAGTACTAGGACGAATAAAGCCAATGTCTAACAATTCCTGCAGTTGGATCTTTAACTCCTGAAGTTCAATAGGCGGTTCATCATATCAATGAAGGCAGCAGGAGCATTAGTTAATCCAAAAGACATGACTAAGAATTCGTAATACCCGTACCGAGTTCTGAAAGCAGTCTTTGGAATGTCATCAGTTTTAATCTTCAACTGATGATATCCGGAACGAAGATCAATCTTTGAAAAGAATTTGATGCCTTGCAATTGGTCAAATAGGTCATCAATGCGAGGCAACGGATACCTATTTTTGATGGTAACATGATTTAACTCCCGATAATCAATACAAAGTCGCATACTTCCATCTTTCTTCTACACAAACAGAACAGGAGCACCCCAAGGAGACGTACTAGGATGAATAAAATCGATGTCTAACAATTCCTGCAGTTGGGTTTTTAACTCTTGAAGTTCAATAGGAGTCATTCGATATAGGGCTTTGGAAATGGGTTTTGTACCGGGTTCAAGGTCGATACCAAACTCGATTTCACTCTCCGGGGGTAGGCCAGGAAGTTCTTCGGGGAATACGTCAAGAAATTTATTAACAACAGAAATATCATTCAAATCTGACGTATTTTTGTTTAAATCTGTGACATGAGCTAAGAAAGCTTGACATCCGTTTTTCAATAAAGGAATAGCTTTATGGCTTGAGATGACCGTGATAGATTTTAATGGTTTGGTCGCTTGAATTCGCATAATAGGTTGATTAGGAATATGAAAGCTAACAACCTTACGAAAATAATCAATTTTAGCATGATGAGTAGTTAACCAATCAATTCCTAGAATCACGTCAAATGCAAGTATTTTTAAGGAAATAAGATCGACAGGTTACGTGTGGTTACCGATTTGAATCAAACAAGACTTATATAAACAGTGGATGTAATGAAGGTTTCTCCCAACGGAGTTTCAACCGATAAGTCAAAGTCTAATTTTTCCGGAGTCAAATTTAAACGTTGAGCGTAAGTAGGAGAAATAAAAGAATGGGTAGAACAGGTATCAAATAAGGTATAGACTTCGCTAGAGCTTATGATAAGCTTACCCGTGATGACCTCGTTTGGGTTCCTTGCTTTCTGGGAGGTCACAACAAACGCTCTCCCTTGAACTACCGATTTTGACTTTTTTGGGACGGCCTTTGGTGCCTCCATCCCAGCTGGACTTGTCTTTGGTGCACGACAAAATCGGACTAGGTGACCTTCTCTTCCATAATTATAACACGTTTTGAACTGCATTACGTAGTTTGGACTGATGTGTCCCTCCCCTCCGCATTTGAAGCATATGATAGATGGTCGTTCTCCTTCCTTAACAGCGGGTGTTGGTGCTAACGTCTTTTCGTCATTGTTGAATCTCCTCTTCTTAAAATATCCATTCTTATTGTCTTGGCCATGATTACCACCGAAGTGATTACCATTTCTGGCATGTTGATTCCCTCCACGTTTATTGGCACTGCTTCTATGACTGCCACCACTGGTATATATATATGTGTGTGTGTGTGTGTGTGATATATATGTATATGTATCTATGTACATATGATATGTACGTATGTATATCTATCTATATATATGTATGTGTGTGTGTGTGTGTAAATATATATATATATATATATATATATATATATATATATATATATATATATGTGTGTGTGTGTGTGTGTGTGTGTGTGTGTGTGTGTGTATACATACATATTCTTTTCAAAATTTATTATCAAACTAAATAAAATACTAAACAAATCTCAACATTAAACTAAATATATATAAAGTAATTATGAATATTTATATATATATATATATATATATATATATATATATATATATATGTAAACAAATATTTATTTAAATATTTATAAATTTATCTCTAAATATTCATATAAATATTTATATCTAAATTTTATAAATTTCAGATGAAATATTTATAAATTTATAAATAAATATTTGTTTATAAATTTTAAAGATAAATTTATATGAATATTTGTTTATAAATATTTATATGAATATTTAGAGATAAATTTATAAATATATATATATATATATATATATATATATATATATATATATTAAAATATTCATAGTTACGTTATATAAATATTCATAGTTACTTCATATATATTTAATTTAATGTGGAGATTTAAGATGGGTATATATATATATATATAGATGGTAATGAAATTTATCTAATACACAAAAAATATAACATAAGAAACAAAAATATCACAACTAGGTTAAGACACATGGGTTATTGGGCCATTAAGCTACCACTAAGTCATTCTAATTTATTAGTTAACTAAACTACCGCCATAACTATTAACGGTAGACAGTGTAGCACATGAGCATATGAGGGGCAAATGAGTAATTTCTCATGTCGCTACAGCTTGTAGCAGCAAGGAAAAATCCATTTCAATATGTGTCATCCAATGTTGCGATCAACAGTATAGATTATGGTTGTTGAAATAATACTCATGACAATCGATTGCCAATCATGTTAGTTCCAGGCCTTCGACCCAAATAAACCCAACCTCATCAAACCTGATTATTATATCTATGCTTCCCAATGTTTCCTATTTCTAGATAGAAGTAGGATATACTTACAAGTACTCCGTCACTCCGAGAATGAAAATGATGATTGATTTTATGCTAATTTCAAAAAAATATCAAATGATAAAATTATTCATATTTAAATTCTCATCTAATTGCATATTTTTCTATACATAACTAGTGATATTATATAAATATTTATAAATAATAAAAATATGACATTTAATACTAAGGATATTACACACAAATTATTATAAAAAATAGATTATTTAATATAAGTAAATATTTAACTTGAGATTACATAAAATAATAAAAACTTTTATTCTTAGAGGGAGGGAATAACTTAAATCATGAACATATTTTTAAATCCAAAAATAAAACATAAAAAGAAGAATAGTAATGGTATACTCCTAGCTATTCCTAGTTCTCCTTTTACCTTTTTTCCAAATATATTATAAAATTAAATTATAATACTATCAGTTCTAAGAGAAAACATAAAAGATGAAGAAAAATTTATTATGTTTTATGAACTTAAACAGAATAAAGTTATTTAAAATGACTTATAAGTCATTCCTAATAAGTTAGTTTGACCCATATTAATGTAATATCAAAAAAGAAGTGGCGTTGGTTGCCTTTCTGATTTTTAGCCAAAAATAATAATCTAAAAATTCAACGCCAGTTCAAATTGCGTTCAATCACTACAAGAAATTAGGGATGTGGTGAAGGAAATTTTGTGAAAGAATTTATTCCTTCACATGAGGAGTTTTCTAGCGAAAGAACAGTGAAGGAAAAAAATTTAGTGACAATATAGTTATTAGCGAAAGAAACATCTTTCACAATTTATATTTTTTTTCTCTCAAAATTGAGGTGATAGAAGTATTTTTGGCGCCAATTTATGATGAAAAATTACAAGGAAAAAATCTATTAGTGAAAGAATTATTACTCACTATATATTATTGTTCAGAAATTTTTTGCTAGAGATAAAATTGGTCGTTGTTTTGTTCTAAATAATTTTTTTATAATTAATTAAGGTGAATATAAATTGTAATATAAATATATTAATTTTTTTTTAATAGTAAATTTATTTTTAATAACACTTTTTAAGTAATGTACAATATCACCTACTCCCTCCATTCCTTAATATAGGTCGTTTTAGAGTTGTGCACAAGTATTAAGGAAATGATTGTATAGCATTAACTATAATATCAATTGTCAATTTTACCCTTGTATTGGAAGAAGAGATTATTATTTATTGGACAAAAAATAGTGAGAGAACCAAAGTTACATTTAATACTTGGGGTAATATTGAAAACTAAGCAATTAATGCTTACTTGAAATTTTAAAATGACTTATATTAAGGAACAAAAATATTTCTCTAAAACGACTTATATTAAAGAACGGATTGAGTATTTATTTTAATAAACTATAAAATAGATAACTTATAATACGTTAAACTTTAAAATTTCAAAAAATAAAATAGAATAAAAAACAAGGCTAAATTAGCCTTGAATAAATAAAAGGGTCTCCGTATGTTTGTTCTTTCTGTAAGATTAAAAACCCCAAAGATCCATCTTGTGAATTGCAACCTAACTCCCGATTTTGCTTCTCAATTCCTATCCCAAAGCCCATCTATTCTCAATTGCAAGCATGAACTCCCTATTTTGCTTCTCAATCAACTGTGTTACTATCGTCATCTTGTGGATCTTAGTTTAGGGATAAAGGAAAATTAGGACGATCGAGATGAAAATAATTGCGCTAATTGAAAATGCCTCAGGCGGATCTATTACTTTCAATCGACGATAATCTTTAAGCAGCCCGGTCATCCCTCCCGATTTGTGAGTAATCTTTTCTTGTTCTTCTTTATTTTTCATACCTAATATCCTTAAACCCCTAATCTCGTCTTTTACAAAGACTTGCGCAGCCTTTCCATCTGTTGCAGAACCCTAAATCGCCTCTCCAACGAAGATTTTCTCTGGGTCTCTTTTGTCTCTTCCGATTTCTCGTTGTCTCGACTTCAATCATCGTCTTCTTCTTCTTCAATCGATCTTTAGCCTAAATCCCTCTACAAACTGTCTATTCAATAGTGTAAAAATGTTTCAATTCATTGGTTTGCTTTTCTCCCTTTATCAGTGCAATATAATTAAGGAGTAATTGTTGTTTGTGGAAAATCTAATAAAAATCTAATCTTTAATGAAATTAAATAGGTTTGAGAGGGATAGAGCTAGGAAGCTTTTGGCCCATCGACGGGATATTCTCAGAATTGAGAGTCGAATTGTTGAGCATTCGAGGAGAATTTTGGAAATCAAGCATATATTTGCGACGGATTCTGAGAAAATGAAGAGCACTATTTCGAAACTGTCACATTTACAAAATGTCAGGTAATAATAATAATTACAATCAGTTACGTGACTCGATTATCTATTTAGTTTAGTTATGTGTTTTCAAATCATATAATGGGTGTTAAAATAGTAATTTATATCAAGGTTCTATTTAGTTTATTTTAAGTTGTTTAAGACTGTTTGTGATTTAGAAGAATAAAATTTTGTCCAGTTACCTCAATGTTACCCCCCGAAATACTTGAGTTGAGGTTCTGTAAGTAAAAATAAATAATAATAATAATAATATTCAGTTGCTTGATTTTTCTAGACATTCTCCCGTCATTTATGTCAGATAACAAATTCAGAAGAATCACTTTGGGAATTTTTCAGTTTGCCTTCTTCTTCTTCTTGCCTTTTTTTTAGGTCATTTGGAATGAAGGGGTAATTTACTATAAATGAATTGTCACAAATATTTTTTTAGTTGCCTAGCCATTTTCTTAGTAATGCATCTAGACTTGAGTGGTTTATAGAAGTTTATGTATTTTTTTGTTAAAAAAAATATTGTGTTCAAGAAGAACATGGAACTATTTAGTGAGCTGATGAGATCCTACGATTGGTTTGATACTTTGATTTTATTAGGCAAGCATCAATGGCATTGAATGTGTGGCAACCAGAGGTGGTTCATGATAGGCAAACATCAGATAGTTGAGAAATGTGTTGTAAACGTTGATTCTCGAATTAGTGCACTTAGCAATGCTTTGTCCATAGCAGTTGACTTTTTGACCACTTAAAAATATGAGATTGATAATGATACTATATTGTATGGTTTGAATAGTGGAAACCATGAATTAACTTTTAATTTTAAGAACATGTAGGTTGAACTCATCCCAGGAAATATTGATTGGTAGTCACCAACTCATTTGAAAAGCGTGCAACTTGGATATATTGGGCGATGCAGACTACAGAATTTTGAGATTTGATGTGGTTGAGAAATGAGAACTGATTTCATGCACTCTTATCAGCTTAACTTCAACAACATCGCAGATGTATGCTAACATGTCACATATCAAGTCACATAAAGTTTATGGCCATTTGTTGCTCTCCTCACCCTTCTTTTAATTTGATTTTTCCTGATGGATTCGGAGACAAGAGATTTAACTCAGCAACGAGATCTTGCTCAATCTCGTGTTCAGGAAATGCTACGATCAACTAGTGATAATCAAGTTTCAAGAACGTGGGTATGTGGAGTAATTTTTGTTATCTGTTATATATAGTATTATTTAATATATATATATATATATATATATATATATATATATATATATATATATATATATATTTATGATAAAAACAGAACATGATATTATATAAATATAACACAGAAAATATTAATAAATAAATTCGAGTCCTTTGAATTCACAAAGTCTCCTTAAAGCAAATTTATTCCCCCACAGATGCTAAGGGTTAATTGAATAATTGCTTCCCAAGATACAACGGATTTCAATTTTTAATTAGTAGCATTACAAAATTAAGAATTCATCGAACCAATTTATATGTTATGCACTGAACTAATAGTAATTATGCATGAAAATTAATGCATGTATATACTTACACAAAATGGGGAAATATGCAGAACGGGATAGGAGAAACGGAACGAGACTGCAACACTTTTGCACAGAACGGGATTCTGCAGAACGGACTTTCGCAGAAACAGAACGGGAACTGCAGAACGGGGAAGGAACGGGATTTTACAGGGAAGGAACGGGAATTGCAAAATTGTGGAACGGAACTCTATTTTACAGAACAGAACGGAACGGAAATCTCTAGCACAGAAACGGGACGGGAAAAAACTTCTTTTTTAAATGCTTCCCACACCGTTTATTTATAGAAAAAATTCGTGAACGTTATTTCTGTTGGCGTGTAACCGTCGTCAAAACGACGTAGTATTGTGATGATATTTATTAAACAAATTTTTTCTAAAAAAATATATATCACAAACCCGCTCGTCACGACCATGACCCGACCCGACTTTAAAGTCAATTTTCTCATTCAATTCAAATCTCATTTTCAACAATCCCCCACATGAATGTAAAATTGACTTTACAATATATAAAATATGTTATGAATATGCAGACACTAGTTCGAATACATGAGAAAAGATATTTCATCAGGTTAAGTAGCCTAGTGGCTTTGAACTTGCCCTAGTAAAATCTATTGGATTTACTTGGCTAATCAGTAGACTTGATGTCTTTGAACTGTCAGCTTTTCGTGTAAACCAAGACAATAGAATTCATAAAATATCTCTTCAGACATAGTTGGTTCTCACGTTTGTGTTCATTTTGGCCTTGAAACACCTCTTGGTTCCGTGAGTATATTAGAGAATTTAGCCTTCAAAATTCTCACAGAAGTGGCCCCTTCTTACTCACGTAGGTGACTTCTATCAAGAGTATCCTGCAATACCCCACTTGAACGTATGTCAAGATATAAAAGTCATTAAAAGCATAACTTATCCTAATTCTCGCGGCAAATGTGCACTGTCTCATTTTAGGAATGGTTAGGAGTAAATATCTCCTCAGTGCTTTACTGAGTACTTCATAGTTCGGTTTGCCCATTGAACCTAGATCTTGGGATCTCCAGTCAGCTAGGTTGGGTTGGCACTATGACGACTCTTATTTAAACAGTAGGCTTTAAACTCATTCCCCTCGATGATTTTTCCACTTGCTCTCTTGTTAAACCTTTCGTAAGCGGATCCGCAATATTATCTTTTGACTTTACATAGTCAATTGAGATAATTCCATTTGAGAGCAATTGTCTAACAGTATTATGTCTTCGTCGTATGTGACGTGACTTACCGTTATATAAATGACTCTGTGCTCTTCCAATCGCTGATTGGCTATCACAGTGTATACATATAGCTGGCACAGGTCTTGACCAATTGGAATATCCTCTAAGAAATTACGAAGCCACTCAGCTTCTTCTCCAGCTTTGTCTAACGCAATGAATTCTGATTCCATTGTAGACCTTGCAATACACGTTTGTTTTGAGGATTTCCAAGATACCGCTGCACTACCAAGTGTAAATACATATCTACTTGTGGATTTTGAATCTTTAGTATCAGATATCCAATTAGCATCAGTATATCCTTCCAATACTGCTGGATATCTTGTATAGTGCAGTCCATAGTTTTGAGTATGTTTTAAATATCCCAAAACTCTCAAAATAGCTTTCCAGTGATCTTTACCTGGATTACTCGTATACAGACTTAGCTTACTTACCGAATAAGCTATATCTGGTCTAGTACAGTTCATGACGTACATTAAACTGCCTATTATACGAGAATATTCTAGTTGAGATATGCTATTACCTTCATTTTTGGCTAAATGAAGATTTATATCAACTGGGGTCTTATTTAGAATTATATTATACTTATTAAATTTTTCAAGTATTTTCTCAATGTAATGAGATTGAGATAATATAATTCCATCAGAGGTTCTAGAAATCTTGATTCCTAAAATTATATCAGCAACCCCCAAGTCTTTCATATCAAATCTATTTGACAACATACGTTTTGTTGAGTTGATAACTTCATTGTTGCTACCTATGATTAACATATCATCCACATAAAGACAAATAATGACATATTCTTTTTGAGTATTTTTGACATAAACACATTTGTCACACTCATTGATTTTAAATCCATTTGATAACATAACATTATCAAATTTCTCATGCCATTGTTTTGGTGCTTGTTTTAATCCATACAAGGATTTAACAAGTTTGCATACTTTCCTCTCTTGTCCAGGAGCTATGAAACCTTCAGGTTGTTCCACATATATTTCTTCATCTAATTCATCATTTAAGAATGCAGTCTTTACATCCATTTGATGTATTTCAAGTCTATTTAAAGATGTTATTGCTATTAGCATTCGAATAGATGTAATTCTTGTAACAGGTGAATAAGGGTCGAAATAATCTAATCCTTCCTTTTGTCTATAGCCTTTAACAACAAGCCTTGCTTTATATTTATCAATTGAGCCATCAGCTTTCATCTTCTTTTTGAAGATCCATTTATACCTTAAGGGTTTTGAACCAGGTGGAAGGTCCATTAGTTCTCATGTATGATTTTACATAATGCACTCAATTTCGCTATTTATTGCTTCTTTCCAATGAGAAACATCTGGAGAGGATGCTGCTTCCTTGTACGTTCGAGGATCGTTTTCTAACAAAAATGTTAGAAAATTCGGACCAAAAGACGTTGAAGTCCTTGCCCTTTTGCTACTTCTAGGTTCATTCAATACAGACTCTTTGTCTATATTTTCAGGATTATTACTAGTAGCATCCAAAGGTCTTTTGTTTGAATTTGAATCTTTATTTTTATTATATGAAAAAATATTCTCAAAGAAAGATGCATCTCTTGATTCAATAAATGTATTAACATGAATATCATTAATTTCAGATTTATGAACAAGAAAGCGATAAGCACTGCTGTTATTTGCATAACCAATGAAAACACAGTCAATTGTTTTTGGTCATATCTTAACCTTTTTAGGTTTAGGAACCATCACTTTTGCTAGACACCCCCACACTCTTAAGTATTTATAGCAAGGTTTATGACCTTTCCATAATTCATAAGGTGTTTTATGAGTTTTCTTATGAGGCACTTTATTAAGAATATAATTGGCAGAAAGCAAAGCTTCCTTCCACAAATTCTGGGGTGCTCCAGAACTGTTTAACATAGCATTCAACATTTCTTTCAATGTTCGGTTCTTGCGTTCAGCAATACCATTAGATTGAGGTGAATAAGGAGCAGTAGTTTGGTGAATAATATCATAAGTAGAGCATATCTCTTCAAATGGTGATTCATATTCACCACCTCTATCGCTTCTTATTGCTTTAATCTTTTTGCTAAGTTGATTTTCAACTTCATTTTTATAAAGTTGAAATTTTTCTACAGCCTCATCTTTGCTTCTTAGCAAATATACATAACAATATCTTGTGTAATCATCAATAAAAGTTATGAAATATTTTTTCCCACCTCTAGTTTGCACAAACTTTAAGTCACATATATCAGTGTGAATTAAATCTAGAGGTTCAGATTTTCTTTCAACAAAATGAAAGGGTAATCTTGTCATCTTTGATTCCACACAAATTTCACATTTATGTTTCAGATTAATATCAAATCTAGGCAAGAACTCTAAATTAATTAATCTACGCAACGTATCATAATTAACATGTCCTAATCTAGCATGCCAAATATTTGAAGATTCCAACAAGTAAGCAGAAGAATTTATTTTATTAATATCAATAGACTTCGGTACAACAGTCAGAACATTCATCTTAAAGAGCCCATCTTTCATATAGCCCTTTCCTACAAACATATCATTTTTAGTAAGTACAAATTTATCAGACACAAACACCAACTTAAAGCCATTCTTGCTAAGTAGTGACCCAGAAACTAGATTCTTGCGAATATCTGGCACATGAAGCACTTCATTCAAAGTCAGTTCTTTGCCAGATGTCATTTTCAGTATAATATTTCCACGTCCTTGAACCTTTGAACTTGAGGAGTTTCCCATAAAGAGTTGATCATCATTTTCTACTTTTTTGTAAGTAGAAAACATCCATTTGTTAGAACAGATGTGGCGAGTAGCCCCAGTGTCCACGTACCATTCTTTAGGGTTTCCTACCAAGTTACATTCAGATACAACTGCACAAAGATTCATGTCTGAAACATCTTCAGAAAGCTTTTCCAGTTCTGTCACATTTGCTTGAGGCTTTTGATCTTTCTTCAACTTCTTTGGCTTTCGTCATTCATTATATTTATGTCCTGGAATGCCACAGTTGAAGCATTTGCCTTTAAATTTCTTTTTGGCCTTGAAAGCTTCTTTGCCTTCACGCTTCCTTTTGTTGTTGTTTGGCCTTTGTTCTACCACATTTGACTTTGTTTCAATGAAGTTCTTTCTACTCTTCTTCTCAGATCCTCGATTGTCCTCTTTAATCCTAAGTCGCACAATCAGTTCTTCAATATTCATCTCTTTGCGTTTATGCTTCAGATAATTCTTGAAGTCTTTCCATGATTGTGGAAGCTTCTCAATCATTGCTGCAACTTGGAATGAATCACTTAATGACATTCCTTTAGAATGAATGTCATGTAGAATTACTTGTAATTCTTGAACCTGAGTGATAACTGCTTTAGAATCTATCATTTTATAATCAAGAAATCTACCGACTATGAATTTTTTCATGCCAGCATCTTCAGTTTTATATTTTTTGTCTAAAGATTCACAAAGTTCCTTTGCAGTTTGAATTGTACAATACACATTATACAATGTATTGTCTAATCCATTCATTACATAATTTCTGCAAAGAAAATCTGCATGTTTCCATGCATCAACAGCAGCCACTTTTTCCTTGTCAGTTTCCCTTTCAACAAGAGTAGGACAGTCCTCTTATAGAAACCTTGCCAAGTTCAGTGTTGTGAGATAGAAGAGCATCTTTTGTTGCCAACGCTTGAAATCAGTTCCATTAAACCTTTCAGACTTTTCTCCATGAGACATACTCATGGCAGGAATGGTACTAGTAGATGTCATTTCTGTTATACAAGTATAAAAATATTAATAAACAGAAACAAACAGAATTTAAACAACAAATTTTGTTTGTAAAATTCAAACAACAAATTTTGTTTACAGACTTTCTGTTGTAAAAATTTGTTTTGTTGAAAATTATGTTTAATAAATTATGTTAACAACTTTAGTTTACAAACTTATTTTGTAGAATAATCTGTTTACAAACTTCTTTAAACTAATAACAGAATACTATTTTTATATTACTCATATATATATATATATATATATATATATATATATATATAATAACATATTATAAATCAGTTTACATGTAATTATTTTACATAGCATACTAACATGCAATTATTTTGTATAATATACTAACATGCAATTAAATTTACTGCACTTATTGTTTGAAATTAAAACTGAGATGAAAAAACTTTTATAAAACCAAAAATTCTTACTGTACCAAAACTTTTATGAAATTGTTGCAGACAAAAACTTACTGCACAAAACTATTATAAAACCGTTGCAGACAAAAAACTTACTGCACTTTCATCCGAAAACATTTACTGCACTCATATAATATTATAATTATATTCGTACTTTTAGTATATAATATATATATATATATATTATATTAACCGTAGAAATATTACAAACATACTGCATGAATAAGAACATAAATGTAAACAATAACTTTTTGACAATCATGTGCTCAAGAAATAACATGCAGAACATGCAGTAGCAGGTAATATACAGAATCAGAATATATATATATACACAATAAAAAAAACAGGGTCAATGCATAATCAGAATATATATGTAGTCAATATATATAAACCGAATAAATAACCTTTGAAAAACAGGTCAGCAAATTGATTTGATTCTCCAGTCATGTACATCAATTAATTGCAAGCACATCAATTAATGGTAAAATTAAAAGCATGTATATATTATTCTTTTTCATGTGTGTTTACATAACATAATACTTTAATTACAGAAAATTTAAATTTGCTTTAAGATTGTTATCTGTAATATATAATATTATTTAATATATATATATATATATATATATATATATATATATATATATATATATTTATGATAAAAACAGAACATGATATTATATAAATATAACACAGAAAATATTAATAAATAAATCTGAGTCATTTGAATTCACAAAATCTCCTTAAAGCAAATTTATTCCTCCACAGATGCTAAGGGTTAATTGAATAATTGCTTCCCAAGATAAAACGGATTTCAATTCTTAATTAGTAGCATTACAAAATTAAGAATTCATCGAACCAATTTATATGTTATGCACTGAACTAATAGTAATTATGCATGAAAATTAATGCATGTATATACTTACACAAAATGGGAAAATATGCAGAACGGGATAGGAGAAACAGAACGAGACTGCAACACTTTTGCACAGAACGGGATTTTGCAGAATGGACTTTCGCAGAAACAGAACGGGAACGGGAATTGCAGAACGGGGAAGGAACGGGATTTTACAGGGAAGGAACGGGAATTGCAAAATTGTGGAACGGAACTCTGTTTTACAGAACAGAACGAAACGAAAATCTCTAGCACAGAAACGGAACGGGAAAAAACTTCTTTTTTAAATGCTTCCCGCACCGTTTATTTATAGAAAAAATTCGTGACCGTTATTTTTGTTGGCGTGTAACCGTCGTCAAAACGACGTAGTATTGTGATGATATTTATTAAACAAATTTTTTCTAAAAAAATATATATCACAAACCCGCCCGTCCCGACCCCGACCCCGACCCCGACCCGACCCGACCCGACCCGATTTTAAAGTCAATTTTCTCATTCAATTCAAATCTCATTTCCAACAATTTTTACCGTGCAGTTTGGTGTTAAATTTACATGATTTGTGATTCTGATCTTGTTTCTTTTCTTACTTAGGTTGAAACTAATCAGTTTTCAGATATTCATGAGAGAAGTTCATGGCAATATGAAAATTCAGTATCAGATTCATCCGAGGTTGTTGATCATCCTCGCTTAGACGTTGCATCCAATATATCTAACCTTTTTGACAGATCTCATGGCCCTAACACTAGCAGGCATGATCCGCAGCTTCCTGACAATTCAGAAGAGCACTTTTTGTCTGATGGCAGTTCTCCAAGTGAGTTTATGAATAAATATTTTGGGCCTGATCTATCACGTGGTTGGGAGGAAAGTACTCAAAAAAATTATGAGAGTTCTGAAGATAACTGTAAGGAAGTTCGATGTATTGAAATAGAACCAAGCATGGATAAAAACATTAAAACTGATGTGGCATCATCTTCATAAAGGAGATGGAGATTTGGGACATACTCATTCTGATGATACTAACGAAGCTTCAAAGCAAAAGATTCAGGACATGCAAACAACCATTGATGACGGTTATGTCAGCCATTACCCTGTAGAACAAACTCCTTGTTCTTCTGGTACTGATGTATCTAACTCTGAAAGCATCTATATACTTGAAAGCAAAAGTTGTAGAGCAGTTGACACGACTATGTCCTCACCTCATTTGCCTGAGAACTCGGAGCAAAATGCTATAACAAATGAAGTTGACATCGACTTCACATCTAAAGCCTATATATCAAAGCCTGAAGCCAATAGTAAAATGTTATTGACAATTGACCCCCAAGATGTGAGTGGCCCCATGGACGAAAAGGAGCAGAATACAAAAATAACGCATGAAGATGATACTGATTGTGCCACGGGACACGGTGAAACTCTCAAACACGAGTATGAAATGAAACTTGGTGATACATTTGCTCATTGAAATAAAGTCATACATTTGCTCATTGAAACAGTAATAAATAAATAATGTTTTTTTTCCTTCTGGATTTTAGGGTCTTTTTAACTGAGTTGAATACATTGTGCATGCGGTATTATGTTAATTTTATATTTTTTTAATATTAAGATTCAGTGTTATAATTATTATGAGTTTTATTAGATGCTTGTTTCTTTTGTTTGTGCCTCAATAGAGCAAAAGTCAATAAAAATTCTTACTTTACATTGCTATTCATGACTTTTATGTTTTATCATAAACTCTAAGTTCATGTTTGTTTGCAAAAGACATACTTGGTATTTGACTATTTGTCTTAATTCGATAGTATGTCGGACTATTTTATCCCATGATGGAGGATTAATAGTCCTTTAAATAGTCTTATGTACTATTTTTTGTCATTCCTAATGCTATTTATGAGGGATTATATAATTTCATGAATTGTCCCGCATTAAGGGACTAATAGTCCCTCATCAAAAGATTATGTAGTCCGAAATAGTGTTAAATTAAGACAAAATAGTCCAATCCCAAACATATTTTTTAACTATCAAACATGACCTAAATGACTATGTAAACCACTGCTAGTTATGATATGATGGTTATAGGACCAACCTTGCATAGCTAAATGTTAAGTTCTCATCTCAGTTGGAGACCCTATAGTTGTTGTATGTAAATGGGTTAGTTTTATAGCCTTCAAACTGATGATATTGCTCATATTATGAATATCTCTTTCCCCATGCAAATAGAGCTATTTATTGTTTTGCTATTTATTGTCTGAATATTGGCAAGGTATCTTTCACATATCCTGTAATGTTAATACATGGTAGGTACAGGAGCCTGAACCAAACCAAAATGAGTCGAGGAAAATTGTTAAAGATGGGGATGATTTGCATCAAGTGCATGGTCCTCAAAACAGCTCTTCTGATTGGTCCCTACAGTTTGAGAGGCAGAGGAAGGAGATAATTCAACTTTGGGACTCATGCTACATACCGTTGGTTCATAGAACCTATTTTTTCCTTTTATTCCAAGGAGACCAGTCAGGCAACATTTACATGGAGGTGTAGTTCATATGGTTGTCCTTTCTCATGCAGACGATTTCTCCTGGGACAAGGTAATTTCATTTCCTCCTATTTGTTTCTGCAATTCATGTTGGACTTTTGACTTAGGCTTATGAACACCTTGCAAATGCATGTACTTATGCAAGCAAAGAAGTAAAATCTCAAATTTGCATGTGAACCAATATTTTATTTTATTTTATTGTAAATATCTTCTGCTAGATGAAGGCTGCTAATGATTTATAGTTTCCAAAAAGCAACTAATTAGTAATGAATAGAATGCAGATAGCTTATTAGAAAATGATGAAAGGGTGAGACAAAAAGCTGAGGCAAGGGTGAATTATAGGTTAACTTCTAGTAAATGAAATCTTATGTAGCATAAGATCCATGGAAAGTTAATTAATAATTCTTTGAAGTGTTATAATTACTACTTACTCTAGAATATTGCCTCATAAAAGTTGCACCAGTTTTTCTCCTGTTTGTTTCCTATGCTCTTTGTCATATTCTTCTAAACTTTAACTAATTCAAAAAATTATAGGATAACTCATTGTAAACTTTAATGTCATGATCTGTAAATTCATCCAGTATACCAATGTAAGAATTAAGTTACTACACTCGCATTAGTGACTTCCTTTGTAAATCGAGACTTTTTATCCATGTCTAGATTTTACATATATATATAATATTGATAAGTATATCTAGATGTCAAATTATACATGTCAGCTGACATTATCTCAACATTGAACATGTTTTTACCAGCTAAATTGATAGACTTGTCTATTGATTCCCATATGGATTCACTATCATATATGATGGTTCTCTGAAAATGATGAATGGTTTATCCAACATTCCCATATGACTAGCATATGCTTTGTAAATCACACTTTTTTTTACTGTTATATGTGTTTCATAGTTTAATTTGGTGAAGTTTCACAATATATGTTTTAGAGAAGGTGAATAGAGCAAAAGAGCCACAACAGGATTCACAACGACAATTACAACAACAGTCAAATATATTACAACAAGACATGCTGCTAAGGCACCAAACATCAGACTCGTTCCAGAAACATCATGCAATTAAGTAGGAAAAGTAGTTATCGCAATCAGCAATTTCCTTTCCAGCAGAATAATCAAGTATGTTTGTGACTTTCGCTACACGCACAAACATATTTATCAAGTTGTACTGTCATCATTATAAGCCTGTAAAATGCATGTTCACTTGTAGCATTATTTATGAGCACCAATTATTATCTTTATCCGTGTGTCAATGTATACCCACCAGGAGGAGGTTCACGAAGCACATGTTTGTCTTCTTCAGGATATTTGATTTAGATATTAATTTGGTAGTTAATAAAAAGAGTATCACCTTCTTCCATGTCCCTTGATTAGTAAGAAAATAACATAACATTGTTGTCTTTGTGTATTGATTTTGGCACCAAGTGCCTCTGGTGACCTATTTGCTTTATTTTCCTGACTTGCTATTATTTTTAAATATGTGCAGGAAGACTGCTTCTACGACCTGCTTTACAATACTGGGTATCAAATTTCCGTGCTACGTTTACGGAAGACAAGGGACGAAATTATGAAGTGTACTCTCTCTATATATGTAGATATATACTTTGATTGAAGAACTGTGGTAGCTTTAGATGGTTAATTGTAAAGATAATGAATGATTATGTAGTGGATGATTTTATTAAGTTAATAATATTTTATTTTTTTGTATTTTTTGCCATTATTTGCTATAGAGACATTGAGCCAGCCAGGTACACAAAAATAATGTCAAATTTTGATTTGGCAATAATATAATTCGTTACCAAAGTATTGAACAAGTTTTAATATAGCAACAATTTTTTATACATTTAGCAACAAATTTTCGTTGCTAATGACATTAAAAATATAATATTTGGCAACGAAAAATTAATCTAATAACAACGGAGAGGATATTGTTGCTAGTACTAAAATAAAAGGCAACATTTTTTATCGTTGCAAATCATATCAACTTTCGTTGCACATGTAAAAAAACGGAAACATATAATGTCGTTGTTAATTGACGACTTTCGTTGCTATTGAAAAATAACCAGCAACAAATATTTTCGTTGCTGATTTAGCATAATGTCGTTGCCAAATAATATAATCAGCAACGAAAATCGTTGCTAAAAAGTTTACATTCCGCAACGAAAGCAAGCTTAGGCAACAATTTTCATAATTTACTACAACGAAAAATATTGTTGCAAAATGGTGTCAATTGCAATGAAAATGCATTGTCGTTACAAAAAAAAAAAAGAGTTCATTTCGTTGCCAATTAGCAGGCTTTTGCAACGAAATGAGGTTTTTAACAACGAAATTTTAATTATTCTGCAACAATACATTTTGTTGCTAAAGGATCGATGTCTCTGTACGAAAGTCACATTTCGTTGCAAAATGTATTACTTTTGGCAACGAAAAAAATATGTTCGTTGCGGAACAATTAGCAACGCTCATTGCGCAACGAAAGATGCAACGACAGTAAAGTCGTTGTCAAAAACCCTTTAGCAACGAAATTTGGCACCTTTAGCAATAAAAATCGGTTGTTGCTGAAGCCCCATTTTTTGTAGTGAATTAAATAAAACAAGTTCAAGGATAAATTTTTAAAGATTTATAATTTAATTTATCCAGAAATCAATAACGTCCAAATTGTCAACATGATAATGTTTTGTGGAGTAAAATTCAAGAATGCTCAGAAGAATATTTTCATGAAAAGATACTAGATGAAGCGTAAATATCTAGAATATTCTACTAATTTCATAGAGTATAGAAGCCAAAACTTTAACCAACTGAGTATAATAGAATATATAAAACTGCAAATGGATTTTTACCCGCCATGCGGTAATCCATGTAGACAGATCATTTCCACAATTTAATAAAGAATGAATACGAAGGATCATTCACCATGCATGCAGTAGTCCACATAGACAAGTTATTCCAACAGAATAATAAAGAATGAAACCAGGTCATGCGTAATCCGCACAGACATGATATTCTAACAGAATAGTAAAGAACGGAACCAGGTCATGCGTAATTCGCACATACATGATATTCCAACAGAATAATAAAGAATGGAATAACAAAAGAATTCACCAGGCATGCGATAGACCGCACAGACAGGTTATTCCAACAGAATAATAAAGAATGGAATAACAACCCTTACGAGTATTGAAAGAAAATAACTCTCTTCATGAATACGAAAGAAATAATACCCCTTACCTTAGAAAAATTGGATACTGAAATAGAGAGGTAGCAGATTTCTCTTCTTCTTTCTCTCTATAATAATTGCTCTATAGCTTTTGTAAATTGGTGAGAAATGAAGGAAGAATGAGCTTCTATTTATAGAAAAGTATAGTTTCGATAATTGCACGTTTTGGGGCTCAGAATATTACAGTATAATACCTTCCTCTTTTCTTTTATTTTTAATTTAGTCCTGCAAGTATTATCAAACTTGCACCACATCCCCTAATATTAAATAATGTGAATCAATAGTAAATCATGTGAATCAATAGTTCTAGACATGTGAAAATACGAATTACAGTATAGTACCTCCATCTATACCTCTATTTTTAACTTAGTCATGCAAGTATTATCAATCTTGCACCACCACCCCTAATAGTACAAGAATGTGAATCAATAGTACACACATGTGAATAAATAGTTATAATAATATGAATTAATAGCAATTAATTGCTCATTTATCCGATTAATTACCCAATTGGTCAGTATAACTTCCAGACATCAATTAATATCGAAATAAATGTCGATTTTCACTAACATTAATAATTTCAACACAATGAAACTATCAATTTCATCTTTAATCAACACGAACTTATTCATCATTAATATTATAACTCACAATATTTAACAACCAGGTCGTTCACAGGAAATAGGGAGTTTTTCGATAAGGATTTCTTCTTATTGGCTCGCAATTAGGTGACCAAACCTCTCCTTTACAGAACTTCTAGACATTGTCAATATTGCAAATAATAATATGAATAACTTTGTCGTCTCGACTATTGATTTAATAATATAAAAATATTATGCAGATGATATTGTGACAATAATTGAATCAATAATATGAGAGATATGATGCAGCAATTACTGTAGCAATAATTGAGTATAACTGAGTGACTTCTCACGTAAGCATCAATAATCAATAGTGTGTGCTACTATACAACCACGCGTATTACTGTACTTTTACTACCGGGTAGTTCAACAGTTTTAACGGTAACACTTTCGCCGTTATTTTTATAAAAAGATAATTCTGTCGTTTTCTTACTACGACAATAGTTCCGTTGTGGGGTCCACCAATGATTGTGCCGTCGTACGAATATTTCCTGTTAAAACGAATATTCCCCGACCAATCGAATATTATATTACCACTTGCTTACTTTACAAAATTTGTAAATATTACCCACAACTATAACATTATATCAAATCCACACCATAATATTCAAAAATATATTTCGAGAAAAATTATTCTTTATTCATAAAAGTTAGGGTCTTACATGCGTTGCTGCATCATCTTTCAAGCCAATTTGAGTGCGGTCGCGCTAGTAGTCCAGAAAGCACCTTTTCAGCTTTTCAGCTCTGCATCACGGCGTTGTCGCGCCACTTCCTAGTGCAATTCCGACGATGTCGCGTCGGACCTTCCTTTGGCAATGATTTTGAATTTTTTTCTCTTTTCAGTTTCAATTCCTCCTAAAATTAATAAACATCTTAATAAACTCATTTACACATAAAACATGTAATAAAACTAAATATAAACAAATCAAAATCATAAAATATTTTGTAATCATCAATTACGACAAAGCATAATCTATCGGTAGCTTGATATACAGTGTCACATGAATATTGATAATGGCCTTGAACATACAGACCTCGTCAACTATTTATGACTTGGATAATAATCATCTCATATAATATAATAATACGTATTACACACTATAACATAACATGTAATAAAATATCATCAACCATATATGATACTTAGCCAAGTCTCGGAGCATGAAAACAAACTTAGAGCCACTTAAATTTTGTCAATATATATCACACGAGTTTTGACAGCCTTGGTATGACAAGTATGATGGTACTTATAATTAGACCTGAAAATATAATTAGTTAACTGTTGGGTCAAACTATATTAATTGGAACCAAATAAGTTGGTTAATCATTTTTATTTATTTAAGTTGGTTAAAGTTTAGACCCATATTTTTTAAAACAAATAGGCTTAAATATAAATTACTATCTTAAACTATTACCCTTTTTCCACTTCATTGATTGACCTTTCAATTTTTTCAATCAGATCATTAAACTATCAAATTTTTTCACTAAACGTCATAAATTGATGACGTGTCTCGCTGACTAGGCCAATTAAGGCTTGTGTAAAAGAAAAATATATTTTTAATGATATAAAAAGGTAAAAAATACATAATTTACATAATTAATATAAAATAGAAAATTTTTCACAATTATCAAAAATTAGTTAAACAAATGCTATAAAAATTAAAATTAATAATATAGTTAACTTAAATAAATTACACGAATAATATAATTTAAACAAATTACACAATTAACAAAAACTAAATAAAGTACACCATTAATAATTTACAAAAAAAAAATTCAATTTAACAAGTTACCAATTCCTCACTGCTTCCTGAATCTCTCACCATCGAGTAAGCAGATCCACCAACTATTGCTATTTGCTCACACCATTTTAAATCTTTATTTCACCAAATCTCTTCCATCCACCATTTCGGTAGGAACGATGCACTCATTATAGCCGGTATCATCATCATCGCCGGTCTCCGCTGGAAGTCGGGTGTCGTGGCCGCTGTAATGAACAAACAGGATATCTCTGGGACAGCCGGATCGTATCAGATCGGAAAGAGCACGACGAACATTTCGGCCGGTTGGCTGAGTATAGGAATCATCGGTTGCGATTAGGACGTTAATATCTTCGTCGGAGAATCCGTAACGCTCGATCAAGCACCGATGCATCCACTGGACGTCGTTTTTAATGCAGCCTTTTAGCTCCGCCTTGGTTCCATTGTAATTGAAGTCGATCAACACTGCTTTTTTCACCATTTTTTTTTGCTTCATCTGATTTTCATTCCATTTTATTTTCACTGTTCTGTTTGTCCTATATCTAGTATATAAAACTTTTTAATAGAATTAATTGTTGTTTATAAAACTTTTTAATAGAATTAATTGTTGTTTATTGAAACACTGTTATATGTCCACCTCTCTTATTTATATTATTTGTATAATTTATTTAAGTTAACTGTATAATTAATTTTTATTTTTATGTCATTTGCTTAACTTATTTTTGCTAATTATGTAAAATTTTCTATTTTATGTTAATTATGTAATTTTTACATTTTTATATCATTAAAAATATATATTTCTTTTACACGTAAGCTTTAACTGGCTTAGTCAGCGAGTCACGTCATCAATTTATGACGTGGCAGGTTCAATTGAACCAAAGTAAAAAAAATTGATAGTTTAATAACCTAATTGAAAAAATTAAAAGGTCACTCACAGAAGTGGAAAAAGGATAATAGTTTAAGATAATAATTTATATTTAAGCCAAACAAATATAATTCTGAACCGGTTAATCATTTTTTAATCCATATTCCATTCCGATCCAAATCGAAAAGTTCTTTTTGTAAGACCCCAACTTTTATAAATAAAGATGAATTTTCTATAAATATCATTTTTGAATATTATGGAGTTAATTTGATATAATGTTATAGTTGTGGGTAATATTTATAAATTTTGTAAAGTACGTAAGTTGTTATATAATATTCGATTGGTCGGGGAATATTCGTTTTAACAGGAAATATTCGTACAACGGCACAATCATTGGTGGACCCCACAACGGAATTATTGTCGGATTGAGAAAACGACAAAAATATTTTATTAAAAATAACGGCGAAAGTTTTACCATTGGTACTGTTGAACTACTCGGTAGTAAAAGTACAGTAATACGTGTGGTTGCATAGTAGCACACGGTATTGATTATTAATGCTTATGTGAGAAGTCACTCAGTTTGATTCAATTATTGTCAGTCAATAATATGAATTATTTAGCGATAATGACGTTTTGTTTTATTCGTATTATTAACGTAATAAAACAGAAACATCTTTTTATATAAAACAAAATACTTTATTAAAGTTATTCTATAAATAGAATATATTATATTTTATTTAAAAGATTTTTCTTTAAATATGGGCCGTCAGATTAAAGTAATCAATCTAGACCGTTCATGGATTAGTTACTATGCATTCTATTTTTCTATAAATAGCAGCTCATTCCTTCATTATTTCTTACGAATTCACTGAACTCTAGAGAGAGAAACTATAGAGAGAAACTATAGAGAGAGAGAAGAAGAGTATTCTACTACTTAAGTACTTCCTTATTTCAGCTCTTCTTTAAAACGGTAAGGGGTGTTATTCTTTCTTATTCATAAAGAGAACTATTGTTATTCCATTTCTTATTATTCTGTTGGAATAACCTGTATACGCGGTCTACCCTATACTAGGTGACATTCTTCTATTATTCTGTTGGAACATCCTGTCTGTGTGTTTTACACCAGACCTGGTTCCGTTTTTATTATTATTTTGTTAGAACATCCTATCTGTGTGTTTTACACCGGACATGGTTCCGTTTTTATTATTATTCTTTTGGAACATCCTGTCTGTGTGTTTTACACCGGACCTGGTTCCATTATTTATTATTCTGTCGGAATATCCTGTCTCTGCGTTTACGCCGGACCTGATTCCATTATTTATTATTCTGTTGGAATAACCTGTCTGTGCGGTCTATCGCATGCCGAGTGATTTCTTTTGTTATTCCATTCTTTATTATACTCAGTTGGTTAAGTTTTGACTTCTATACTCCATGAAATTAGTGGAATATTCTTGATAATTGCGGTTCATCCAGTATCTTTTCATGAAAATATTCTTCTAAGTATTCTTGAATTTTACTCCACAAAGCAGTATCATGTTGACAATTTGGACGTTGTTAATTCTTGGATAAATTAATTCTTGAACTTGTTTTATTGAATTCTTATATCATTGTCATCATCCTCATGTTTATAAAATGTTGAAAGTCATCTGTGGCATGTAGTGCATAGATGGACTTGGTATGATTATGACCAGGGATTATTCGGTATAATCATGACCGTAATGTTACAAATGATGTGGTAAAAGTCTTCATTGGCCCGTAGTGCATTGATGGACAGTTGTTGGCATGATCATGACCATTAATGAATACACGAATATCCTTGGCCGTAGTGCAGGGGTGATTCGATGATGTGGATTATTTTATTAAGCTGAGTCCCAGCGATCACAATGTTGAAAAACCTTTTAAATCATAAAAGATAGTAGAGTTTATTTTCTACTTGACTCTTTTAATAGATTGCTTGTTCCGCTGCAGTTAAACTTGATGTCTATTATATTTTATCAGTTTAACATTGTTGAAGGCTAATGATAATTTATTCTACATTATCTTAGTCATAATGTTTCTTATTGGGCTAGTTGAGCTCACCCTTTCTTTCATTGTTCTCTTCAGGAAATGAGAACGTAGCCGGGGCAAGTCGGGGAACGGAGTGATGGTCCGAATGATAGTATTAGTTAGTAGTCCTCACTATTCTATGTAATAGTGTGTTAATAATGTAACGAGGACTCCTTTTGAGTATGAATACTCTCTAGAAGATAATATTTGTATTCAAACTCACAGTTTATGTTTTGTCGTATTGTACACGACAGTTGTATTAGTAAGTTGTATTTGTATTCTATACTATGTATCTGACGACCCAAGATGGGTGATGTATACCTAATTTTGGGGGCGTCACAGTTGGTATCAGAGCTTAGGGATATGATCCCTGGCTAAGATGTGAGAATAGAACTAGGAGGGGAGAGACGGAGAATTCCTTCGCTAGTATGACCTACCTAAGTTTATTTGCATGGCATTTAATTGGTCGGTCATAATATAAGGATAATATATGGCATATCAATTAACTTTTATTTTGTGGCAGTATCTGAAAATGACATCTGAGAATGTTGAGAATAGCAATGGAGCACAGGCGACTGTTGATTCACCACATATCAATAAACAGGATAATGTGCATCAGGAAGGTGACAATCCTCATGCAAACAACAACACTGACCAGATGATGAATGATGATATGTTCAGAAACTTTATGCAGTTCATGCAACAACAGGCGAGAGCGGCTCTTGTCCAAACTATAGGTGGAAACACTGAAAATTCTCGGACGGTCACCGCTAAACAGTTCAAGGAGCTGGGACCACCAGAGTTTAAGGGAGAGCCAAAACCACTTATAGCGGAAACATGGATAAAGCAGATTACCAAGATATTTGATGTCTTGGGATGCTCCGAGGAGCAAAAGGTTCCCTTTGTCGCCTTTATGTTGCGAGGAGAGGCAGATTACTGGTGGGAATCGATTAAGCGTACTCAATCTGCCGCACTGAAGATGTCTTGGGAGAAGTTTCAAGAGTTGTTCAATGACAAATACTTTCCCGAAAGTGTTCGTCACATGAAGGAGGTGGAGTTCATCAAATTGGAGCAGAATAATATGACTGTGTAGCAGTATGAGGCTAAATTTGCTGAGTTGTCCCGGTTTGCGTCCCACTTGGTGGATAATGAAGAGCGAATGACGCGAATATTTTTGCGAGGTTTGAAACCTGAGATACGTCAACATCTTATTTCTCATAAACTGTGTTTGTATTCAGATGTTGTGAATGGGGCTCAGTTAGTGGAGCGCGATAACGAGTCAACGCAACCAAAAGAGAGCAGTCGGCAAAATGATAATACCAGTGAGGGCAATCATCGAAGCGGTGACAACAAGTGTGGAGGGAATCAACAGGCCAGAAATGGTAACCACTTCGGTGGTAATCAGGGCCAAAATAATAAGAATGGTCATTTTAAGAAGAGGAGATTCAACAATGATGGAAAGACGTCAGCACCAGCACCCGTTATTAAGGAAAGAGAACGACCACCTATCATATATTTCAAATGCGGAGGGGAGGGGCACATCAGTCCAAACTGCGCGATGCCGTCTAAAGCATGTTATAATTGTGGAAGAGAAGGTCATTTAGCTCGATTTTGTCGTTTACCAAAAACAAGTTCAGCCAAGATGGAGACACCAAAGGCCGTCCCAAAAAAGTCAAAACCGGTAGTGCAAGGGAGAGCGTTTGTTGTGACCTCCCAGAAAGTAAGGAACCCGAATGAGGTCATCACGGGTAAGCTTATCATAAACTCTAACGAAGTCTATACTTTATTTGATACCGGTTCTACCCATTCTTTTATTTCTCCTACTTGCGCTCATCGATTAAATTTGACTCCGGAGAAATTAGACTTTGATTTATCTGTTGAAACTCCATTGGGAGAAACCTTCATTACATCCACGGTTTATAAGTCTTATTTGGTTCAAGTTGGTACCCACACATTACCTGTCTATCTGATTTCATTAAAAATACTTGCATTTGACGTGATTCTAAGGATTGATTGGTTAACTACTCATCATGCAAAAATTGATTATTTTCGTAAGGTTGTTAGCTTTCATATTCCTAATCGACCTATTATGCGAATTCAAGCAACCAAACCATTAAAATCAATCGCTGTCATCTCAAGCCATAAATCTATTCGTTTATTGAAAAATGGATGTCAAGCTTTCTTAGCTCATGTCACGGATCTAAACAAAAATACGTCAGTTTTGAATGATATTTCTATTGTTAATAAATTCCCTGACGTATTCCCTGAAGAACTTTCTGGCCTACCCCCAGAGCGTGAAATTGAATTTTGTATCGACCTTGAACCCGGTACAAAACCCATTTCTAAAGCCCCATATCGAATGGCTCCTATTGAACTTCAGGAGTTAAAGATCCAACTGCAGAAATTGTTAGACATTGGCTTTATTCGTCCTAGCACTTCTCCTTGGGGTGCTCCTGTGCTATTCGTGAAGAAGAAATATGGAAGTATGCGACTTTGTATTGATTATCGGGAGTTGAATCATGTCACCATCAAAAATAGGTACCCATTGCCACGTATTGATGACCTATTTGACCAGTTGCAAGGAGCACAATTCTTTTCAATGATCGATCTTCGTTCTGGATATCATCAGCTGAAGGTTAGAACTGAGGATATTCTAAAGACGGCTTTCAGAACTCGGTACGGGCATTATGAATTCCTAATCATGTCCTTTGGATTGACTAATGCTCCTGCTGCCTTCATGGATATGATGAACCGGGTATTCAAGGAATATTTAGATCACTTTGTGGTCGTCTTTATTGATGACATCCTTATTTATTTCAAAAGCCGTGAAGATCATGAGCAACACTTGAGGCTGGTACTCCAAAAGCTTCGTGAATACAAGCTTTATGCCAATTTGAAGAAATACGACTTCTGGCTGGAGGAGGTAGCATTCCTTGGGCACGTAGTATCAAGTCGTGGAATATCGGTTGACCCGACAAAGATTGAAGCTATTCAAAGCTAGGAGCAACCTAAATTAGTGACCGAATTACGTAGCTTTCTTGGTTTAGCTGGTTATTATCGGAGATTCGTGGAAGGATTTTCTCGAATCGCTACTCCATTAACTCAGCTGACTCAGAAAGATACAAAGTTCGGTTGGAGCGAAAAATGTGAGCAGAGTTTTCAAGGACTCAAGAGGAGACTCATTTCAGCACCTGTTCTAACAATACCATCTGGCTCGGAGGGATTTGTCATCTACAGTGATGCTTTGAGCAAAGGGTTGGGATGCGTTCTCATGTAACATAGAAAAGTCATAGCCTATGCATCAAGACAACTTAAGGAATATGAGAGGAATTATCCTACTCATGATCTAGAGTTGGCAGTTGTTGTCTTTGCACTTAAAATTTGGAGGCATTACTTGTATGGGGAGAAGGTGGAGATCTTTACGGATCATAAAAGCCTCAAATATTTCTTCACTCAAAAGGAACTCAACATGCGACAGCGACGTTGGCTTGAACTGTTGAAAGATTATGATCATACCATTCAATACCATCCTGGAAAAACGAACGTGGTAGCTGACGCATTGAGTAGAAGATCATATGCAAGTACGAGTGCAATATTGTCAACACAAAGGCCCATTTTGTGTGACTTGCAAAGGATGGAGATAGAGTTAAAGACTCCAGGGACCCATGTGATGATGGCGAATATACGAGTAGAACCAACTTTAATCGATAAAGTTAAAGCTGCTCAAGCTACAGACATGGAGCTGATGCATATGAGGAAGAAAGTACAAGAAGGTGCTATGCCGGAAGCAAGAATCGATGAAGAAGGAATACTTCGAGTCAACTCCAGACTTTGTGTTCCTAACAACCCTGATTTAAAGTATGAAATTATGATGGAGGCGCACAACACACCATTTGCAATCCATCCTGGAAGTACCAAAATGTATCATGATCTTCGTCATACATTTTGGTGGAGCAATATGAAGAGAGAGATAGCGTTGTTTATCTCAAGGTGTTTAACTTGTCAACGAGTCAAAGCGGAGCATCAAGTACCAAAAGGTCCATTGCAACCACTTGAAATTCTAAAATGGAAGTGGGAGCACATTACCATGGATTTCGTTACCGGTCTTCCTAGGGTTTCTCAAGGTATTGATGCGATTTGGGTCATTGTTGATAGATTGACCAAGTCTGCTCATTTCTTACCGATACGAGAAACTTATTGTAAGACCCCGAATTTTATGAAATAAAAGTATTCAATTTTTCTTATAATTACTATTCAGTAAATGGTTAAATTGATAAATGTTAAAGTTAAGGGTGATATATGATTTTTTTTTCAAAATAAGCAAGTGGTTATAAAATAATCATTGTTGTCGGGGAATATTCGTTTGGTCGTGGAATATTCTTTCTGTCGGGAAATATTCGTACGATGGCGCAGCTATTTGTGGGCCCCATAACGAATAACTGTCGGATGAAGATAACGACAAAAATAGAGTTTTTATAATTAACGGCGTAGTTGTTACCGTTAAAACTGTTGGAATACCCGGTGGTTAAAATACAGTAACACGCGTTATTGCACAGTAGCACACGGTATTGCACAGTATTTTTAAAATTATTGATTCTTACGTAAGAAGGCACTACTCAATAATTGTTACAGTAATTACTGTTCAATATTTTATTTTATTGATTCAATAATTGCTACGTTGAAATTTTATATTATTATTGTTCAATATGCTGAATTATATTTCAAATGTGGTGGGTGGGAATAGTAGCAGGTAAAGCCATCAGGTTGCAGGTCAAACCTACCAAAATTTTCCTATAAATAGAGGGCTAAGTTAGAATTGAAAATCACACCAAAAACATAAGCTTTCTCTCTTCCTCTCTCTATATTATGAAGCATATTTTGTGAGTATTTAGATACTTTGAGAGTTGCTATTCAGTGCAAGTTTCCTTCGGCTTTGCATTCCAGTCAGAAATACTGCACTTTTGAGGTAAGGGATATTAAGGGATTTTAAGGGTTGTTATGATTTTCAGTTTCGTAATTTTTCTGATCTTCAAAAATTCTGGAAAAATTTGAAATGATATTTTGATGAGTTTTATTGATTGTGTCCAAAAATGGTGATTTTTGGATGTATAGATTAAGAGTTATGAATTTTACAGAAAAAGACTATTTTAAAAGTAACCGCTTATAATTCCTTGTGGTTAACTCCAAAATTGATGAAATTTTTATTGGGAATACATGTATATGATAGAAGTATACTCTGTAAATTTCAGAATTTTTAGACAAAAGTACAATTTTTGATAAATGTCTAAATATTCGGCTATTTTGGCCATATGAAAAATAGTAAATGACTTTTAAAAATTCTGAGAAAAATATATGTTCACTATGGGACTATATTATGCTAAATCCCAGAAAAGAAATATTTTTGGAACTGATTTGGTATTTTTCATGAAAATGGTCTAGTTATGAGTAAATGAATTAAATATGTTTTGTGAAGAAAGAAAATTGAAAAATAGGATTTTATGGCTTGAGAATCCTATATGAGGTATATGCAGATTTTTTATGAGGGTTTTGGTTATTGATGATGAAATTGTAAGAGTTGGCATTTTATGATGATTAAATGCATTAATTAGTAAAGTGTAAACAAATAAAATAAATTGTTTATAAATTTAAGTAATGTTATTCTTTCAATATCATTATACCGAAATATTGGTATGAATTTTATTGTAGAATTTCTATCTTTTGTGTCGGGGTTACTATTCATGAGTTACGAATATTACTCTTGAGATTAAAACTATATGTTGATCATATTACTTTTATCATCATATATAACATTTTTATAACCCTGATGTTGAAATTCTCTTTCACTGGAGTGTAAAGATGGGTAGATTATTGGTATGATCATGACTAGGGTTCTCTTTGGCCTGTAGTGCAAAGTTGAATTGTGACTGGTATGATCATGACCATTGAATTTATAATTGAATATCTTAAGCTTAAGTGCAAAGGTGAATTGATCAACATGGTTATAATTATTGTTTATATAAATTCTGAAATGATTATATATTTCTTTGAGATATGAATATATTTGGCCTGTAGTGCAAATATGAATTGTTGATGAATATCTTTGGCCTGTAGTGTAAAGATGAACTGTTGTTGAATATCTTTGGCCTGTAGTGCAAAGATGAACTGTTGTTGAATATCTTTGGCCCGTAGTGCAAAGATGGTTTGTTGATGAATATCTTTGGCCTGTAGTGCAAAGATGAACTGTTGTTGAATATCTTTGGCCTGTAGTGCAAAGATGAACTGTTGTTGAATATCTTTGGCCCGTAGTGCAAAGATGGTTTGTTGATGAATATCTTTGGCCCGTAGTGCAAAGATGGATTTGTTAGTATGATTATAAACAGGAATTGTGATTTGGTATAACCATGATCTTTGATGTTTCAGGTAAAGACAGGTGATGAAAATATTCTTCGTCCTGGGTGCGAAGAAAAATTTATAGTCACAATTATGATTATGAGTTATTCATATGATTGTGGAAAGGAACTGTTGAGTGATGTTACATGGATAAAATATTGTTGGTGGATTTTTAACATGGAGAAGATAATAGACTTTATAGTCTATTTGACTCTTCTAATGGATTGCATGTTCCGCTGCAACTATGGTTGAAATTTTTTATCATCTACTATATGTTCTAAATCTCTGATTTATTATTGATGAAGACTATTGATAATTTATTTATCTTTAGTCATGATATTCTTTACTGAGCTAGTTGTGCTCACCCTTTTGCTTCACAATTCCTTTCAGGTAATAAGAGTGTAGCTGGGTCGAGCGGGGGTAACAAGGGAATAGAACGGTGGTCATCATTTAGTAGTTATATTTGGTGAAGAAAATTGGGTGAGGCGAACCCAAAGTTGGAAGGGTGTTTTGTCACTATCATACAAGATGTCTAATGACATACAACCTCGTGTCATCATAAGACAGGGTTGTGCTCATCCACTTGCTGAGTATATCTATGGGCACTACCTATATAATCTTAGTGTTTGTTTGAAGTATAATTCTCAATTAGAGACAGTGGAGATAATGATAAGTCAAGAGAAGACTCACCATTGGGAAGAATATGATAGTAATCTTCTCGTTTTTCTTTGGGGTCTATTGGGTCAACCAAGGATAATTCTGTGGCCATATGATATCTATCATAATCTAGACGCATGGCCTCCCATGTACGAAGGTTTCCTTGAGCATTTTCCAAAGATTTTAATTTCTAAAACAGTTTTTGACTATACCTTTATGTAAGGTGTTATTGTGAGGTGATGTCCACGGTTGGAACATGAGTCACATTTGGTATATATTTGTATCCAAACTCACAGCATATGTGTTGTTGTATTTTGCACGACAATTGTTGTAATAAAGTTGTAGTTGTTTTCTGTACCATGTATTTGATGACTCAGAATGGGTTGGGTGGAATGGACCTATTTTGGGGTCGTTACATTTGGTATCAGAGCTTGGGGATATGATCTCTAGCGGAGATCGGGGAATACAACTAGGAGGGGAGAGATGAGTAAATCCTTCGCTAGTGTGTCCTACCTAAGCTTATTTGTTGGTCAGTCATAATATCGGGATATTATGTGATATGTTAATTTGTTAAATTAACACTTGTTTTGAAGCTGTATTCTAGAATGTTATTTGAAATACAGGAGATGAGCAATGGAGAAATTATGATGACATAGAAGATGGAATTTAAAATGAAAGGAAGGTATTCTCAACTCTTTGAAATACCAGGTACGTAAATTTCGGGGACGAAATTTCATAAGGAGGGGAGATTGTAAGACCCCGAATTTTATGAAATAAAAGTATTCAATTTTTCTTATAATTACTATTCAGTAAATGGTTAAATTGATAAATGTTAAAGTTAAGGGTGATATATGATTTTTTTTTCAAAATAAGCAAGTGGTTATAAAATAATCATTGTTGTCGGGGAATATTCGTTTGGTCGTGGAATATTCTTTCTGTCGGGAAATATTCGTACGATGGCGCAGCTATTTGTGGGCCCCATAACGAATAACTGTCGGATGAAGATAACGACAAAAATAGAGTTTTTATAATTAACGGCGTAGTTGTTACCGTTAAAACTGTTGGAATACCCGGTGGTTAAAATACAGTAATACGCGTTATTGCACAGTAGCACACGGTATTGCACAGTATTTTTAAAATTATTGATTCTTACGTAAGAAGGCACTACTCAATAATTGTTACAGTAATTACTGTTCAATATTTTATTTTATTGATTCAATAATTGCTACGTTGAAATTTTATATTATTGTTGTTCAATAATTGTTGCTGCACAGTATTTCTCATTATCAGATCAATAATTCATATTATTTGAATAATATTATTAGGTAACATTATTGGCAATGTCTAGAAAGTTCTGTCTAAGGAGAGGTTTGGTCATCTAATTGCGCGCCAGTAAGGAGAAATTCTTATTGGAAAGCCCCCTCTTTCCTGGGAACGGCCTGGTTGTCATAAATGTGATTCTGTAATATTATTTGTGAATAATTAATTATTGATTCATATGATAAGGAAATATTTATTTTATGTGGATATAAATGAGGGATATATTTTTGTGGTTAAAAAATGAAGGAGTTAATGTTGAGGTTTTTATCCGTATTTTTGTCGGAATGGAGGTATTAAAAATCAGGGTTTTTGAGATATTTTGCGGGGGTTATAATTTTTAATCCGACCGTTGGATCGTGGTAATTTTTGGATATGTTATACATATATAAGTTGAGTATATGCCCACAAATTTTGAACCGTTAAAAATGAAAGTATGATTTATTATGAATTTTACAAGATGACTGGTTCAGAAATTGTTGAATTTTTGGAGTTTATCATTTTGGTGGAAAATTCTAGAATTGGTGGGCCCCACTTGTGGTTGGTGAAGAAATGTGCTGAATTATATTTCAAATGTGGTGGGTGGGAATAGTAGCAGGTAAAGCCATCAGGTTGCAGGTCAAACCTACCAAAATTTTCCTATAAATAGAGGGCTAAGTTAGAATTGAAAATCACACCAAAAACATAAGCTTTCTCTCTTCCTCTCTCTATATTATGAAGCATATTTTGTGAGTATTTAGATACTTTGAGAGTTGCTATTCAGTGCAAGTTTCCTTCGGCTTTGCATTCCAGTCAGAAATACTGCACTTTTGAGGTAAGGGATATTAAGGGATTTTAAGGGTTGTTATGATTTTCAGTTTCGTAATTTTTCTGATCTTCAAAAATTCTGGAAAAATTTGAAATGATATTTTGATGAGTTTTATTGATTGTGTCCAAAAATGGTGATTTTTGGATGTATAGATTAAGAGTTATGAATTTTACAGAAAAAGACTATTTTAAAAGTAACCGCTTATAATTCCTTGTGGTTAACTCCAAAATTGATGAAATTTTTATTGGGAGTACATGTATATGATAGAAGTATACTCTGTAAATTTCAGAATTTTTAGACAAAAGTACAATTTTTGATAAATGTCTAAATATTCGGCTATTTTGGCCATATGAAAAATAGTAAATGACTTTTAAAAATTCTGAGAAAAATATATGTTCACTATGGGACTATATTATGCTAAATCCCAGAAAAGAAATATTTTTGGAACTGATTTGGTATTTTTCATGAAAATGGTCTAGTTATGAGTAAATGAATTAAATATGTTTTGTGAAGAAAGAAAATTGAAAAATAGGATTTTATGGCTTGAGAATCCTATATGAGGTATATGCAGATTTTTTATGAGGGTTTTGGTTATTGATGATGAAATTGTAAGAGTTGGCATTTTATGATGATTAAATGCATTAATTAGTAAAGTGTAAACAATTAAAATAAATTGTTTATAAATTTAAGTAATGTTATTCTTTCAATATCATTATACCGAAATATTGGTATGAATTTTATTGTAGAATTTCTATCTTTTGTGTCGGGGTTACTATTCATGAGTTACGAATATTACTCTTGAGATTAAAACTATATGTTGATCATATTATTTTTATCATCATATATAACATTTTTATAACCCTGATGTTGAAATTCTCTTTCACTGGAGTGTAAAGATGGGTAGATTATTGGTATGATCATGACTAGGGTTCTCTTTGGCCTGTAGTGCAAAGTTGAATTGTGACTGGTATGATCATGACCATTGAATTTATAATTGAATATCTTAAGCTTAAGTGCAAAGGTGAATTGATCAACATGGTTATAATTATTGTTTATATAAATTCTGAAATGATTATATATTTCTTTGAGATATGAATATATTTGGCCTGTAGTGCAAATATGAATTGTTGATGAATATCTTTGGCCTGTAGTGTAAAGATGAACTGTTGTTGAATATCTTTGGCCTGTAGTGCAAAGATGAACTGTTGTTGAATATCTTTGGCCCGTAGTGCAAAGATGGTTTGTTGATGAATATCTTTGGCCTGTAGTGCAAAGATGAACTGTTGTTGAATATCTTTGGCCTGTAGTGCAAAGATGAACTGTTGTTGAATATCTTTGGCCCGTAGTGCAAAGATGGTTTGTTGATGAATATCTTTGGCCCGTAGTGCAAAGATGGATTTGTTAGTATGATTATAAACAGGAATTGTGATTTGGTATAACCATGATCTTTGATGTTTCAGGTAAAGACAGGTGATGAAAATATTCTTCGTCCTGGGTGCGAAGAAAAATTTATAGTCACAATTATGATTATGAGTTATTCATATGATTGTGGAAAGGAACTGTTGAGTGATGTTACATGGATAAAATATTGTTGGTGGATTTTTAACATGGAGAAGATAATAGACTTTATAGTCTATTTGACTCTTCTAATGGATTGCATGTTCCGCTGCAACTATGGTTGAAATTTTTTATCATCTACTATATGTTCTAAATCTCTGATTTATTATTGATGAAGACTATTGATAATTTATTTATCTTTAGTCATGATATTCTTTACTGAGCTAGTTGTGCTCACCCTTTTGCTTCACAATTCCTTTCAGGTAATAAGAGTGTAGCTGGGTCGAGCGGGGGTAACAAGGGAATAGAACGGTGGTCATCATTTAGTAGTTATATTTGGTGAAGAAAATTGGGTGAGGCGAACCCAACGTTGGAAGGGTGTTTTGTCACTATCATACAAGATGTCTAATGACATACAACCTCGTGTCATCATAAGACAGGGTTGTGCTCATCCACTTGCTGAGTATATCTATGGGCACTACCTATATAATCTTGTGTGTTTGTTTGAAGTATAATTCTCAATTAGAGACAGTGGAGATAATGATAAGTCAAGAGAAGACTCACCATTGGGAAGAATATGATAGTAATCTTCTCGTTTTTCTTTGGGGTCTATTGGGTCAACCAAGGATAATTCTGTGGCCATATGATATCTATCATAACCTAGACGCATGGCCTCCCATGTACGAAGGTTTCCTTGAGCATTTTCCAAAGATTTTAATTTCTAAAACAGTTTTTGACTATACCTTTATATAAGGTGTTATTGTGAGGTGATGTCCACGGTTGGAACATGAGTCACATTTGGTATATATTTGTATCCAAACGCACATCATATGTGTTGTTGTATTTTGCACGACAATTGTTGTAATAAAGTTGTAGTTGTTTTCTGTACCATGTATTTGATGACTCAGAATGGGTTGGGTGGAATGGACCTATTTTGGGGTCGTTACACTTATACACTTGAACGTCTTGCTCGTATGTACATAAACGAGATTGTAAGACTGCATGGTATGCCAGTATCCATAGTTTCTGATCGAGACCCAAGATTCACTTCACGATTTTGGGTTAGTTTACAAAAAGCTATGGGCACAGATTTACGATTTAGTTCGGCATATCATCCTCAGACGGACGGACAATCAGAGAGGACTATTCAAACTCTAGAAGATTTATTAAGACTCTGTGTCCTTGCCATCAAGGGAAGTTGGGACAAGTTCTTACCATTGGTGGAGTTTTTCTACAACAACAGTTATCAAGCAAGTATTGGCATGGCTCCATTCGAAGCATTGTATGGAAGAAAATTTCGTTCTCCAGTATGCTGGGATGAGGTGGGTGAAGCAACGTTGTTGGGACCGGAGTTGGTACGTATAACTACAGAAAAGATTCAAACGATCCGACAACGTATAAAAACCTCACAAGATCGATAAAAGAGTTATGCTGATCTTCATCGAAAGGACGTGGAATTTGATGTAGGAGATCATGTGTTCTTACGTGTTGCTCCATGGAAAGGAGTTACGAGATTTGGAAAGAGAGGAAAGCTCAATCCTCGATTCATCGGTCCATTTTTAATCCTCGATCAAGTAGGAACTGTGGCTTATAGACTCGCTTTACCATCAAGTATGTCTCGTGTTCATAACGTTTTTCACATATCCATGTTACGCAAATATGTGGAAGACCCGAACCACATTATTGAGTTAGAACCGGACGAAATAGCAGAAGATTTGACGTATGAAGAAGTTCCTGTTCAAATCTTGGATAAGAAGGAACATATTCTACGCTCCAGGTTATACGTCAAGTCAAAGTTTTGTGGAGAAACCACGATGTTGAGGAAATGACTTGGGAGTTAGAATCTGAAATGAAATCAAGGTATCCTTATCTCTTCGACATACCAGGTACGTACCCTAATTTCGAGGGCGAAATTTCATAAGAAGGGAAGGTTGTAAGACCCCAACTTTTATAAATAAAGATGAATTTTCTATAAATATCATTTTTGAATATTATGGAGTTAATTTGATATAATGTTATAGTTGTGGGTAATATTTATAAATTTTATAAAGTACGCAAGTTGTTATATAATATTCGATTGGTCGGGGAATATTCGTTTTAACAGGGAATATTCGTACAACGACACAATCATTGGTGGACCCCACAACGGAATTTTTGTCGGATTGAAAAAACGACAAAAATATTTTATTAAAAATAACGGCGAAAGTTTTACTATTGGTACTGTTGAACTACTCGGTAGTAAAAGTACAGTAATACGTGTGGTTGCATAGTAGCACACGGTATTGATTATTAATGCTTATGTGAGAAGTCACTCAGTTTGATTCAATTATTGTCAGTCAATAATATGAATTATTTAGCGATAATGACGTTTTGTTTTATTCGTATTATTAACGTAATAAAACAGAAACATCTTTTTATATAAAATAAAATACTTTATTAAAGTTATTCTATAAATAGAAAATATTATATTTTATTTAAACGATTTTTCTTTAAATATGGACTGTCAGATTAAAGTAATCAATCTGGACCGTTCATGGATTAGTTACTATGCATTCTATTTTTCTATAAATAGCAGCTCAATCCTTCATTATTTCTTACGAATTCACTGAACTCTAGAGAGAGAAACTATAGAGAGAGAAAGAAGAAGAGTATTCTACTACTTAACTACTTCCTTATTTCAGCTCTTCTTTAAAACGGTAAGGGGTGTTATTCTTTCTTATTCATGAAGAGAACTGTTGTTATTCCATTTCTTATTATTCTGTTGGAATAACCTGTATACGCGGTCTACCCTATACTTGGTGACATTCTTCTATTATTCTGTTAGAACATCCTGTCTGTGTGTTTTACACCGGACCTGGTTCCATTTTTATTATTATTCTGTTGGAACATCTTGTCTGTGTGTTTTACACCGGACCTGGTTCCGTTTTTATTATTATTCTGTTGGAACATCCTGTCTGTGTGTTTTACATCGGACCTGGTTCTATTATTTATTATTATGTCGGAATATCTTGTCTGTGCGTTTACGCCGGACCTGATTCCATTATTTATTATTCTGTTGGAATAACCTGTCTGTACGGTCTATCGCATGCCAAGTGATTTCTTTTGTTATTCCATTCTTTATTATACTCAGTTGGTTAAGTTTTGACTTCTATACTCCATGAAATTAGTGGAATATCCTTGATAATTGCGGTTCATCCAGTATCTTTTCATGAAAATATTTTTGTAAGTATTCTTGAATTTTACTCCACAAAGCAGTATCATGTTGACAATTTGGACGTTGATAATTCTTGGATAAATTAATTCTTGAACTTGTTTCATTGAATTCTTATATCATTGTCATCATCCTCATGTTTATAAAATGTTGAAAGTCATCTGTGGCCTGTAGTGCATAGATGGACTTGGTATGATTATGACCAGAGATTATTCGGTATAATTATGACCGTAATGTTACAAATGATGTGGTAAAAGTCCTCATTGGCCCGTAGTGTATTGATAGACAGTTGTTGGCATGATCATGACCATTAATGAATACACGAATATCCTTGGCCGTAGTGCAGGGGTGATTCGATGATGTGGATTATTTTATTAAGCTGAGTCCCAGCGATCACAATGTTGAAAAACCTTTTAAATCATAAAAGATAGTAGAGTTTATTTTCTACTTGACTCTTTTAATGGATTGCTTGTTCCGCTGCAGTTAAACTTGATGTCTATTATATTTTATCAGTTTAACATTGTTGAAGGCTAATGATAATTTATTCTGCATTATCTTAGTCATAATATTTCTTACTGGGCTAGTTGAGCTCACCCTTTATTTCACTGTTCTCTTCAAGAAATGAGAACGTAGCCGGGGCAAGTCGGGGAACGGAGTGATGGTCCGAATGATAGTATTAGTTAGTAGTCCTCACTATTCTATGTAATAGTGTGTTAATATATATAACGAGGACTCCTTTTGAGTATGAATACTCTCTAGAAGATAATATTTGTATTCAAACTCACAGTTTATGTTTTGTCGTATTGTACACGACAGTTGTATTAGTAAGTTGTATTTGTATTCTATACTATGTATCTGACGACCCAAGATGAGTGATGTATACCTAATTTTGGGGGAGTCACACTTTTCTCATCCTTGTAACACAAGCAAAATAGTGGCCCACAAATTTCTGAATTTGCCCAACGTTTTTAAAGTTATTAAGTTCATCCACAGAAATTTGTGGATTCCCCGGGCAAGATAGATTATTTCAATATAGAAAAATAAGTTTTATATTTTTTTTCATGATCCAAATCTTTTGAATTTTACTTTTTCAGGTAATAAAATAAAACGTTGTTGTTATATATATATTTGTTTGAGTATGTGTGTTTGGATACTTAAAGAATATGAAAAAAATTAAAGAAAAAAATGGTTATTTAAATCAAAATAAATTTCCACTCGACCTTTATCTAAAAAATTAGTGAATTGATTAATTAATTAAATTTTAATATGGTTTATAGAATTATATGGTTCAGTTTTCTACTTATCTTGTATATTCTATAAATTAATATATTCTTATTTTAGGTGACTAATGTTGTTCTGTATGTGTTAGTTTATGTAAATTCTAGTATTCTAGTTACAAAAGAATTATATTATGATATATTTTGAATGTGATCCAACCTTTCTATTAGCAGGTTAATAATAATTTTGAAAAATTATTTAAATATGGAAGGGTATTAATAATTTTAATTTAAAATTTTATTAGCATAGTTTTTTAGCATTTTATTATTTATATTAATAATTTTTATATCATATTATTACTTAATTAATTTAATTGTGACGGTCACAATTTTATTTTTCAAAAGTTCTGTTTAAAAGTCAAAACATCTTAAAATGGTTAATATAGTTAATATGGTTTTGAACCATAACCATATAGTTCCAACCCACACAACTCATATTAAAAATGGTTAATATGGTTTTAGTTCTTAAATGGATCCATAACCATATTTTGAAAACCAAAACCAACCCATAACCATATTTTGCCAGGCCTGCTTATAATTCGTAATTTGCGTTAGTATCGACTCAAATCGGAGACCATACCATGACGGATAAATTAAATCTGGTGATTTTAATTCAATACTAAAATAAGGTCATTTTTCTAGCGTTAATGTTAATGCTAAAATCTGACCGCTAGTCAAATCACCAAACAACGAGTCAAAAACCTGCACAGTAAGCAAACGAACACACCAAAAAGTTTGATGGTCAGCGCCGGAGGATAGCTCCAATGTGAGAATAAGTAGATTCCAGAAACGTTAACAATAGAGGTATAAAATTGCTCTAGTGTATGAGAGTATTAATTATTTGTAAGTATGTGTACTTGTACCTGATATGTGGTTGTATTTATAGTCTCTCACACCGTCTCAACATAACTTGCCCGAGACCAATTAAAAATAAGAGCCCTGATTTAGAGTTTTCATAGTAATTAGATCACCATAATCAATTAGGATACACCTTCTTTAAAAATAAGAAACCAAATAGAATAAGAAATCATACGTGAATTAGAACTTTGGCCCTTCTAAAACACCAAGCCGCCAAATAATTATTATAACAAGTGGCATAGGCTCAGATTCAAGCATCGATTATGAACCCGAAAAATTTCATCCCAAAAATCATATCATCACGCTACGAATACTAAACTAGCAACTCATTATTTTTGAAGATAAATATTAAAAAAATGCTTATAATATTTACATCTATTACTATATATAATAAGGTAATTGAAGATCAAATCTAAATATAATACCAAATATCAAATATCATAATTTTAAATTACATTATCGATACTAACACATACTTTGAACGGATTATCAATACACTATTTTATAAGTGAAAGAAAGAATCGAATAACTAGAGAAGGATGAAAGAGACAAAAGAAGGCATACTTAACAATTATGAATCAACTGTCAAGAAAGCTATTGTGAGTGGCTTTATTAATTACAAAATTCAATCAAAGCTTCAGTCTCAGCCAAAAATAGGAGTGGAAAAAACAAAGGAAAGAGAGTTATAAAGCTGTTAAAAAGAGACAAAATGGAGATTGACCAATGACCATTTAGCATTCTAAAGGTATAATTACTTGATTATGAACATGTCAAAATTTGGTCTCTACTGTCTTCCCAACTTTAGAGTCTAGTAAGAGTTGAGAGTTTTCATCAAATCCGGAACCCCACAATCGTATGGAGAAATAACAGTTTTATCAGGTATAAGTTGTCTGTTGCTGCACAACTCAAGTAGTTAGTTCGATAGTGACCATGTAATTTTTAATTAATAAATTGTTAAATAGTAAAATTTTCATTAATAAAAATGCTTAAATGACAAATCTGTCATTAATATAATTATCGTGGCAACCGGGCAACCTCTTTTTTCTGTTTAGTTATTTAAATCAAGAAAAATAATATATATTACCGTTGTTTACGTTGATTTTTTTTTGTTAGGTACGTAAATAAATATTAGTTTTAATTTTTTAATTTGAAGAGATGTGTAATAAGTGAGTGTCGACACCAGAGAGATTTTCGCTTTTCCTAAGGTGTTTCTACTCTTTGCATTTTATTTGTTTGTTGGTAAAGCGTGAGTTTTACGAAAAGGACCGACATAAATGTCGACGAGTTTTGAAAAGATTGATTTTATGCGATTGGGTCGAATTAGACAGAGCCTCCGATTGGTATGAGTTCAAACGGATGTACCAACTCATCCGAATTTTGGAGGTTTTCGTAATATGGCCCAATATGTGACTCAGTGTAATTGGTCTGGAACTCGAGATTCATAGAGTTCGAGGGCTTGCTTAAGCAAATGGAAGGTGTTAGGCACCCCCGACTTCCGTGAAACACGGTTACCGCACCTTTTTCATTCCCTAAACATGAAATGTATGTGTGTGACTTTAGTTTTGAAAAAAAGGTGCTTGAGTGCTTTATTTTGAAAGTAGTGTTGTGCCCTTTGAACCTATCGCAATATGACCCAATATGTGATCCGTGTAATTGGTCTGTAACTCGAGATTCATAGAGTTTGAGGGCTTTCTTAAGCGAGGGGAATGTGTTAGGCACCTCCCGACTTCTGTGAAACACGGTTACCGCGCATTTTTCATTCTCTAAACATGAAGTGTGTGTATGTGTGACTTTAGTTTTGAAAAAAAGGTGCTTGAGTGCTTTATTTTGAAAATAGTGGTGTACCCCTTTGAAGTTATGCCGAAAAGATTTGATTGAAAGAAAAGTTTATTTTTTTAGACAAAGCAGAAAGTGATATTTTGAAAAGATAGTATTCATATCCTTCGCCAAATAGGAATCGAGACCCTTTGGTATTTCCAATTTTAACTTGGACTAAGCCTTTTTTTTATCCTAGAAGCGGATTCGTTTGATTTTATTGGATGTGAAGCATCTTTAGTGACGAAATTGAAACTATAAACTACAAGGGTCGAGCCCCTTGTGGGCATAAAAGCCGTTTAAGTAAGCCCGAGCACCTATAATCACGATTTCACTATTTTGGGGCCTTAAATCCGGATCCCGCTTTAAGGCCCAATATTACATGTACAATTAATGCATACCGAGCTGATAATACAACTGAAATAAGTCCATTATGATAACCGAATTGAGATCCATTTGGAGGATCTTCGCCTCCATGATTCCTAGGCTTACATGATATTGTTCCAAAGCACGCGCGAAATAGATCTTAAAACATAATATATATATATATATATATATATATATATATATATATATATATATATATATATATGCCTCCTAACTCGACTACAAGTGATTTATCAATTAAATCCTTGAACGCGAGTAGTTAGGATTCTCACTTCCACTAGATACGGATCTAGGATAGTACGGGGTGGCAAAATACTTGCAAAGTTGAAAATAAACTAGATCTACCTAGCTCTATGCCCATCTAGTTTAACTGTTCGAGCTATAAAGCTTTTGAACTGGTTGAATGCTAAAGACAGCTAGATCTAGGATAGATCTAGTTAATACTTTAAATATATACCAACTATATACACAAAATAATCGATAAAAAGTCATATCTATGCACAACCAAGCAGTATATATATATATATATATATATATATATATATATATATATATATTAAAGCAGTAAACAAACACGGATATCAGAAGATATTACGTATTTACACGAGATCTGCACAAAGGAGGGCTAATCGCTTCCAAGAACTCGTTTTTAACTAGTAGAAAGTTGCTAAAACAAGATTTATAAGTATATAAGTGTATGAAACTGAGATTTACAGTGTTTGAGATGAAGACTCTAGCTCTCGAATTTCTCTCTCTAGAATTTCCAGCTGGAACTTCTTCTCTTTTTTCTAAAATAAGCTGGTGGGGCTGGTTTATAGACTCCCAGCTAGCCGCAGATAGACCTGCGGTAGTTGCAGGGCCCAGTGGGTCCTGCCACTTTGAAGTTCGTTCCCTCGATCGTTGCGCAATCTGTTAAAACGTTTGTATCTTGCAATCCAGGAATCAGTGGGAGATATGTCATACCATTCCAGAAATCTCTTTTCGAGAGCTATGCAATGACATCGGGCTTAACCGTTTCGGGATCCAGAAAAATGAGTCCATGACCAGAATAGCATCTTCAAGTATCCAAAGGTAGTCTGTGGATCAGTCTTGCATACTTTGTGTGAGACCCCAAATTTTGTGAATAAAGATTAATTTTTCTCGAAATATTTTTTTGAATATTGTGGTGTGAATTTGATATAATGTTATAGTTGTGGGTAATATTTATAAATTTTTCAAAGTAAGCAAGCGGTTATAAAATATTCGATTGGTCGGAGAATATTCTTTTTGTCGGGGAATATCCGTACGACGGCACAATCATTGGTGGACCCCACAACAAAATTATTGTCGATATAAGAAAACGACAGAAATATCTTTTTATGAAAATAACGGCGAAAGTTTTACCGTTAAACTGTTGAACTACCCGGTAGCAAAAGTACAGTAATACGCGTGGTTGCATAGTAGCACGCGGTATTGATTATTGATGCTTACGTGAGAAGTCACTCAGTTTTGTTCAATTATTACTACAGTAATTGCTGCATAGTATCTCACGTTATTTGATTCAATTATTGTCAATATTTTATGTCAGGAATATGCATGTGAATGTTATTCTTGTTTACATATGATTTGATTATGATATATATATATGAATGAATATGCAAGTATGCTTGCATTAAGAAAAGTTGTAAAGTCCTTTGATAGATAATAGAAACATATGTACAAAGACTTAGAATGAATTGATCAAATATGTTAGGTTGATCCTACATAAGCAAAACAGCTTTGTAAAGTCCTTAAAAAGAAATGATGTACAAGGACTATAAATAAAGAAAGATCAAGCATGTTAGGTTGATCTTATAATGTAATAGATAAGCTTGTCTGATCGTCGAACACTGCACCAAAAATCGTAGTCTGCCAGGAGAGTCAAGGAAAACTCGAGAGCTATCGAGGCAGAATCGTAGTCTGCAAGATAGTAGATCTCGGAGTTCGTAGACTGCCAAGAGAGACGAGAAAGGATCGTAGTATGTCAAGGAGAACTTCCTCAGGGCCATAGTCTGCTGAGGAAGTCATATTCAGAATCGTAGAGACAGCCTGCCTACGAGCCGACCGAGTATCTGCCAAAGTCAAGTCAAGAATCGTAGACTACACTCAGAATCGTAGAGTTTACTGATCATACCATAAGCAGAGATCGTAGTCGAGCAAGATCAGATGAAGACAACAAACACAACGACAGAAATCGTAGAGTGTCAAGATCTGATCTCGGAGTCGTAGTGTCTGCACCGCCAAAGCTGAATCGTAGAGTGCAAAACTAAGATCTCAACAGATGTGCTCATAATGCCAAGGCAGAATCGTAGAGAAAATACGATTCTCAATGAATGAGCACTCCCAAAATATCCAAAGGACTAAAGCCTTTGGTTGGCACTGCATAGATACATCCCACCTAAAGGGAACCAGAGAGCACTCAATGAATGGCATGCATGCTAACAGAAGATCTAAGCACCAATCTAATCAGCATCAAGATTGAGTTGTGAAGCCATTCAAGATGAAGTCTTCTACAAGATGATCATAAGAAGACTTCAGTAGTTGACTAAGAAAAGTCAGCAAGTGCAGTAGCTGTCAAGTAGACAGAAGACAACGATCTTGGAAGCAACCAGGATCGTAGTGTTTACCAGACAAAGAAAGAACTGATGGAGTATACACAGAGATACTGATCAGCCTCTGAAGAACAAGGCTAAAGTGATTAAGCATTGGGTCAGTTCATTGATGATAAGTGAACGGGAGATCACAAGGAGAAAACAAGCTGGACACACCATAAATCTGTAGTGTCTTTCTATTCAGAAGGGACCAGAACAAAGAAGTCAAGCCATCAGTATCTGAGAACTGTTAAGGCAAACAGAAGTGCTGAAGCATTGCACAAAAGAAAGAAGAGGTGTTCTACTTTGAAGATCCAATCAACACTCTTCAAGATCGTAGTGTTGTCTCTACCAGTCAACAAGACACTACGATCAGGTCCAAGAAGACATGCATCAGAATCGTAGAGTTCGAACAGCTGAAGATTGAAGCATTGGCAACGGTTCAATCTGAAGGTTGATATTTGGACAAGAGCTTATTGAGAGCATCGATGCAGAAGGACAACCTCTGATCGAGAAATCAGAAGGAGGAAATAAAGTCTTCGACCTGCCCAAGACATAAAAGTGACATCTCTGACGGAGTATGTGAAACAGTGGACTGCAGTGTTAGAAAGACATGACATGTCACATCAGCAGTCTGCACCAAACAACTCGAGATCTGTGAAGCAATTCAAAGAGCTTTCAATGGCTACTTTCCAACGGGAAGATTGAGAAAGAGTATAAATCAGCTAGAGCTTCAAAGATCAAGGGTTGCTCGAGTTACCGAGTTTGGAAAAATGGTGGACTGATCTAACCAACGTAAATAGTGAGTGACCAATGAAGGTCTGAAGACTCACTCTACGATCCACCAAGAACACTCAGAGACATACAAAGAAAGAAGTAGAAGTAAGAGTTCTATAATGTAGAAGTGAGAGTTCTACTACTTGAAGAGTGTTCTGAACTGCCAAGAGAAAGAAGAGCATCAATGACATCTTGATGTCCATCATGGGAAGACTCTAAGTACCAAAGAGAAGAGCATACAGTCATCTTAGCAAGTCCATCATGAGAAGGCATCAAGTATCAAGAAGAAGATCACCAACGCCATCATGGTGGCCAGCATGAGAAAGTTTTTAAGTACCTAGCAGAGAAGCTTACAGTCATCTTAGAAACCCATCATGTGCAGCCATCAAGTATCAAGAGGAATGATCTTCAAGGCAGTTCATCAAGGGATCATCAAAAGTAGTTGGGTAACTGAAGAAGTTAAGCATCATGCAACACTCAACTTCACTTCAAGGATGATCACGCCAAGCTGCTAAGTACAGAAGATGTTCAGAGCATAAAGACATCTTAGCAGCTCAGCACCAACTCCAACAAACAAACAAACAACTCAACAACAAGAAGCCAGGGCCTGAGGGATCCTTGTCTAGAGGGACTAAATGAAGTTCCAAGCCTGCTGGACTTGAAGAGTTCCTGGAGAACTAGAGAAGTTCCAAGGCTGCTGGCCTTAAAGAGTTCTTAGTGAACTGAAGTCCCAAGGCTGCTGGCCTTGAAGGAATCTTAGTGATTCAGGGTGCTGCCCTTCCTTAGTGGAAATTCTGCTAGTTGAAAGCAGAAGAGTGGATTAGGAGCTTGAGTCTCTGAAGCACTTAAAATCCCTTGTGTCTTTTACTTTATGTCATTTACATTATGTACATTAGCTGCTATAACTGCTGTGTATGTTTTAACTACTTACAACTAAACTAACTCTAAGAGCAATGTATGTATGATTACGTATATATCAATGAAGGTGAGCTTTTACTTATTCCGTTGTGCTTGAAAAGATTCTTATGTTTATCATATGCTAAATCATTAGCAATACAAAATAATTGAGAAAAGTATTTAAAAAAAAAAGATCTATTCAACCCCCCCTTTCTAGATCTATATTGTGCCTACTGGGAACTAACATTTTATATATTATTAAATCAATAATTGAGATGACAAGTTATTCATATTATTATTTGCAATATTGACGATGTCTAAAAGTTCTATCAAGGAGAGGTTTGGTCACCTAATTGCTTGTCAATAGGGAGAAATCCTTATTGGAAAGCCTTCTCTTTCCTGAAAACGACCTGGTTGTTAAATATTGCGAATTATAATAATGATGATAAATGTTGTTAAAAATATTGAGAGAATTTTTTATGAAGTATTTGTGTAATTTTTGCTTATTTTATGGACCCCCATTTACGTATTTTTTAAAATAATCGGTAGAAAATTATTTAATATAATAAAGGTGGGGCCCATATGTGTTGAAAAACTGAAATGGGAAGTGGTGGGGGGAGAAAATGTGTTTGGAAGGGAATGTTAGTATTATATATGTATTAAATAAAAGTTAGTGGAAGATGGTGGAAAAGGTGAAGTGTATTATATATATATATATATATATATATATATATATATATATATATATATATATATATATATATATATATATATATAATATGTGTGTGTGTGTGTGTGACTGTGTTATGATAATGACATGTGGGAAGAAATGTGTTATATGGTGGAAGAAAAAAAAATGGACGGGAGGGAGTAATTATGATAAGTGTGTGTGGTGGGATGGAATATATATATATATATATATATATTATAATAAGTTTTGTTTTATTAGATTATAAATAGAATATATTCTATTTTATTTAAAGTTTTATTTTATTAGAATATTTTATTGCACAGTAATGAGTAGTAAAAATCAGAAAATCAGTCTTTCCTCCGCCGAATTCACCAGTGAGTTTTCTAAACTGTGCATCTGTGATTATTTTCTAAATAGTATCATTCCATTCTCCTATAAATAGGATGTTTATTTAGAATTGAAAATCACACCAGAATCAGAGAATTATTCTTTTATAATATCGAGCGTATTTCTTTCGAGTTTTAGAAAGTTTCGAGTGTAGAAAATAGTGAAAGTTTTCTTCAAGAATATATCCGCTATACCAATTAGAATTGCTATATTTTTGAGGTAAGGGGTATTATTTCTTTCGTATTCATGAAGAGAATTATTTTCTTTCAATACTCGTAAGGGGTATTATTTATTTTATATTCTGAAGAGATATTATTTTTCGTATTCGTATGAATATTATTTCGTTCAATATTCGCAAGAAATATTATTTTCATTTATTATTCGTAAGGAAAATTATATTCGTTCAATATTCGAAAGGAATATTATTTTCATTTAATATTCGTAAGGGATGTTATTTTTGTTCAATATTCATATAAAATAATATTATATTTCATACTCTGTAGTATGTAAGTAATATTATTTCTTGTCAGATTTCGAATTCTATACTCGTTTGTTAAAATTTTGGCTTCTATACTCCATGAAATTAGTAGAATATCTTTGATATTTGCGCTTCATCCAGTATCTTTTCATGGAAATATTATTCTGAGCATTCTTGATAAGTTTTAACTTTTTCATGTCGGAGTACTATTCACGGGGTTACTATTCCCAAAGTACTATTCATGGGATACTATTCACTCGAGTACTATTCACATGGGGTACTATTCATGATAAAAATTGATTCGTTTCGGTCCAAATTATTTTTGGTACAATATTATTCTTGAATTTTACTCCACAAAGTAGTATCATGTTGACAATTTGAATATTATTGAATTCTGGATAAATTAAATTATAAATCTTTAAAATTTATCCTTGAACTTATTTTATTGAATTATTATGTCATTGTCATCATCCTCATGATTATATTGTTATGAAAGTCATCTTTGGTCGTAGTGCATAGATGGACTTGGTATGATTATGACCAGGGACTATTCGTTATAATCACGACCGTAATGTTACAAATGATGTGGTAAAAATTCTCATTGGCCCGTAGTGCATTGATGGACAGTTTTTGGTATGATTATGGCCATGGATTCTCTTCGGCCAAGGGTGTAAAGATAAATTATTTTATGGCATGATCATGACCGTTGATGAAAATACGATTATCTTTGGCCCGTAGTGCATGGATAATTCGTGGTCGTGATACTAAAGAATATCCTTGGCATGTAGTGCAGGGATGATTCGATGTTGTGAATTATTTATTAAGCTGAGTTTCATCGATAAAATTGATGATAAACTTTTTAAATCATAGAAGATGGTACATATTATGCTCTACTTGACTCTTCTAATGGATTGCTTATTCCGCTGCAGTTGTTGATCTAAAACTTGTTGTCTATTGTATTCTATCAGTTGTTATACTGTTAAAGGCTAATGATAATTTATTATGCATTATCTTAGTCCTAATATTTCTTACTGGGCTAGTTGAGCTCACCATTTCTTTCACTGTTCTCTTCAGGAAATGAGAATATAGCTGGGACTAGTCGGAAAATGGATTGACGGTCCAGATGGTTGCATTAGCAGTTCTCACTATTCTATGAAATAGTGTGATAATAAATATAATAATATTGAATTTGAGTTTGGATATTGTCTAGAAAACAATATTCGTGTTGAAACTCTCATCTTATATTTTGTCGTACTTTACACGACAGTTGTATAATTAAGTTGTATTTGAATTTTGTATCATGTATTTGGCGACTCAAAATGGGTGATGTATACCTATTTGGGGGGCTTCACAGTTGGTATCAAAGCTTAGGGATATGATCCCTGGCTAAGATGTGAGACTAAAACTAGGGGGAGAGACGGGTAATTCCTTCGCTAGTATGACCTACCTACGTTTAATTGTTATTTAATTGGTCGGTCAGAGTATAGGGATAATATGTGACATGTCAATTAACCCTTATTTTGTGACAGTATTTAAAAATGACATCCGAGAATGTTGAGAATAGCAATGAAGCACAGGAGACCGTTGACTCACCACAGATCAATACCTAGGATAATGTGCAACAGGAAGGCAACAATCCTCAGGTGAACAACAACACCGACTAAACGATGAACGATGGGATGTTCAGAGGCTTTGTGCAGTTCATGCAACACCAAACGAGAGAGACTCCTGTTCATAATGCAGGTAGAAACAATGGAAACCCATGGTTGGTCACCGCTAAGCAGTTCAAGGAGTTAGGACCACTAGAGTTTTTGGGAAAGCCAGAACCACTTAAGGCAGAGACGTGGATAAAGCAGATCACCAAGATATTTGATGTCTTGGAATGCTCAGAGGAGCAAAAGGTTCCCTTCGCCACCTTCATGTTGAGAGAAGAAGCAGATCATTGGTGGGAATCTGTAACACGTACTCAGCCTGCCGCACTAAAGATGTCTTGGGAGAAGTTCCAAGAACTGTTCAATGACAAGTACTTTCCCGAAAGAATTCGTCACATGAAAGAGGTAGAGTTCATCAAGCTGGAGCAAAACAACATGATCGTGTCGCAGTACGAAACTAAGTTTGCCGAGTTATCTCGGTTTGCGTTCCACTTAGTTGATAATGAGGAGAGAATGACGCAGATGTTTCTAAGAGGTTTGAAACTCGAGATACGTCAATATCTTATCTCTCACAAACTGTGTTTGTATTCGGATGTTGTAAGTAGGGCACAGTTATTGGAGCGCGATAATGAGATATCCCAACCAAGGGAGAGGAGTCGACAAAATAATAATACCAGTGGTAGCAGTCATCGAAGCGGCGACAACAAACATGGAGGGAATCAACATGCCAGAAATGGTAACCACTTCGGTGGTAATCATAGCCAGGATAATAGAAAAGGTGAACTAAGTGAGAACAACTTCAAGAAGAGAAGGTTTAATAATGATGAAAAGACAACGACACCCGTTTCCAAGGAAGAAGAACGACCACCGGTCGTATGCTTCAAATGCGGACAGGAGGGACACATCCGTCTAAACTATACGCAACAACCCAAAGCGTGTTTCAATTACGGAAGAGAAGGTCACCTAGCTCGATTTTGTCTTATAGTGAAGTCAAGTTCAGCTGGGATAGTGATGCCAAAGGATGTCCCAAACAAGTCAAAGCCGGTAGTATAAGTGAGAACGTTTGTCGAGGAACCCGAACGAAGTTATCACGGGTAAGTTAATCATAAACTCTTGCGAAGTCTATACCTTATTCGATACCGATTCTACCTATTCTTTTATTTCTCCTACTTGCGCTCAACGTTTAAATTTGACTCCTGAGAAATTAGACTTTGACTTATCTATTGAAACTCTGTTGGGAGAAACCTTCGTTACTTCCACTGTTTATAAATCTTGTTCGATTCATATTGATACCCTTACGTTACCTGTCAATCTTATCTCTTTGAAAATACTTGCCTTTGATGTGATTTTAGGAATCGATTGGTTAACTACTCATCATGCTAAAATTGATTATTTTCGCAAGGTTGTTTGCTTTCATATTCCTAACCAACCTGTTATGCGAATTCTAGCAACCAAACCACTAAGGTCAATCATTGTCATATCAAGCCATACGTTAAGAGCCCCGAGCCTTTCGCTGGTGACTTCCTTGTCTGGAATGCACCGAAGCCAGACTTTCCATAGGCAACGTCGTGGATAACGGTGGCAAGTTGATAAGTATCAATGTGACGTGCTATCCAAGTCTTGGATGAGAGTCACAGTTTTGAATTATATTTCTATTGTTAATAAATTTCCTAACGTATTCCCAGAAGACTTCTTAGCCTATCCCAGAGCGTGAAATAGAATTTTGTATTGACCCCAATACAAAACCCCATTTCTAAAACTTTCAAATATTTTCTTCACCCAAAACGAACGTAACATGCGCCAAAGACGTTGGCTCGAGCTGTTGAAGATTACGACCATACCATTCAATACCATCCTAGAAAAGCGAACGTGGCAACTGACGCATTAAATAGAAGATCGTATGCATTTACGAGTGCGAATATATGCACCTACGTGAAGATATCTAATATACGATTAGAACTGACTTTAAATCGATAATGTTAAAGCCGCTCAAGCTACAGACTCAGAGCTGATGAATGTGTAGAAGAAGGTTCAAGAAGGCGTTATTCTAGAAGCAAGAGTCGATGAAGAGAGGAATTCTCAACCCTCGATTTTATTGGCCCATTTAAAATCCTCGATCGAGTAGGAACTGTGGCCTATAGACTCGCCTTAACGCCAAGTATGTCGCGTGTTTTTCACGTATCGATGTTACGTAAATATGTAGAAGACCCGAATCACATTATTGATTTAAAACCGGACGAGATAGCAGAAGATTAAACGTATGAAGAGGTACCTGTTAAAATCTTGGATAAGAAGAAATATATTCTACGCTCAAAGGTTATACCTCAAGAGTTAGACTCTGACGAAGTGTCCTCATCTGTTCGGCATACCAGGTACGTACATAAATTTCGAGGGCGAAATTTCATAAGGATGGGAGATTGTGAGACCCCAAATTTTGTGAATAAAGATTAATTTTTCTCGAAATATTTTTTTGAATATTGTGGTGTGAATTTGATATAATGTTATAGTTGTGGGTAATATTTATAAATTTTGCAAAGTAAGCAAGTGGTTATAAAATATTCGATTGGTCAAGAAATATTCTTTTTGTCGGGGAATATCCGTACGACGGCATAATCATTGGTGTCGGAATGAGAAAACAACATAAATATCTTTTTATGAAAATAACGGCAAAAATTTTACCGTTAAACTGTTGAACTACCCGGTAGTAAAAGTACAGTAATACGAGTGGTTGCATAGTAGCACACGATATTGATTATTGGTGCTTACGTGAGAAGTCACTCAGTTTTGTTCAACTATTGTTACAGTAATTGATGCATAGTATCTCACGTTATTTGATTCAATTATTGTCAATATTTTATATATTATTAAATCAATAATTGAGATGACAAGTTATTCATATTATATTTACAATATTGACGATGTCTAGAAGTTCTGTCAAGGAGAGGTTTGGTCACCTAATTGCGTGCCAATAGGAAGAAATTCTTATTGGAAAGCCCCCTCTTTCTTGGAAACAACCTAGTTGTTAAATATTGCGAATTATAATAATGATGATAAATGTTGTTAAAAATATTGAGGGGGTTTTTTATGAAGTATTTGTGTAAATTTTGCTTATTTTATGGACCCCTATTTATCCATTTTTCAAAATAATAGGTAAAAAATTATTTAATATAATAAAGGCGGGGCCCATATGTGCTGAAAAATTGAAATGGGAAATGGTGGGGGGAGAAAATGTGTTTGGAAGGAAATGTTAGTATTATATATGTATTAAATAAAAGTTAGTGGAAGATGATGAAAAAGGTGGAGTGTATTATATATATATATATATATATATATATATATATATATATATGTGTGTGTGTGTGTGTGTGTGTGTGTGTGTGTGTGTGTGTGTGTGTGTGTGTGTGTGTGAATATGTTATGATAATGACTTGTGGGAAGAAATGTGTTATATGGTGGAAGAAAAAAATATGGACGGGAGGGAGTAATTATGATAAGTGTGTGTGGTAGGGTGGAATATATATATATATATATATATATATATATATATATATATATATATATAATAAGTTTTATTTTATTAGATTATAAATAGAATATATTATATTTTATTTAAAGTTTTGTTTTATTAGAATATTTTATTGCACAGTAATGAATAGTAAAAATCAGAAAATCAGTCTTTCCTCCGTCGAATTCATCCGTGAGTTTTCTAAACTGTGCATCCGTGATTATTTTCTAAATAGTATCATTCCATTCTCCTATAAACAGGATGCTTATTTAGAATTGAAAATCACACCAGAATCAGAGAATTCTTCTTCTATAATATTGAGCGTATTTCTTTCGAGTTTTAGAAAGCTTTGAGTGTAAAAAATAGTGAAAGTTTCTTCAAGAATATATCCGCTATACCAGTCAGAATTGCTCTATTTTTGAGGTAAGGAGTATTATTTCTTTCGTATTCATGAAGAGAATTATTTTCTTTCAATACTCGTAAGGGGTATTATTTATTTCATATTCTGAAGAGATATTATTTTTTGTATTCGTATGAATATTATTTCGTTCAATATTAACAAGAAATATTATTTTCATTTAATATTCATAAAGAATATTATATTCGTTCAATATTCAAAAGGAATATTATTTTTGTTTAATATTCGTAAGGGATGTTATTTTTGTTCAATATTCATATAAAATAATATTTTCTTCCATACTCTGTAGTATGTAAGTAATATTATTTCGTTTCAGATTTCGAATTCTATACTCGTTCGTTAAAATTTTGGCTTCTGTACTCCATGAAATTAGTAGAATATCTTTGATATTTGCGCTTCATCCAGTATCTTTTCATGAAAATATTATTCTGGACATTCTTGATTAGTTTTAACTTTTTTATGCCGGAGTACTATTCATGGGGTTACTATTCTTGAAGTAATATTCACGGGGTACTATTCACTCGGGTACTATTCACTCGAGTACTATTCACCCGGGGTACTATTCATGATAAAAATTGATTCGTTTCGGTCCAAATTATTTTTGATACAATATTATTCTTGAATTTTACTCCCAAAACAGTATCGTGTTGACAATTTGAACATTATTGAATTCTGGATAAATTAAATTATAAATATTTAAAATTTATCCTTGAACTTATTTTATTGAATTATTATGTCATTGTCATCATTCTCATGCTTATATTGTTATGAAAGTCATCTTTGGCCGTAGTGCATAGATGGACTTGATATGATTATGACCAGGGGTTATTCGGTATAATCATGACCGTAATGTTACAAATGATGTGGTAAAAATCCTCATTGGCCCGTAGTGCATTGATGGACAGTTTTTGGTATGATTATGGCCATGAATTCTCTTCGGCCAAGGGTGCAAAGATGAATTGTTTTATGGCATGATCATGACCGTTGATGAAAACACAATTATCTTTGGCCTGTAGTGCATGGATAATTCGTGGTCGTGATACTAAAGAATATCCTTGGCATGTAGTGCATGGATGATTCGATGATGTGGATTATTTATTAAGCTGAGTCTCATCGATAAAATTGATGATAAACTTTTTAAATCATAGAAGATGGTAGATATTATGCACTACTTGACTCTTCTAATGGATTGCTTATTCCGCTGCAGTTGTTGATCTAAAATTTGTTGTCTATTGTATTCTATCAGTTGTTATACTATTGAAGGCTAAGGATAATTTATTCTGCATTATCTTAGTCCTAATATTTCTTACTCGGCTAGTTGAACTCACCCTTCCTTTCGCTGTTCTCTTCAGGAAATGAGAATATAGTTGGGACTAGTCAGGGAATGGATTGACGGTCCAGAAGGTTGCATTAGCAGTTCTCACTATTTTGTGAAATAGTGTGATAATAAATGTAATAATATTGAATTTGAGTTTGGATATTGTCTAGAAAATAATATTCGTGTTGAAACTCTCATCTTATATTTTTTCGTACTTTACACAACAGTTGTATAATTAAGTTGTATTTGAATTTTGTACCATGTATTTGGCGACTCAGAATGGATGATGTATACCTATTTTGGGGGCGTCACAGTTTGCAACTCGGGATTGCTGTGGGGGCTCTTTGTGATCCTATCCTCGGTCGGGTAATTGTTATTTTGTATTATGATGGCAAAATTACATCATTTCCTTTCTGGGGTTGTCTCCAGGGTTTGAAGTTGTTGTGGCTGTCCCATATGGTTTGTCTCTGGGGTTAAAAAGATGCTTTTGCCTTCCTGTAGGGTTAGTAAAAGGAAAATTTTCGAGTGTCTACAGTGAGGCCTTATAATTCTATCAAATATCATAATTGATATATTTCACAATTATAATTTAGTACAATTTTTTCACAATACATAACATAAATCTTAAATAAATGACCAGTTTGTGTTGCATGTATTTGATACACACCAATCCATAGGGTGACAATTTTGTCGTGTTACGTGAATTCATGTATGTTAGATTTAAGATCGGATATCACAAGCAATCGCACAAAAATTAAAGATAGAAAAAAATAAAAGAACACACAAATGTACACATGTTTATCAATTTGGCTAGTCATGCTTGTCTGATGTATTCATTTAGCAGGCTCACACACTCTACATGATAAACACACCAAAAATAATATTTGTAGTCACTAGAAATCCTAACTCCTATAACATGAGCTTAATCCCATGAGGCTCAATACATTTGTTAAACTCAAGACCGGGTTATATACTAATATTTTTTCAAGCCCAAATACACTCAACTACACATTACGCTTGGTTTTCAGGAGGCGTTGTCCCCTTGCAACCCTGCTAGCTCACTAATGAGCTAGGCAACCGCTCGAGCAAAACTCCCGACTACTCTGTTATAGTGTTCATTCGTCGAGCTCACAGAAGTATATATGAGTCAATTCCAACAATATCGTTACAAGTTATAACTATTATACTAATTTTATCCTTAAATTATTCGTGTCAAAATACTCAACACTAACATGTATTAAGATGCTCAACACTAAGACTAATATATTTATTAATCGTGTTAAATGTGTTGACCAGTTTAACCCAAATACACGTTTTTTTATATTAAAAAAATCTCCATGTACCCCATAATAATCAATACGGAGGATTCTTTTTTGTTAGTAAAAATGAACGGACACTATATATATATATATATATATATATATATATATATATATATATATATATATATATATATATATAAACTTATCTCAAGTGATCCAAACTACAAGAATAAAATTTGTCAAGGCCAGTACGTAGTACAATGTCCTTAAGACAATTATGCCCTCCTTACGGTACTCAGAATTGATAGCACTCATCTCACAGGATACAATAACAACGTATGCTATAGTAGTACTCCAAATAACATACACAATGAACAAAAAAAATGCTCTTAACTCTCTCTCTAAAATTAAGAACTATGAATAATGAAGACTATATGACTAGAATGCTTGATGTTTTGCTGAATTGAATGATTGAAGTGGTTGCTCCCTTCTATCTATTTATAGGAGGGTTAGTGACTCATCAGAAGGGACACAACCCACTGAAAAGATACATTTAAGCCAAAAACAACGTAGTTTTTGGCTTTAACAAAAAGGGTGCCTCCGTTCAGGTCAAAAATGACGTAATTTTAGGCTTAGCAGAACAAAAACAATGTAATTTAGGCTTTAGCATAAAATGACGCGTCCGTTAAGACAAAAACGACGTAGTTTTAGGGCGTCCGTTCAGACAGATAGCGCTTCCCAAAATGAAGTAGTATTTAAGCGTCCGTTTAGCAGATAACGCTTCCTAAAACGACACAGTTTTGGTAATAAATAACATTTATCAAAATGACACAGCTTCTGATAATAGAAATAAATAAAATAAATTTTAAATAAAAGTTTAAATACATTTTGTTCTAAAAAATTATATACAATGACCCAGACCCAAGAAACGCGAGCCTCGAGCCAGGCCAAGCCGCCGCGCGCGTGTGGGTTCAAATCAAGCCTTGGCCCCTCTCCCTTCCACAAAAGTGGAGTGCCTCTTGGGGCCCAAACCCAATAGCAATTTTATTGTATATAAACTCATTTAATTTTTAGTTCTTAACCGATGTATGACTTATCTTCTCACAAATATTCATTATCATTTCTATTGGTGATCTTTGAGAGTGAATTTCTCATTCATTACTCTATGGATTTGAGTTTAAAATAATTAATTTAATCTATTCATGGAGTAGAACGCATTGATATATGAAATCATTTCAAATAATTAATGGCATCGACTTTAATTTAGGCTCAAATTCTAACATTTTTTAGATTGTGTCGGTTGAATCTAAAATGAATGGTACAAAGACAAGTTAACTACTATAAACTACATAACTAACTTTAGCTAAAAATCACTCTCTTATACTGTGTATTGAAATAATGGAATGTAAGACGAAATAAAATAATTTTAAATTATTGTAAGTGTATGTTTGGTTGTTGGTGGTGGTGGGTATTGTCGTATAATGACAAAATTATCATATATTCATTCTATTGAAATGAATTCTATTTCATCGATCTTCTCGACATGAAATAAAAAAACAAAGAGATGAAATGAATTTCCATTCCATTGAAAAGATTTATCCTCTAAAATGATTATCAAATATACTATTTTTATTTTATTCATTGTTTTATTACATTCCATCAATCCAAGGACTTATTTTTTTGGTTCTTTATTCCGCTTCCGACAAGAAAAGTTAGCGTTTAATTCTTAAAAATTGAATGGACCTACATAACTTCTTAATCATATTTTCAAGAGCATAAAAATAACCAAGACAAGAACTTGAATCTATTCTCTACTCCTTAAAACTGGCAACTCATTTTATGCTCAATTACAAACCAAAGAATATCTCAAAACTTTCTACACAACACACTACAAACAAAATAAGCATCCATTAGTTACAAAACCAATCCAACCCCTTTATATATATGCACTCATTAGATTATAACCTTTGTTTTATGATTGTGGCTCTTCATCAATCAACAAACACGTAATGCTTGTAGTCATTCTCTTTAGCTTGTTGGGCCAAGCCTTTTCCCTTGTGGAGCCATTTAATTTCTCATTCCCTTCATTTGATTCTAGCAGTTGTGGAAATGATAGCAACTTGATTTGTATGGGATCAGTGAGTGTTAGCAATGGGAGCTTGTGTCTTACCCCTGACCCACAACAACAACATGCAATTAAGAAAGTGGTAAATATGGTCGGACGAGTTTTGTATAGGCACCCTGTGCTTGCTTGGCCGGCTTTCTTCTCCACCACGTTCACCGTAATGATTTTGCCGGATCCAGAATCTACAGGATTTGGCGATGGAATGTCGTTCATTTTAGCACAGGGCGATAAACCCTCGCCGCCTGAAAGCTTTGGCTCGTTTCTTGGGATTCTTGATCCATCAACACAAGGTAGAATTTTTAACAGTCCTACTTTGTAGATTATGCTTCATGCATTTACTATATATATTTAATATGCACAAAGTACTAGACTGTTATCTTTTCTTTTTTTTGTTTAGTCGCAAAAGTGTTTCTCAAAGTTTCACATAATTTCATTTTTAATCCCAAGTTATTAATTTTCTCAGTTATGATCCTTGAAGTTTAAATATTTTACAAACTTGTTCTCTTTTAACTTATTGATGGAATTATTGGCTAAAATCCTTCACATACATGTCCCAAATTATTGATAATTATATTTCTTATGTTTTATATAATGCCCATATTGTTAAATTCATACGTTTGAAATGCTTCAAATTTGTAATGGACTGTATATATAAAACGTGAGTTCGGATAAATAATTTCACTAGGTGTTAAAGGGAACAGTTGTGTAAAAAAATTAAACTTAAAGAAACACAATTGAGAAAATTAGTAATTTGTGGCTAAAAATAAAATTTTGTGGAACTTTGAGGGGACTTTTTGTCGAGCACTGTTGAGCTCCAGTTCTTTCTTCTTATACATATGTATATGCTCAAATTCTTGTTGAGAATCGAATCTAATACAAAATCATGAACTTAATGTAGGTGGCGCTCTTCGGCAACTTGCAGTAGAGCTAGACACATACAAGAACGAACAAGAACCAGATGCAAACCATATAGCCATTGACACAACAAGTGTAGCTGTACCAGTTGCTGTGAAAAGCCTAAACAGCACTGGGATTGACCTCAAAAGTGGAAGAGAAATTAGAGTTAGAATCACATATGATGGATATAACAAAGTAATTCTAATCTACGTCGCTTATGCAGGGAACCCCCTACTGAGTTTTCTAAACCAGTCCATTGTAATGAAAGACACAGTACCAAACTACGTTTACGTGGGCTTCACAGCTGCAACCGGTACTTTATCAGAGACTCATCGCGTTCTTGATTGGAATTTCACATCATATGAGCTGCCACCGGAGTCCCTATTGGAAAACGGTGGGAGTAAAAGCAAGTCCAAAACCATGGTGATGATTGTTATTCCAATATTTGTCGGTTTGTTGCTTGTTGCAGCGTTTACGTTCCCATTTGCCCTCAGATCTATTCAGAGGAAAAATGAAAGAGATGTTAGGAAGGAAGATATTGAAAAGTTAACAAGGGATGCAGCCAATGCCCCTAGAATGTTTACTTACAGGCAGCTTTCAAAGGCTACTCACAACTTCGGCAAAGAAAACCTTTTGGGAACTGGCGGATTTGGAAGTGTTTACAAAGGGATTTTGATGGATAGGACTACTATTGCTGTCAAGAAAATTTCTGCCACCTCAACTCAAGGTATTTTCTTCCTGCAATATTTGAATATAGACAAACTTTGTTAGCTGCACAAGACAAACATACAAGTATGTATATAGGACTTATTAATTTTAACATAACTTTATTTTGCATAGTAATTAACAATTTTATCTGGTTGGATTTCAGTTTATATATAATGTGTATTAGTCATCCAAAAATTTGTTGTTTTGCTATAAACTCAAGATTCTTTTTTTCCGATTCACCGCTACAAATATTAATATAGTATCTATCTTCTCATATGATACTAGATGAAAAGTACAATTTATAGAATTTTCAGATACATTTCTAACACAAAATAAAAAGGGCTTGATTATTAGCTATGTTACACGAATTCTTCAGTTTGCCCTAAAGAACACATGTCTGACACTCGACACTCAGACAAGGTATGAGTGTTGGACATTTCATTATAGTGGAAAAGGCAAAATTAAGGAGTATCCGTGTTGGACTTTTCAAAGTACTCGTGTTCGACTCCATGTAACTTAGATTAGTAGTTGCTAGATTCATCTGGTTGAAATAATCGAGCCTAGTGAGTGCATCAGGTTGCGAGAAATATTTATGATAATTATATATGCGCAGCTAGCAGCACTTCCTATATATGCTAAACATTTGTTATCTCTATACACTAGGTGAGAGGGAGTACTTGGCAGAAATATGCACAATCGGGCGCTTAAGACACAAAAACTTGGTGCAACTCCAAGGTTGGTGCCACGAGCACGAACAACTTCTCCTAGTCTACGAGTATATGCCCAATGGCAGCCTCGACCGTTTCATAGGCAAAGGCTTTCTTGACTGGAAAACTAGATACGACATACTAATGGGGCTAGCCTCAGTTCTAGTTTACCTACACGAAGAGTGTGGTAACCCCATTGTTCATCGCGACGTCAAACCGAACAATATAATGCTAGATTCCGACTATAATGCTCATCTTGGTGACTTTGGGCTCGCAAGGTTGCTCCAAAGTGATTCCTATGTCACAACAATGGTTGCTGGAACTCCGGGATATTTAGCCCCAGAGGTCAGCTATACAGGCCGGGCTACACCTGAGTCCGATGTTTATAGCTTTGGGATGGTTGTTTTGGAAGTGATTTGTGGGAGAAGATCAAAGGGTATTTTTGAAGAATATAGTTTGGTAGAATCTGTGTGGAATTTATACGAAAAGGGTGCATTGTTGAAATGTGTGGACCAAATGCTTGAAGGTAAAGTTGATGAGGAACAAGTGAAGAGGGCTTTGATTGTTGGCCTTGCATGTTTACATCCGGATTTTATGTTCCGGCCTCGGATGAGAAAAGTTGTGCAGATTTTCATGAACCCTTCTGAGCCTTTGATGAAATTGCCGGAGTCCAGGCCTAGTGCGATATGCGTGTCGTTGTTCTCTTCTTCGAGTTCAACTACTACTGGTTTTGGATCAAACCTTGCTACTGGTAATACAGGTTCCATGGAATTCATGCCTGATGAAATCACAGTAGTATATGATTCATGAGACCAATATAATTTAACCATCAATACATGATTTAATGGGTTGTACAGTTTTTTTTTTATTTTATTATTCCATTGAATTTTATTTTATTTTTCATTTTTGGGAATGTTATTTATAAGTGATATGGACATGTAAATTGTCATAATCTATGTACCATATATTCATATGAACGAGTCATTTGAACATTAATTTTGGAAAATTTTATATTGTAAAGGGGACCAAAAAGTCTAAAACAAAAAAAATGGAATTTGGTTATATGCCTTGGGTTTGGAACAAATTATTGCTACCTCCATCACTTTGTTGAAGGTATTCGACAAGAACTTTTATAAGTGTTCCAATCATATTTAAAATTATTATTTTTAAATATATTTTATATTATCAATATTTGTATATTACATTTTTAAAAAGCTCAAATAAATATTTGCATTTCTTACCTTATTGTTTAAATATACATTTTTTAAATTGAAAAGTAATTAAGATTGCAGTCCTTGCTATCGCATATGAATTATTGGGAGAAATTAAAAATACTACATACATATTAACACCAAGTATAAAAGAAAATTTTCTTCTAATACTTGTAAGAATCTACTACATATCATGCTTGCTACTAATACTAGTAAAAATCTACTCCAACATATTATTTGTTCCTACCTATAGTTAAAGATCTTAACCGAACTGGTGGCCTAACTTTGTTGCTTTAGCTGTGCGACAACCTTCTCATGCAAGCCTGTAAATCCAGCAATGGTGTCTCATCCGTATATATGAGGCTGCTGTGTCCTTTGCTGCTGGTGCTCACCCATATTATAAGCCACACTTTCAGCTTTAATTCAAGTTACACCAATCTCAATTCCCTCCGAACCAAACACGCCAATGGGAAATCTCCCCAGAACCAATTCTGAATTACAACTTGTGAAGAAAAAAAAATCCAAATTTTAATTTTTGCATCATCTTAACAATCGGGTAAAATGCAACCCTTAAGGTTGAAATTTCAGTCCAATGACCAACTAAGCCACAAGGCCTAGTTATTATAATTTTGCAAGGATTAATATGTATAACTAAATAATTAGATCCCCAAATTATATAATACCAATAATATTAATAATAATTATACTAATACTAATAATAATAATAAAAATAATTATAATAATAATAATAATAATATTAAGTATAATAATAATAATATTAATTATAATAGTAATAATTATACTAATAATAATAATAAGGGAAAAAATTTAATGCATTTTGGAAGCTGATTTCAAACAAGAGAAAAAATTTATATGAAAAATAAAATCATCTTCTTTAAGAAAATTAACTACTAAAGCTTCTGTGCTTGAAAGCCAATTACGTGGAAAACAATTACCAAGCAATTATTATTATTATTATTATTATTATTATTATTATTATTATAATAATTATTGTTATAATTATTATTATTAGTATAATTATTACTATTATAATTATTATTATTATTAATATTATTATTATTATTATTATTAGTAGTAGTAGTAGTAGTATAATTAATATTATTATTATTAGTAGTATAATTAATATTATTATTATTATTATTATTATTATTATTATTATAATTATTATAGATTAAAATTTTAAAATTGAAATTAAAACTAATTTACAAATTTTAAAAAGAACATATTTAAAAATAAACTTAAAATTAAAACTTAAAAATATCCCATATTTTGAAAAGACATTAAATTTTTCCCCAGAATATTAAAAGAAAAGATACCTAATCTAATTTTATAACAAAACAATTCCTTCTTTGCGAAATCAGATCTAAATGGTTGGATCCATATTCCTTCCGGCCCCATCCCTCCTCCATATTCCTTCTTTGCCTCCTCCATATTCCTTCTTTGCAAAATCAGATCTAAATGGTTGGATCTGGCGTCGGCTGACAGACGAGGCTCTCGTTGATTTGTGTTTTGTCTTGATCTGGGTTCATGTTGTATCTATTTTCTATTTTTATACATGTTCAGATTTGGTATTTATTGTCATAAGTCATGGACGATTTATGATTTTACTGCTCTGTTTTGTTCTTGATTATATCCATGGTTGGACATCGTTTGGTCGGCGATTCTTCCGGTAACGGAGTAGTCGACTGAGGCCTGGATCTTATTTTGGCTGCTAATGTTTTTGATTTAGTCTGCTATGGGTCAAGGTGCGGGGGTCACCGCGGAAGAAGGTTTTGGCCGGATTTTGGATATGTTCAAAACTAATTACTAACAGATCTTGGGGGAGTTTTTCAAAATAATAATAATAATCCTAATAATAATAATCATAATCCTAATAATAATAATAATAATAATCATAATCCTAATCCTAATCCTAATAATAATAATAATAATAATAATAATAATAATAATAATCGTATCATAATAATAATAATAATAATAATAATAATAATAATAATAATAATCATAATATAATAATAATAATAATGAATTGGTTTGGTATAAATCTTAATTCTTTTGTTAAAATCATTGAAAGTTTTATGTAGCTCAGGTGGTTTGTTGATCAAAATCTAAAAGTTGAGGTTTTGGGTTCAATTCTTGGGAAAACTAAGTTTTTAAACAATTAATTGAAAAATGCACAAGTAAGCATGTACATGTTGCCACGTAGGCAGGTCAACGCACATATGGCGCATGAGTGCTAAACACCTAAAGTTCAGTGCTTTCAAATTGTTTGGAGCAACAATATTCTCTTTCAATAAACTCAAATCTCTAGAGGAAAGGTGAATTATATAGCCGATGCAAGCTCAATATTGGTACTCACTCCACAAGGGAAGAATAAAGAATTGCTTCGTGCTCGATATTACTTTCACTCTCCTTAGAATTTTATTTTATGAAGATTTGCAGGCCTTTGGAGCTACAGGCCTTGCAAATTCTAACTCTCTTTGCTTGGAACAGAATCACCCAAAATCATCATATTACCTACCACAAAGGTTCTGGTCCAAAACAAAAAATAAGAAAAAATAAAATGAATACATAGGTTTGATTTTAATTATACTATTCACAACTATAAAAATATGGTGTATTAAATAGAATTGGAGAGATTGTCTAATGGAGAGGATCCAATTCCAATTTTATTATCCATAGAGTGGGATGATATGGAGACAAAATTTAGCGGCGAAAAGGGGCCACTATATTTGTCCACTCTTCAAAATTACCATACTAAACTTTATAAAAATAGAACTGGCCCACTGAAGTTTTCAATTGGTCCATTATGTCCAATTTTTATGACGAACATCAAATTTGTTTGTGTATTTTCAGACATGACTTTTGAAAAAACTAATTACTTAAAGGTACAATATTTGATTAATTGGACTGGTTATCACCACCATGGTTTTAAAGATCGAATTGGACTACCGGTTCGACTAGTAAAAATTGAAATCGACTGGCACTTCGGTCCAGTTTGAACAAAAAAAACCAATTTTGGGTAAAATTCGATTGACCCGATTTACCCACTGGTCGGATCGGTGGTTCAACCGGTAAAACCGGTTATTGACCTAGTGACCTGATTTTTTTTATACCAAAATTTTTTAATATTAAAATTAATCATTTTTATTAATATTGTAACTGAACTTTATTGTGTTTTAATTCATAAAAAATGATATTTTAAAAATTTTATATATATTAATGATGTCACTGGGTCAATAACGGTTCGACCACTTGACCAATAACTCAATATTCATCATTTCACCTTGTATCTTTTTAGGTTCGATGACCAGTCCAGGTCAACCTTGATCACCACCATCACCATTCTCTCTTATTCTTTTTTTTCCTACATTGACACACACACCCTACTTGCTGCCACCAAGCTTCGAACCCTCGACCTTATGGGCCAAATACCATACAGTTCCATTCTCTCTCAAACTCAAACATTTACTTCCTCCTCGCTTCTACAAACTTTACCGAAAGCCTCCATTTCTCCCATCAAAATGTCAAGTTCCAACTCTCAAATCATCGAACACATAATGTTCTTCAAAGTCAAACCTGACACCGACTCGTCAAAGGTCTCTGCCATGGTCAACAGACTCAACTTCTTGATCTTACTGACTAAATTACAAATTTGACCCTCCTATTTGTCATGTTTTTGCTAAATTGTTCCCTTTTTTTAATCACAACTGTTCCTCATAGATATGTTAGTCACGCAAAGGTATTCCTCTAATGTTCCCTAAACTTTTTTTAGCACAATTGTTCCTCATATATGTGTTAGTCGTGCAAATGTGTTCCTCCAAATTTTTTTCACCTATTAAAAATTGATTTCCTCACTCCTCTTTCTGCTCTCCTCATTTTTTTATTTTTTATTTTTAAAATTTATGTAAAAAGTGTACTCTTCTTCTTTTTATTTATTTATTTATTTATTGACATTTTGAATTCAATATGAAATATCTCTAAATTCAAACTTAGTATAAATTAATTAATTTTAGACAATATAATTATCAAAATTATAAACCTTACTATTTTTTCATTTTATCTAAATGGTACTAATAAATGTATGATTTATTGTTTTCAAATGTTAAATTATGTGCATTTTAAAATTGAATATATCTCAAATTAATTTTAACAAATCAAACTCGATCTTATATTTTGAACAAAAAAATATAAATGTAAAAATATTTTCAAAAAATTCATCATATGACTATTATTAAAAGTTGAACTTAGTATTTTTAAAGACAACCAAACAAAATTTTAAAAATATTGAGTTCAACTTTTAATAATAGTCGTATGATGAAAATTTGGGGCGCCTCCGGTCGTTTAGAAAATAGTTACGGTATTGGAAGTGATTGGAGGAATTGAAAACAAGTTTCCGTCGATTAGAGTATTCACAACAGTTTTCCCAATAAATTCTCTATCCCCAATTATGAAGAATACATCAACAAATCATTATTCAACAGTTTCATTATCCTTATTTAACTCTTTATTTTAATCTCTATATAGGATTTTACTCCCCAGAGTGAGAGAGTCAAAAGACCATTCTCTATATATGCAAAATGACATTTCACACCCTCATTTTAAGTGGACAACTCATCAATCATACACATCTTGACATTATTGTCATATGACTTTTTTACTACTTCGTTTTCAAATTATAAAATTAATATTGACTTATTTTTTAAAAATTAATTTCAAACATATTCAAATTTAGAATTGATATAAATTTATTTAATTTATGTCCATATAATTATAAATATTATAAAAGTACTATTAATTATAAATTTTATTATTTTCAAAATTTAAATGAATCATATTAAATTTAAATTTAAAAATAACACAAATTAACTTTTTAAAAGTTAATATTGATTTTATGTACATTTACAGCTACAATCCATTCAATACTCACTCCATAAATTACTTAAAATTTAAAATAAAATAGTTTTTATTTTACAATGGAATACAATTGATAAATTATATTCTCTCTTTTCTAAATTATATGATTATTATTAATTTTTATAAGTCAATTTGATGCATTCTCAAACTTAATAATTTTTTTAAGAATTATAAAAATAATAAAGTTTATAAGTAATACTACCTCCGTCCCACGATAAAAGTTTTGGTGAATTTTTCACGCATATTAAGAAGAGGAATGAAATGACAAATTGTCCATAATAATATGTCATTAATTATTTTTAATGTAGGGGTGAAAGTGACTTTCTAACTTTTCAATTCAAAATATTTTGAGCACATAACTAATTATACTTACTAAATATGGAGAGAGAATTAGAATAAAAAAATATGAGATATTTAATGCTATGGGTATAATAAAAAAAATATGTAAAAGTTTGGTTATTAAAAGAAAATGGACAATTAACATGAGACTACCCAAAATAGTAATAAGGACTTTTATTATGAGACGGAGGGAGTAGTATTTTTTTTAAAATAAGTTACAATATGTATTGATTAAATTTATATTAATTTAAATTAAAACATATCATATACTTACTTTAAAAAGATTAATAAATTAATAGCGATTTTATAATTAAAAACAAGAGGTTGTAGTATATTACATCTATCATAAGCTCTAACGCATAAAGCCAGTACAAAGGTCAAATATAGTTACAATGGTCAAAACATACTTTGACTATTAAAACTTTAAAATTTTAACTTTCAAATTTTATTATTTAAGGAATCAATATAAATAACATGTTGGGTACATAGTAAAAAAATTGAATCCCTATCATGAATCAAAAACTCTATGTGGACATAAAAATTGGACATGAGTGTATTTGAATCACTTATTTGTATTTCGACCCCAATGGTGGATAAAAATACAAATAGGTGAAATTTAAATACACTCATATCTAATTTCCATGTCCACCTAGAAGAGTTCATCCTGCATAATAATCCAATGACACTGCAGAGTAAGGATAGAGATAAAAAAAAACTATTATAAATGCTCTTAATTAGTTAATTTTGGAGAGATCTTTTGTGATAGAACGAAGGGGTATTCGATTGCTTCATTAGCTGTATTTCCTAGATTGAGTGAATTGGATTCAAATTATGAGATGGGGAATTCCCAAAAGGATAAAGCTAGGGACTTTCTGGAGAGTGTGTTGGTGCTTGATTATGTGATTCCGAATCCACAATCTGCTAATCTTTGATGGTTGAAGTTTAATTTAATCTCTTCTGCTTTGCTGTTGTTGGTGTTGTTATGAACCACCTTGGAACCATCTCAGTAATTACGAGTTTTTTCTTTTTCATTTCAAGTCATGTCTGAAAATCCACAAATAAATTGGCAAAACTAATGAATTACTCATTGTAGCTGGCACGTTTTACTTAATATACCACTGAACTTTTAATTTTTCAAATTATCCCATTAAATTAATTATTATTTTGAAATTAGGTCATTTCGTTACAAAAATTGGATGAACGTTAAATTGCTTCAGTTTTGGCAAAAACGTAATAAAACATTTTAACATTTTAATGTTTTAAAAAGGCAAAAACATAATAAAACGCAACAAAAACTAATAACATTAAAACATTTTTTCATTCATTAAATCAAATTTATTTATCAAGATAAATCAAATTTAAATCAAGTCTATATCAATTAAATATACGCTCTCTCAAGCCAAACATACTTTCCTTAATAAAAAAACAACATTAATAACTAAACATTAAATAAATTCAAAACAAAATCAAATACTTGTATTCGTGCTTTTTCTTCATACTTCTTGTAAGACCCCAACTTATTATAAATAAAATCAAATTTCCTCTATTTAATATTTTGAATAATAAAGTGTTAATTTAATATAATACTTTAGTTATGGGTGAAATGTGTAAATTTTGCAAAATAAGCAAGCAGTTATAAAATATTCATTTTGTCGGAAAATATTCGTTTGGTCGTAGAATATTCTTGTTGTTGGAGAATATTCGTACAACCGCGCTGTAAGACCCCAAATTTTATGAAATAAAAGTATTCAATTTTTCTATTCAGTAAATGGTTAAATTGATAAAAGTTTAAAGTTAAGGGTGAGATATGAAATTTTTTTCAAAATAAACAAGTGGTTATAAAATATTCATTGTTGTCGGGGAATATTCGTTTGGTCGTGGAATATTCTTTCTGTCGGGAAATATTCGTACGACGGCGCAGCCATTTGTGGGCCCCATAACAGAATAACTGTCGGATGAAGATAACGACAAAAATTGAGTTTTTATAATTAACGGCGTAGTTGTTACCGTTAACACTGTTGGAATATCCGGTAGTTAAAATACAGTAATACGTGTTATTGCACAGTAGCACACGGTATTGCACAATATTTTTGAAATTATTGATTCTTACGTGAGAAGGCACTACTCAATAATTGTTATAGTAATTACTGTTCAATATTTTATTTTATTGATTCAATAATTGTTGCGTTGATATTTTATATTATTGTTGTTTCAATAATTGTTGCTGCACAGTATTTTCTATTATCAGATCAATAATTCATATTATTTAAATAATATTATTAGATAACATTATTGGCAATGTCTAGAAAGTTCTATCTAAGGAGAGGTTTGGTCACCTAATTGCGCGCCAGTAAGGAGAAATCCTTATTGGAAAGCCCCCTCTTTTCTGGGAACGGTCTGGTTGTCATAAATGTGTTTCTGTAATATTATTTGTGAATAATTAATTATTGATTCATATGATAAGGAAATATTTATTTTTATGTGAATCTAAATGTTGGATATATTTATTGTGGTTAAAAATGAAGGAGTTAATGTTGAGGTTTTTATCTGTATTTTTGTCGGAACGGAGGTATTGAAAATTAAATTAGGGTTTTTGAGATATTTTACCGGGGTTATAATTTTTAATCCGACCGTTGGATCGTGGTAATATTTGGATATGTTATACATATATAAGCTGAGTATATGTCCACAAATTTTGAACCGTTAAAAATGAACGTATGATTTGTTATGAATTTTACGAGATGACTGGTTCAGAGATTGTTAAATTTTCGGAGTTAATCATTTTGGTAGAAAATTCTAGAATTGGTGGGGCCCACTCTTGGTTGGTGAAGAAATGTGCTGAGATTTTTATTCAAATGTGGTGGGTGGTAATAGTAGCAGGTAAAGCCATCAGGTTGCAGGTCAAGTCTGCTTCGGCGTGCTAACATTTTCCTATAAATAGAGGGCTAAGTTAGAATTGAAAATCACACCAGAATTCATAAGTGTTCTCTCTTTTTCTCTTTAGATTATCGAGTGTATTTTGTGAGTATTTAGATACTTGGTGAGTTGCTATTCATCAGTGCAAGTTTCCTTCAGCGTCATATCCGATATCCAGTCAGAAGTGCTGCTCTTTTGAGGTAAGGGATAGTAAGGAATTTTAAGGGTTATTATGTTTTTCAGTTCTTACTTCTTCTGACCTTCAGAAAATTCTGGAAAAATTTAAAATGATATTTTGATGAGTTTTATTGATTGTGTCCAAAAATGACGATTTTTGGATGTATAGATTAGGAGTTATGAATTTTACGGGAAAAGACTATTTGAAAAGTAACCGCTTATAACTCCTTGTGGTTAACTCTAAAATTGGTAAAATTTTTATTGAGAGTACATGTATATGATAAAAGTATACTCTGTAAATTTCGAAATTTTTGGATAAAAGTACAATTTATGATAAATGTCTAAATATTCGGCAGTATTGACCATATGAAAAATAGTAAATGAATTTTAAAAATTCTGAGAAAAATATATGTTCAATATGAGACTATATTCTGCTAAATCTCATAAACGAAATATTTTTGGGACTGATTTGGTATTTTTCATGAAAATAGACTAGTTATGAGTAAATGAATTAAATATGTTATGTGAAGTAAGAAAATTAGAAAATAGAATTTTATGGCTTGAAAATCTTATATGAGGTATATGTAGATTTTTGATGAGGGTTTTGGTTATTGGTAATGAAATATTATGAGTTTGGCATTTTAGGATGATTAAATACATTATTTAGTAAAGTGTAAACAATTAAAATAAATTATTTATAAGCTTAAGAAATATTATTCTTTCAATATCATTATATCGAAATATTGGTATAGATTTTATTGTGGAATTTTTACCTTTATCATGTCGAGTTACTATTCATAAATTACTATTCACGAACTATTCACGAGTTACTATTCACGAGTTATTATTCATGAGTTATTATTCACGAGTTACTATTCACGACAAAATTGGTTTCTTTTTTTGACCAAATTATTGTTGATTTATGAATATTACTCTTGAGATTAAATCTATATGTTGATTATATTGATTTTATTATCATATATAACATTTTTATAACCCTAATGATGATATTTCTCTTTGACTTGGGTGTAAAGATGGGTAGATTTTAGGTATGATCATGACTATGGGTTCCCTTTGGCCAGTAGTGCAAAGTTGAATTGTTGACTAGTATGATCATGACCATTGAATTTATAATTGAATATCTTTAGCTTAAGTGCAAATGTGAATTGATTAACATGGTTATAATTATGGTATATATAAATTCTGAAATGATTATATATTTCTTTGAGATATTAATATATTTGGCCTATAGTGCAAATATGAACTGTTGAAGAATATCTTTGGCCTGTAGTGCAAAGATGAATTATTGATGAATATCTTTGGCCTGTAGTATAAAGATGAACTGTTGATGAATATCTTTGGCCTGTAGTGCAAAGATAAATTATTGATGAATATCTTTGGCCTGTAGTGCGAAGATGAACTGTTGTTGAATATCTTTGGCCCGTAGTATAAAGATGGTTTATTGATGAATATCTTTGGCCGTAGTGCGAAGATGGATTTATTAGCATGATTATGAACAGGAACTGTGATTTGGTATAACCATGATCTTTGATGTTTCAGGTAAAGACAGGTAATGAAAATATCCTTCGTCTTGGGTGCGAAGAAAAATTTAGAATCACAATTATGATTATGAGTTATTCATATGATTGTGGAAAGGAACTGTTGAGTGATGTTACAGGGATAAAATATTGTTGGTGGATTTTTAACATGGAGAAGATAATAGACTTTATAGTCTATTTGACTCTTCTAATGGATTGCTCGTTCCGCTGCAACTGTGGTTAAAATTTTTATCATCTACCATATTTTCTAAATCTCTAATTTATTACTGATGAAGACTATTGATAATTTATTTATCTTTAGTCATGATATTCTTTACTGGGCTAGTTGTGCTCACCCTTCTGTTTCATAATTCCTTTCAGGTAATAAGACTGTAGCTGGGTCGAGCGGGGATAACAAGGGAATAGAACGGTGGTCATCATTTAGTAGTTATATTTGGTGAAGAAAATAGGGTGAGGCGAACCCAACGTTGGAAGGGTGTTTTGTCACTATCATACAAGATGTCTAATGACATACAACTTCGTATCATCATAAGACAGGGATGTGCTCATCCACTTGCTGAGTATATCTACGAGCACTACCTATATAATCTTGGTGTTTGTTTGAAGTATAATTCTCAATTAGAAACAGTGGAGATAATGATATGTCAAGAGAAGACTCACCATTGGGAAGAATATGATAATAAACTTCTCGTTTTTCTTTGGGGTTTATTGGGTCAACCAAGGATAATTCTGTGGCCATATGATATCTATCATAACCTAGACGTATGACCTCCCATGTACGAAGGTTTCCTTGAGCACTTCCCAAAGATTTTAATTTCTAAAACAGTTTTTGACTATACCTTTATGTAAGGTGTTACTGTGAGGTGCTGTCCACGGTTGGGACATGTGTCACATTTGGTATATATTTGTATTCAAACTCACAGCATATGTGTTGTTGTATTTTGTACGACAATTGTTGTAATAGAGTTGTAGTTGTTTTTTGTACCATATATTTGACGACTCAGAATGAGTTGGATGGAATAGACCTATTTTGGGGTCGTTATACGCACAGCCATTTGTGGGCCTCATAACGGAATAACGGTCGGATGAAGAAACCGACAAATTTGAGTTTTTATAAATAACGACGTAATGGTTACCGTTAACACTGTTGAAATATCCGGTGGTTAAAATATAGTTATACGCGTGGTTGCACAGTAGCACACGGTATTGCACAGTATATTTGAAATTATTGATTCTTACATAAGAAGACACTACTCAATAATTGTTACAGTAATTACTGTTTAATATTTTTATATTATTGTTATTTCAATAATTGTCATTTCACAGTATCTCCATTATCAGATCAATAATTCATATTATTTGAATAATATTGTTAGATAGTATTATTGACAATGTCTAAAGAAGTTCTGTCTAGGAAAGGGGTTTGGTCACATAATTGCGCGCCAATAAGGAGAAATCCTTATCGAAAAGCCCCTTCTTTCCTAGGAATGATCTGGTTGTCATAATTGTGATTCTGTAATATTATTTGTGAATAATTAATTAATTATTGATTTATATGATAAGAAAATATTTATTTTATGTGGATATAAATGATGGATATATTTATTGTGATTATAAATGAAGAAATTAATGTTGGGGTATTTTGTCAGTATTTGGTCGGAATGGAGGTATTAAATAATCAAATCGGTGTTCTTAAAACTCTATTTCGTGAGTTATAATTTTAATCCGACCGTTGGATTGTTGTGATTTTTGGATATGTTATACATATATAAGTTGAGTATATGTCCACAAATTTTGAACCGTTAAAAACTAACGTATGATTTGTTATGAATTTTAAGAGGTGTTGAAAATCGTCCGTTTGTGAAATTCGGATATTTTCTGTTTAGAATTTAGAAAAACTTAAAGCTACAAAGTTGTAGAGAATTTGATTTCGTATGGAATGGATATAAAATTTATATTTTTCTGATAAAAGGGCTATTCTTTTATGAACTATTGAAGTTTCAGAAATTAAATATTTTTTATTAAAATTGGGTGGGACCCACTTTTGTTTTTCAAAACATATGGGCTGAATTTTTTTGTTCCAAGTTGGCTGGCTCAAACGGTGGGTGGGCGTAGAAGATTGAAAAGAAAAAATAATAATAATATTTTATTATTTTAGTTTCCTATGGCGTTCTACCATTTTCCTATAAATAGACGCTTAGGTTAGAATTAAAAATCACACCAGAAACAAGTTTTCTTTCTCTCTATATTATCGAGCGTATTTTGTGAGTATTTAGATACTTTGAGAGTTGCTATTCAGTGCAAGTTCCTTCGGCTTTACACCCGATATTTCGATCAGAAGTGCTGTTATTTTGAGGTAAGGGGTGTTATTTTCTTCCTAATGATGTTATTCTTTCAATATCATTATACCAAAATAATGGTATGGATTTTATTGTAGAATTTCTACCTTTTTGTGTCGAAATTACTATTCACGTATACGTCACTATTCACGTATACGACACTATTTACGAATACGGCACTATTCACCGAAAAATAAAATTTTTTCCTTTTTGTCCAAGATGTTTTTTATGGTTACTATCTTTGATTGTATCCATGTTTTAATCTTTATTTTTGAATTCTGCTTCACAATTGGTTATTATGGAGTATTATTGAACTTGGATAAACTGTAATACGAATCCCTAATATTTGTTCTTTTATCTTGCTGGATTCGTTTTCTTTAAGATATTTTTCATCATCCTCAGTCCTAAATGATGATATAACTGAATATCATTGGCCTGTAGTGCAAAGATGAATGATTACCTAATGAATATTTTTGGCCCGTAGTGCAAAGATGAACAGGTGTTGAGATGAACATGACCAACTGGTGATACAAATGAATATCTTTGGCCAGTAGTGCAAAGATGAATATTTGATTCAAGATGTATATTGATTGATGTTACAGGGATAAAATATTGATGATAGACTTTTAAATCTTAGAAGATAGTAGAATTCATTCTCTACTTGACTCTTCTAATGGATTGATGTTTCCGCTGCAATTGTTGATCTAAAACTTGTTGTCTATTATATTTTATCAGATTTTTCCCTGTTGAAGACTAATGTTTATTTGTTGTATATTATCTTAGTCATAATATTCTTTACTAGGCTAGTTGAGCTCACCCTTTTCCTTTTTGTTCTATTGTTCTTCTCAGGAGGAGAGAATTTAGCAGGAACTAGCCGGGGTATGGAGTGATGATTCAAGATAGTTATTTTAGTAGTCCTCACTATTTTGTAAAATAGTGTATCAATAATTGTAATGAGGACTCCTTTTGAGTTTGTATAATGTCTATTAGACAATATTTGTATTCAAACTCACAGTATATGTGTTGTCGTATTTTGCACGACAATTGTATTACTGAAGTTGTATTTATTTCTGTACCATGTATTTGGCGACTCAAAATGAGTGATGTATACCTATTTTGGGGGCGTCACACTTCTCTCCATCTTCCTCTTTTATTTCTGAAGAAATATCCCTCCCATCTTCCTCTTTTATTTATGGGGAAAAATCCCAAAATCAAAACCCTAACTTTAAATTTTCTCTTATTACAACTCATCCATCCAAATGAACTCATCATCTTCTTCATCTCAAGTCCTAATTCAAATCTTAAAATTACAATCCTAAAACTATCAGAGAAAGATGAAGTGATTGGGTAGTTCCGCCATTGCCGCAGAGGAGAGAACAAGAAAATGATAGGACCAAATTTTTCTTTTCCTTTTCCCTTCTATTTTTTTCCCTAGATATGTTGCTCAAATCTGGGGTTATGGAGGTGTCTCCTTTTGAACTCCCCTGTTCTTTCTCTCCTTTGGATTTGCCTATCTTTTGGTTTGGGGTCGAGCTCCCAACGGATTTATTTGTGGCTGATGTCCACGTGGCTTGATTTTAGGGACCTTGTTCTTTGGGTATCCAGTGTGCATCTTCTATTTGGATGGAGGCTTTCATGTGGATGATTTTAATCTAGGCTTTTGTTCTGATGGTTACCTAACTATCTGTCGATTTTGTAGAGATTCGTTGATTTTAAGGAGCTGTTTATCTGGCCTTTAAATCGCATCTGTTAGCTAAATTTGGGTTGGGTTCCCTCTTTTTGGATTAGGCTTTCTTTTTTGTTGTTAATGGTGTTTCCGATTTGTCTTTTGACATGTTTTCGAGTTATGTTAGTTCGATCTGATGTAGGACTTCTTCTACTAGGAATTTTCCTTGTTTATTTGTTCTTTGTGATGGTGGTTACTTGTGAATCCTTTGTCGGATTCTGGGGTTCTATGTCGTTAAAGCATCTCCGACATGCCCAAGATGCTCAAATCGTAGACTAGATATAGTCTAAGACTCAAATTTCGCTCCAGCAGAAAGACTAAATATAGTCTAGATTATTTTCTGGTAAACCAAACAGACTAAATCCGAGAACGAGATTTGGTAGACTATAAATTTTTAATATATTTAAATGGGTGAGATACCTGAAGAAGAAGGGGGTGAAGGGGAAGCTTGAAGAAGGAGATGAAGGGGGATGTCTGAGAAGAGAAGAAGATGACCGAAGAAAAAGATGAAGGGCAGAAGGGGCAGTGACACTGATGAGTGTTCTAATGGATAGAAGTCAGAACGGTAAAAAAAATTGATCAACAGTAATAAAATGATTAGAACGGATAGAAATTGAAAATGTGAGATTATAAAAATCTATAAATAGGTACAATAATTCAATATATTTTATCATCTCTTAATCAACTATTTCAACCTTTAGCAATTGTAAGTATTTTGTTAATAATAGTTTGTCTTTTTATTATATTTATTTTTTGTTTTTTTATTGATAATATCTCTCTAATTTATTTTAATCATGGTCCTTCGATGCATTTTTCTTCATTATTATCTCAAGATTTATCTCTTGATGATCCAAATTTTTTGAAGGAATTCTCAACTCAAACTGATGTTCCAATTCAAACTCCCGAAAATGAGTCCAATAAAAGAACATGGCGAAAGGGAAATTACACAATTGATGAAGATGTCCTTATTTTTGGACGGCTTAATGTAAACATGGATCCAATTCAAGGAAACGATCAGAAACATGGAAGATATTGGGAAAGAGTTCACGAATACTTTCATGAACACAAAATTTTTGAGTCTAAACGCAATTTTACTGCTTTGCCAAAACGTTGGTCAACAATTCAACTCGCGGTGAACAAATTTTGTGGATATTATGCTTCAACTGAAAGATTGCAACAAAGCGGTGTAGGTGAACAAGATAAAGTATTTCAATTTTTTCATGTAAAATTTTACTAAGTTTATTCTTAATAGTTTATAATTAATACTTTGTAAATAATTATTAAAATAGATATGTCAAGCATTAGAGATGTTTAAAAGTATCCAAAAGCAACCATTTGGATTTATGCACTATTGGAGACTATTAAAGGATGCACTGAAATGGAGAACAAATAATAGTGGAAAAACAGAAAAGTACTGGAAAGTCAAGTCCAGCAGCATCTTATCCATCAACTATAGAAGAAGTAAACTTGGATATATATATATATATATATATATATATATATATATATATATATATATATATATATATATGAAGACGATGGTATTGAAGATACAATCTCTGCAGGATTAGAGTCCAATGGGAAGAAAGGCTTCGAAAGCATTATTTAAAAAGGGCAAAGGAACTGTTGATACTAGTACACATTTGGAATTGAGGTTTGAGAAGTTCGAGCATCAGATGAAATTGAACCAATAAAAGAGACAAGTGAACATGGACAGAATATATTTTCAAGAGCAAGAGAAGTTGAATATCAAGAAAGTACAAAAGGTTGAAAGGATCATGATGACTGACACCACTAACATGGAGCTCGAATTAACTGAAAATTACAAATAACGCAAGAAAGAAATCGTGAAAAGAGTTACATCTAGTAGTTGACTTGCTTATTATTATCGAATCATAATTTGCTTTTTATTGTAGTAGAATGTAATGAAATACGCTCCACCATGTAGTAACCACAAATGTTGAATAATAACTTCTTGAGGTTGATAATTAACTTGTATATCCCTTATGCGAGATTGGCTTAAATGAATTCAAGTAATTGTGGGGTACGCTCATGAAACACTTCTACAGTTAAAATCTCGTCATGTGTATCATAGGCTGCTAGTTCGTGATTTTCATCTTGTTCATCCTCAGTGATCATATTATGTAGTATTATGCATGCAGTCATAATTTCTTTTAGTGTTGTTTGATCCCAAAATCATGCAGGACCACGAACGATCGCAAAACGTGCTTGGAGTACCCCAAATGCTCGCTCAACATCCTTCCTAAGCGCCTCTTAAGTCTTAGTAAATAGTTTTCTTTTATTTCCCTTAGGTGCAGAAATGGTTTTAACAAATGTTGCCTATGGGGGGATATATACCATCAGCAAGGTAATAACCCATCTTGTACTCATGTCCATTATTTGAGTAGTTCATAGCTGGAGCATGACCTTGAGTAAGAGCATAGAAGATAGATGATCTCTCTAAAACATTAATATCATTATGAGAGTTTGATCATCCAAAAAAATGCATGCCATATCCATAGAGCGTATGAAACCACCGCTTCTAAAATAATTGTTGGCTTAAGCACATGTCCAAGATATATACCATGCCACGCAACCGGGCAATTCTTCCATTTCCAATGTGTCGACGTTAGAATTTTTATTTGTCCATTTTCTGTTCTTATCTTTTGGTGTTCTCATGTTAGGTGAGATTTGTTTGAAAAAATAAGTTGTGAAAAGGTCCGACATGTATATGTCGACGATTGGACTGTAAGAGTCGCCAGTTAGTATTTTAAATGGTTGCACATTGACCTAGTGATGTGACACTATTTAACATGTCTGTGAAACCGAGATTCGTTAAGATCCGGGGGCTTGATTATGCGGAGGGAATGTGTTAGGCACCCCCCGACATCCGTGTTACCACGGTGACCTTTACTTTTCTATTAAACTGTTATATGAATGCGTGTGTGTAGATCAATGTGCAATTATCTGGAAGTAGTGCTATGCTTCCTTTGCACCTATATACAAAGGGTTTGAATTTTGTATAAAAGTTCAATTTTAACAGGATATAACAATGATGTTTTGTAAAAGAGATTTTCCAAATCCTTATGCTCAATAGTAATTGAGGCATTTGATACTTCCATTTTATTATGCGTTCGACTTAGTTGCTTTTATTTTCGAGATGCTTCGCATTTTCGAGAAAACAAAATAAAAGGCAGTGCCGAATTCCTTGTGGGCATGAGAGCCGTCTAAGGAAATTCTAACACCGTGAATAATTTACAAGCCATGTACAGCTGAAAATGTCAATCACGGGAACCAAATCTAGATTCCGTAAACTGCATCTGTGATCACATGATTCCTAGGCTCACATGATGTAGCAATTTATATGAAATCTGTAAACAGGTGTGTGTGTGTGTGTATATATATATATATATATATATATATATATATATATATATATATATATATATATATATATATATATATATACAGACAATCAACCACCACGAAGCACCTCCATGGGGGATTCAAAATGTAAATAAAGCAGTAAAAACAATCAACCGCCACGAAGTAAACTCCAGGCAGGACGAAATATAAATAAAGCAGTAAAAGGTCACGGAGTAAACTCCAGGCCTGACAAAAATGTGAGTATATATATATATATATATATATATATATATATATATATGTATAAGCGATAATCGCACTGGATATATGTCGATCCAGGCTCGGTTCGTTATTTCGATTTCGAAAGTATATATATAGATATATAAAAGTGGTAAACGCACCGAATGTGTAATCCAGGCTCAATCAAACGGAGTTTGATGGCAATAACATATATATATATATATATATATATATATATATATATATATATATATATATATATATATATATATATATATATATATAAGCATTAAACGCTCCGGATGTAAATCCAGGCTCAATGAACAAAGTTCGACAACAGTTTATATATATGTATGTATATATAAAAGGAATAAACGCTCCAGATGTAAATTCAGGCTCAATCGAGGCATAACTCGATAATGTTAGTGTATATATATATATATATATAAGGAAATGAAAAGCCACGGACCGAAGTCCGGGCACACACACACAACACAACACGACTCTCAACGTGAATAACAATGTGTGCAAGGAGTGTAGAAAAGGCTTTAAATGGTGTAAGAAGGCTTGCAATGGACTGCCAAAGAAGACTTCAATAGCTTTAAATGGATGAACACTCGACTCCCACCGGTAAAAAATTAGCCAAATATAAGCTCACAAGTGTTTGAAATGAGAAAGCACTCAATTTATAGTGTGTACAGAGCAAATTGGACAGGGCTTCCTCACCTTTTCTCTTTTTAAAATGGCTGCCCCAAGCCCTCTATTTATAAAGGGAGGAGCCGCGGGTGTACCTGCGCCAGCCGCAGATTTACCTGCGACTGCCCGGGGTGCCCCAGGCTCCGCGGGTCCCGTCATCTCGAAATACGTGCATGCGTGCAATGTGTTGCCCGCTCAAACTTTTAGAACTTTAATTCGGGCATCCGATCGTGGTGTATAAGACCTTTTACGACATGTTGTTGTCGAGTGCTACACAATGACATGTGATAAGAGGTTGTACGAAGTCGGGAAGATAGGACCATGCCCAGATCTTCAAGCTTCAAATTCTATCCGGTGTGCTGTATTTGTGTAGTTGTCACTCGGGATTGGAGCTATTGGTTCTTGTAGGACACTTCTGTGTAGAATGTATGTTGAGATGTTCTTGAGACGGCGCCATGTGGGATCGAGGTGGCAAAATGATACGATCTTGCCCCTCACCGGGGTTATCTTCGGTTTGAGCTGATTTAGCAGTCGTTGCTCAGTATTATCTCTGATATTAGACTGCTGCAAGTACTGAATGCCTATCCTCCCGGGGTTATCTCCGGGTTTGGAGCTGAGTGCCTCAGGGCTATCACCGAGTATTGAAGCTGATTGCTGGGGTTTGAAACAAGCATTTTCGGGGTTATCTCTGAAACTGCAACTGCATGCCTTAAGGTTGTCTCCGAGGTTAGGTCTGAAAGTCCTGGGGTTATCTCCGGGATTGGAAATGAAGATCTCGGGGTTATCTTCAAGACGAAACTAAAGATTTCGGGGTTGTCTCCGGAACTGGAACTGCATTCCTCAAGGTTATATTTCCGAGGTTGAAACTGAAACTCCCGGGGTTGTCTCCACGACTGCAACTGTATATCTCGGGGTTGTCTCCAGGACTGTGCTGATTTAACTTTCAGGGTTATCTCTAGAAGACGATTTTGCCCTCCTGCAAGGTTAGTAACTTGAATGGAAAATTTCAAGTGTCTACACAATGCATGCAGTCGATGCTCCCCAACATCCCAGGAAAACCACGCTCTTCAACTTTTGATAGCAATCTAACGATGTCATCACTATTAATTAGGGGATCTCAGATATTCATTACCAAAAATTGCAATGATTGCTTTTACATACCTTTAAGACTCAATATAGTCGTGCTTTTCACCGATCTGCACATAATCATCAACGAAATCTGCCAAAACACCATAGGCAAGCATTCGTATTAAGGCAATTATCTTTTAAAGAGAAGATAAACCGAGTTTTTCTGCAGCATTCATTTTTTGTACAAAGTATGAATCATACGCTTCAACTGCTTATTGAATTTGGAGGAAGAGTGGGCGCCGCATTTGAAACCTTCTTCGAAATAAATACGAGGGGTATGTAGGATGTTCAGCAAAATAATCACGAAAAAGTCGATTATGACCTTCATGTCTACCTCGATCAATGGTAATACGACATTTCACAGAACCACGATTATGTGATGTATACCTATTGATATTTTGTTGTTCTTCTTCAACAACCACCAAACCTAAAAAGTGTCCATATGCTTCTTCATCTTCTTCTTCAACCATTTGTAGCATAGCTGATTCGAATTGACGAGACATATTTAAAATAACGTATTTAACTGGAAGGTTGAAGTTGAGATGAGTGAATATGAGAGACTGGATGTGCCTTATATTTATAGAGGTTGTTTGTTCTTTAAAATATAGCCATTGGAATATGGTCGTTCGAATATGGTCGTTGGAATATAGTCGTTGGAGTTTTTTTGAATTCATTGATTATTTTAATATTTTTATATTATAGTACATGGGATAGTTCGCGGTATAGTGCATCTGCTGGAAGGATTGAAGACTAAAATGACATTTACTGATGTCATATGGACTAAATATAGTTCTTGTGATGGTCCGTCCGCTGGAGATACTCTTATGGATGTATTTGTTTTAATGCCTTTTAATGGATTTGGGATCCTGGGCAGTTCATCGCGACTGGTTTCTCTCTATTTTTGGATCTATGCAATTTTGGCCTGACTGATCCTTTTTTCGCCGTCGGTCATGGCTGTTGTCATCCGGGACGTCGGTCTGTTAGTTTTGCCATTTATTTCCCATGCCATTTCTTTAATTATTTGTTTTTTTATACAACCACGAAGGAATTTCCATATCAGTATATATTTTCTTTTAGCTTTATTTTTTTGTTGCCACGTGGAAAAAAACTGAAACAATTTAACTTTCATCTAATTTTTGTAACAGAATGACTCAATTTTAAAATAATAATTAGTTTAATGGGGTAATTTAAAAAATTAAAAGTTCAGTGATGTATTAAGTAAAATGTGTCAATTACAGTGAGTAATTCATTAGTTTTGCCCAACGTTTGTCAACGAAATTGGATAGAATGACCCAATTAAAAACTTTTAAAAAGTTTAATGTGCTAATTTTATTTTATTTCAAGTTTAGTGAAAATACTTAAAACACGACAACTATAGTGGATATTAACCCCAAATTTAGTTATCCTCTTCTTCTCTTTATTTTTTTAAAAAAATTTATTTTCTATTTTGTTAATTTTTTATTTGACAAAAAAATTATTGTGACCAATTTTTTATGCTTTTTATTTTTCATCCATTGATTTGAAAGACTCACAAACAACAGATGCGGGTGGTGAAAAACCCGGCCCGCACAGTTATTTATTCCGAAGAAGGAATGGGGATAATCATATTGTACCGCTAACGTCACTTGTTGCCCTCAAAAGAATATAGCTAGCTCTGACTCTGAGCCCCTGATTACCAAAATCTACCAAGCTCTATAAACCTCGCCCGTCAGAATCCGGCAGCCAAGAAAAGAAGAGAGAGTAAAAGAAAAGTAATGGAGAAAGTAGTGCCAGATTCAGTAATGGAGGCGGTGAAGAGAACCTCAAACAACATTGAAGAGTTCAAAGCTCACTTCCCAGACTTCTTAACTCACTGCACCCCTGAATCTCTCGCCGAATTGGAACCTCTAGAACGGGCTCAATCTCTACTATTGTTAGCCAAATCTACCACAACTCTCTTTACCGGTAAGTTGCTCAATCTCTTGATTAATCTTGCAATTGAATTTGAATTTGAATTTGAGGAGGATTTGTTTGACCTGAATTGATTGGGTTTCAGTAAGGTTGAGATGCAATGGGGTTCACCCAGATGACCATCCTGTCAAATCAGAGCTGGTAAGTAATTTTGAAAGGCTATGTTTGCGATTTTTTGGTGTTTGATCACGTGGGGTTGTTTATTTTGATGTTTTGATTGATGGGTTTCATTTTTTCATCTGTTCGAGATGTTTTGATTGGTTTAGCCTCCCTTAGGTTATGTGCTGTTTTGAACTTCTAGACTTCAGTTTTTGGGTGTTTTTATATGAATTTTAAATTGTTCTATTATTAGGGTGTCTCTATCTTTGGGTTTTGATTGATATTTCTCAATTTATGACTTTTAGTTGAAGAAGTTATTTGATATTTGCGCCTAAATTATATATATCTTCAAGTCTTGTTAATTTACTCAGTTTTGATCCCCCTGTTCTGAGAGTTTAGATTAATGGTGTATTGAATCATTTTGCAGTTTACATTGCATTTGGGTGTCTCTATTTTAGGGTTTTAGTTGATGGTTGTCGCTAAATTAGGTTTTGGATGGTTTTTCTTTTAAAATTGGAAATTTCAACTCGAAGGCTATGAATTCATTTTCTATTATTTTGTGTATATGTAGGAGAGATTAAGCTTGTACCAAGAGAAAATGGAGAGGTTCATAGATTTGAGTAAAGGTACTTGCTTTATCAATATTTTTATGTTTGAAATGTGGTACTAACAATCTGACCATGATGCTTTCGAAATTAGTACTAATTGATCTGTCCATTTTCTCTGAAAAACATTAAGGGGACATTATGTTTATGTCTTTTATGGTGGAGAATTAATGATGTGACATTTTGCCATTTTCTGTGTTACGATTCTGTTGAACATTTGTTTCTTAAATAGGGGCTTATGATATATAATTAGCTGTAAGTCGACCATGAATTTTACTGTTTTTTCCTTTAAGCTCCACTGCGACCTTCTGCTACTATAAATCCCCAGGCAGCAACCCGCTTCATTGAGCATTCTTTGCCTAATCTTACCCCAGGTTGGTGTTTTAACTTTCTTTTTTGGGTCTTCATTTCCTTTTCACTCGAATTTTGTCCTAATAAAATTAGTTCATTTCCCAGAGCAGAAACAAAGCATGAGGGAAATCAGTAGTATAGGAGAGGGTGCAAAATATAAGTATTTGGAGAGAAATGTTCATAAGAAGAGGAAATGTGAATCTGCTCAGAAACAATCTGTTCAAAGTGCTGCTCAAGAATTTCTTGAGAAAGCATCTCGAGAGCTTCTTGGTGATAATAAAGGTGGTTTTAAGGGGCCTCTGCAGCCTCAAGATTCAGATGAAGAAGAATTGCCCATTGAATGATTCACTGGTATATATAAGTCACTTTTCTTTATTTGGTTTTTACCTATCTTTTCTATTTACATTCAGTGCTGGATGTACTGTCTGTAACTGTATTTTATTTCAACTGTCTTACAAGAGCTTTGTAGACTTTTGCTTATTAAATGATCATGCCATATTTTGAGACGTTTTCAAAATTAAAATTGATGTTTATTTATTTAATTTTAGTTAATACTCATAAATTATATAAAAAATACTATCAATTATAATGTTTAGGGAATTGTTATTTTCACAATTAATATTTTCATAGGGTTTTACTCGCATGAATGTGAGTTTTAGTTATAATTTTGAGTAGAGATTAGTGGAACTACCAAATCTCCTTATAAAAATATCAATTTTCTAGATTTATTGTTATATATATATATATATATATATATATATATATATATATATATATATATTTCTTTTTTTAGTTTGAAAATTTCTTAAATAACTTTCAAAAGTCAGCAATATTCTTATGAGTAATTTAGAACAGAGAAGTGTATTTTCTTTCTTTGCTGATTATACATGTTTTAACTTGAATCGAGTTAGCAATATTCTTATGAGTAATTTAGAACAGAGAAGTGCATTTTCTCTCTTTGCTGATTATACATGTTTTAACTTGAATCGAGTTACGATTGGACCCACAAGAGGGAGCTTCCTAACACCGTTTTATCGAGTTAAGGTCAGACCCACAAGAGGGAGCTTCCTAACACCGTTTTTTCTATTCACAAAACTCGAAACCTTGCTTAAGATGCATCGAGCTTCTTCCACTAGGCCAACAGATGTTGGTTTTCTGGTTAATATATGATAACTCAAATAATAAATCCTTTTTAATAGTTCCTTCATCTTAATTTAAATTATCCTATAAAAAACTGAAATGCAACAAATTAAGTTGCTCATTTTCATATACTAAGGTAAGTTAATTAATTTGGCTACAATAACCATATGTTCTGAAAATATATTATACATAAATGTTTGAAATTCTATAGGAGGCTATTTTAGAGGAAGTCGATACGGTGGCAAAAGATGATTATAAAAATATAGTTACAAAATAATGTATCGAATTATAATTAGTACCATATAGGGGTGTGTTTAATGGTTATAACTAATAATTATCGATTTCCAACAGAGTAGGCGTATTATTTTCAAATGTGAATAAATAAATTTAATTATTAAATGCTCATATTTTTTAATTGTTATTTATAATATAAATAAATTGAAGTCAAATTAATTAACAATTTTATTGCTATTTATGTTACTAATTCTCTCTAGGGTAACCTGGCAGAGGCAATTGTCTTCTTGGGAGTTTGTCTTTGTTTGTTTCTTTTGGTGTCGGTATGGAGGAGTGTGTTATGGCGATGGGGAGGAAATTGAGGCTTACGATAAAGAAGCTAATGGGGTTATTATCAACAAGGCTGATACCAATGTTGCCATTAATGAGGGTCAGCTTTGTCCGGTGGGGAAACTAGGAGTGATCATTCGGTTATAACCGAACCGAATAAGCTATTCGGTTATAACCGAAAACCAAATTATTGCCAATTTCACTATCCGAAATCCTAACCGAAATGTGAAAATAACCGAATTATCGAAAACCGAATTACCGAATTGTAATTTCGGGTATTCGGGTAATAATCGAAATATACCATACTTACAATGATAATGACTGCAAATTTAGAGAATAAATTGAAAATTGAAAATTGAAAATAAATGACTGTAACTTGAGAATAAATTGTAAGTTTATACGTAAATTGAAAATAATGACTGTAACTTGAGATGCTTCATAGTTCATACTTCATACTCATAGGTTCAGGACCAACACAATTAAAAGTTGAACAAAAATTGGACAAATCTGGATACCATCAAATATATTCCCCAATATTCCAGGACCCAACTCCACTGATAGGGGCTGTAACATAAATGAAGAAGTTAAGATCTTGTGCAATTGAGGTCCAATCCACCTTCGTTCAAGGCCAATGCTCAAAAGAAACAAGCGAAATCATGTAACATATTTACCTTGTAACAGAATCTCCTTCCAATCGAATAATTTCCCCAATAAGATTGTCATGCCCAACACGAACCAGTTCATACATAGCAGCCCCTCCCATTCCATCTGCAACAACTGGTCCATCACCGTCGGGAGCCGTCGAGTCTGGTGTGTCGGTGTGGAGTCAGGCTCGAAGATCGGGCGCCAGGATCTTGGGTCGAGCTCGTCATCGGATTTCGACTCGGAGTCGCCCAACTCTTCCCAATCGGAGTTGGAGGCGTCAGATCGGGGGAGAGGGAATCGGCCGGCGGTGGGATCGGGGGAGAGGGAATCTTCCATTCTTAGGAAAGGACGAATGGAACAAAGTGAGAGAGTTTTGGACAGTGAAGAAGAAGAAGAAAAGGAACAGAGAAAGAGATTTGGTGGTACTACACTAGTACTAGACACTAGTATATATTTGTACTACTGAGAGAGAGAGGCTAGTACTACTAGTATATATTTTTTTTATTCTCTCTCAGTGTCTATGCACGAAAAGTGTTTAAAAAAAGTGAGAGTGTTATTCGGTTAAACCGAATAACCCAAAAATGATATCCGTACAAACTAACCAAAAACCGTAATAATATTCGGATATAACCGAATTGTTAAAAATAATCGAATTATCAGAAAATTTCGGTTAAATTATTTCGGTTCGATTCAGTAATTCGGTTATACCCATTTTTTGCTCAGTCCTAGGGAAAACTGTTAGCAAACCGGTTTTCAGGGGTTAAGTTGTAAGAAGGCCTGGCAGGTGAGGGGATAAGTTGGATTTTAAGGTGGGCGGTGACGATATTTGTTTTTTTCCCAGTTTGGAAATTGTTTAGATCTTTTAAAGGCCAAGTGTGGAGGCCCCTGCCTGGCACATTGATTATAATATCTTAGTATTGGAGCATTTTAATGGAAATTTTGAAAGTAGTATGTATATAAGTCAATCATATATGATAATAAAATATATATTTTGTAAATAATTTTATTCATTTATTAATAAAAGTATTTATTTACTAAAGTCATTTAATTATCTACATGGTGCTGTTTTAATAATATATGATAAATTCATAGTTTTAAGCATTACTTTTAGAATCATGATGAGATCATGCTAATGAGATCTAAATTCTTATATAGCTTAAAAACTAAAATATTCCTAATCGATGTATTACTAAAAAGAGATTAGTGAATCCAGATAGATTGGTACATACGTTACTTTCTCATTAGATGAGGATGATTGCCAGAATTAAATAATACATAAACATTAATATTGTTGATCGGGACAATACCTGAAACCACGTCTTTTGATGTCATTGCATCCTTTGTCGTCATATTGAAGGTTTTGGCAGTTGACTTGTCACTTCTTCCTTTCTCTGCTCCTTTTAGGACAATTTCTTGCAAAGTGATCCATCGATCCACAAACAAAACACCTAGAACTTTTCTTTGAATTTGTACAGTTAGGAGAGATGTGTCCCTCCTGTCCACACTTGTAACAAACCATTCCTTTTAGACAGATGCCCGAATGGTTCTTTCCACATTTTTTGCATGCTTCAAATTTATTCTTTTGCTGTCCACTTTGAATATTACCTATGTTCCCAAAATTATTCCATTTTATTTTCTTATTCCAATTGTTGGCACCCTCTGTTTTAACTGCCCCTTCTAACTTGTCGTTATTCTTCTTATCCTTATTATACATACTCCCTTCTTCGTTACCACCCTCAGCTATTATCGCCTTCTCAAGGAGGGCGACAAAAGTTTTGATCTGTAACACTAACAACTTGTTGTACATAAACATTAATATTGTTGATCGGGACAATACCTGATATCACGTCTTTTGATGTCATTGCATCCTTTGCCGTCATATTGAAGGTTTTGACAGTTGACTTGTTTGGTGTAGCTGTGCTAATTGCAAGTGCTTTACTGCCGCTATTTCCTTTGTCACTGCTTCCTCTCTCTGCTCCTTTGTAGGACAATTTCTGACAATGTGATCCATCGATCCACAAACAAAACACCCAGAACTTTTCTTTGGATTTGGACAGTTAGGAGAGATGTGTCCCTCCTGTCCACACTTGTAACAAACCATCTTTCCTTTTAGACAGATGCCCGAATGGTTCTTTCTACATTTCTTACATACTTTAAATTTCTTCTTTTGCTGTCCACTTTGAATATTACCCGTGTTCCCAAAATTATTCCATTTTCTTTTCTTATTCCAATTGTTGGCACCCTCTGTTTTAACTGACCCTTCTAACTTGTCTTTATTCTTTTTATCCTTATTATACATACTCCCTGCTTCGCTACCACCCTCAACTATTATCGCCTTCTCAAGGAGGGCGGCAAAAGTTTTGATCTGTAACACTGACAACTTGTTGTAGATCCAAGGCTTCAGGCCTAACTCAAACCGTCTCGCTTTTCGTTCCTCAGTATCCACTTGGTGTGGAGCAAAACGTGCCAACTTATTAAACTTTGCTGCATATTCTGATATAGTCATATTACCTTGTTTGAGTTCAAGAAATCGAACTTCCATTCTGCTTTGCATTCTAGGAGCAAAGTAATTTTCAAAGAAAATTTTCTTAAATTTTGACCATCTAATCACACCTGTACCAACTCTGGTCTTGTTTACTTCCCACCTGGAATTTGCTTCCCCTTTGAGCATATAGGCAGCAAATGAAGTTTTCTACCCCTTACTCACCTTGGCTATATTAAAAGCTTTCTCTATTTCTTTAATCCAGGACTGGGCCTCAATAGGCTCGGTAGTCCCTCTAAACTCCAGGGTCCTACACTTCTGAAGTCTTTAAAACTAGCCATGTAAACAGCTGGTGGTGGTACATTCGCATTAGGTTGAGGAACATTCCTATTCTGAAAAGCTTCCATCATAAAATTCGCAAAAATTAGGATTCTCTTGGCCTTCATTTCTATTCTCATTTTTATTATTAACCTCTTCATTTCTATTCTCATTCTCATTATTAGCCCCTTCATCAATATTTCTCTGTACCCTAGGTACTCTACCTCCTCTAAATCTTGGTGGCATTTCTATCTGTTTAATAAAATTTTATTATTATTAAACCATTTGTTACTTAAACATTCATACATGATGTAAAGCAGTAACATTTATAGCAAACATATTTAATATTATTATATATTAAACATGCTTTTACATATGCCTCAAACATATCTGTCTTTGGTAGCTCCTCCGGCTATTACATACTATAGCATTCTCATTTGCTATTTACATGTCATCTATACCTTGTTATCAAAATGTTTATATACTTCAATCCTTAACCATTATCAGGGTAGGATTCCAAAAGATATCCCCATCATACTATCAAAAGTGGGGTACATTTACATTCTAAATATACTAGCACATTCCAATATTTACATCATTATATGTACACATACGTCTCATATAGCTCAATAAACAGATACTCAGGTATCCTTATCTCGTACTGCAGTGGTGGAACAAACCCGCTCCTCTTTAGTAATTGTCATGACTCTAGCCCGCAAAATGGAATACCTATGCTGCCAAACTTCCTGTGGATGATTCCAGACAACAGTCTGAACCCTCTCCATTGAGGTGGTATAGAGACAATTCATCATTTCTCTCTTTCTTCTACACTCACCCAAGAGACCCTCCAAGTGGCGGATGTATTCATCTGATGTTGCCCTAATATTTTTTATTTCATGGCGTTCCTCTTTTAGTCCTTGAATCTGACCCTCCATTTATTGGGTCCGGTTCTCAGAAACTTGTAGTTTGGCCAACAAATCCATATTTTGATCCATCAGATAATGGACCATCGCTCCTAGTTGGATCATTGCTTCCTCCATATCATGCTGCTGAGGTCTAGCGTCATGTACTTTATTGACCTCCTCCTCAGGGTCCTCATCTTCTACAACAAGATCAGGATCTAAGTCTATGACCTGAACTGGTGCTATAGGTTGTGGAGCGAAATGCTCCTCATCATTCATTACTTCCTCTTGGACTCCAGCTATCCTATACACAATTACATAACTTGATTAATACATAATACAAGTTAAATACATAACAAATAATAGATAACAACTATTTTTTAAATTAATTTCATTTACATTTTATAATGAACTTCCACAATCCATCTCTTTTCAACTCTATATGAGTTATTTATTTTATGTCTTTCTTGCTAGCCTAAAGTTATAATCCAAGGTTCCCGTCCTAAGGCTTTAAACTTAAGGCTTTGATACCAACCTGTGACGCTCCCAAATTCGGGTACTTAAAACCCTTATTTAGTGCTTCACAATATCAAACATTCAACATATTATAAAATTAAACTTAATAAAGTTATTACATCAAAGTTATGCTAATCCCAGGTACGTAGACCTTTAAGTGCTTATTACATGATAGTTAAATATTTACAAACATATAATATATCTATTACATTGTATTTCAGCAATTTCGTAGCATTTCGTTTTCCTTTGTCTCTACTAGACCCTTCTATTTGAGCTTGTTCAGCTGAAAACATTTATAACAAAGCAAGAATAAGCATTCAATTACTCAACAAGTAATAACATTCTTTAATGGCTCAACAATTAATAAATGTTTTCTTTGAAGCATGTTTTGATAGTGAATCAAAACTGTAAAGCAAATAAATCTTGAATCATTCATATTCCTGGAATATCATATTAATATTGAATAGCTGAGAGGTCATAAGACCATGAACATGCTTTTTCTTTTCTTAAAAAGGTTCTATCAGAAGTTTATCTGTGAACCGTCTTAACTTACGGGCACGGTGGGTGATCAACCCTTTATGCCCTATATTGATCAATACTATCTTATTCATAACAATTTTCATGTTCAACGTCACCACTCCCATAGTGCAATAAAAATATCTCATTTCAGGGTTTGTTCATTCTCAGTCTGGAATCCAAACTATAACAATATAGTTGGATAGCTTAAATCATGGCACGATAATATTTCAAGACTTATTATTAAGAAATTGAAATATTTTACATCTGTGTCTGGCCAGAACAAATGGGTCAGACTTCTTTGCAATTTGTTCATGTGTATTGAATTTCATTTGATGTACATGAGAATACATAACCCAATCTTTTGAAGCTAATTAGAATAAAAAGGTTATTTAATCTTGTATTATTCATAAATAATGAGAGACAGTTCAAAATTTAGAGAACCTGTCCATATATGAATAATTCTAGAATACTTCCTCAATAAAAAGTAAGATTTAGATACTTGCCTTGTTCGTAGACTATTGATACAAATTAAGCTTAACTTATGTATTCTCACAGATCCTACACAATTATTTGCATTTACAAGCATATTAGCCAAATAGCCAAGTCATATAACTTGTATATTCAAGTATCTTATAATCACATTGATCATGTTTTTAGTTTATGTTGTTACTTTTAGGGATATTTATATACATTTTCCAAATATCTCATCCATGTTTTCAAAATAGCCATTTTTCACTTTAATAGGGTTCGACATACTTATAATAAGAAATAGCAATCACATTACAATTATCATTTACATCCTATTCAAGATTTAAAACATAAGCACTTCATGCTTCCTTACTTGACTCTTAGCATACAGGATGTCTTAATAATTAATTTTTTTTATGCTTTAAAGGCATTTTTAATTTGTATGGTTAGCTTTTAGTCTTTCCTTTGATTATAGTTTCATTTCAAGACACTATTGTGTTAACCATTCTTGTTTCCCTTAATAATACCCATGACAACCCGTTAAGGCTAAATGTGTCCAACTCATTGTTGCATTAACAACTCCCTAGCATAGTTTAGCTTGACTTATCAACCCCTTATTACTCCACTATGCTGCAGCCAAGCATGGTGTGGCCATACTTGGCCTCACGACCCCAATTATAACATAGCAGCCTCTAACTCAAGATGCATGTTATGTCCCTTGCCAAACTCATCTTTTTCATTATTCATCTAATTATATTAGATGATGAGTTTGTAATAAATACTCTATAATTGCTTATTTGGGAATTTATAAACCTATAGTTATAGTTAACTATTAACTACGCCTTGAATTTCAAAAGGACTTTTATCATAGCCATAACAACTTCTTGTCACTGCCCAAAGCTAACTGCCATTGCTAATTGGTAGAAGCCCTTACATTTAGATCCTCCTTTTTGGTAGTTTTTAGATCTCATATTTCTAACGCCAAACTTTAGAACACCAAATAGACTGGCCAAAGCTGCTATAGCAGCAACTAATTATCCACTGTTGTTGTAAATGGGCAACGACCCTGCCCCCTTTCTTCTTTCCCATTCTAAGTTTTCAATCTCACTAAACAGTCTATATACATGTTTATTTAGGAGGTTCTAAATCCATCTCCATGCTTATATCTTTAAATTACATTCTAGAGTTAATAGGACACTCCCAAAACTGCTATAGCAGTTTGTTACTGTCAACTGCTGCTGCCTATAGGCAACAACCCCTATTGCTTAGCTTTGCTTATTATTCTTTTGTTTTCCCCTATTTGACTAAGTGTGTGTCTAGTAGCCCTCTTTAATGCACTAACAGCTCCTTAACATTCCTTTATGCTAACAACCATTTATGTTTGACTGTGGGATTTAATTAGTTTAGTGTGGCTTTGGTTGGCCCCAATCCTAATTAAGTCTAATAAGCTCCTACACTGCATAAACAGTTAGCAGAGGCTACCTACTGCTGCTACTTGACAACAGTCCCTTTTTGTTTCACACTGCTGCTGTCTATAGGCAGCAGCTCAGTTTCCTGCCCTTCCTTTCAATTATAATTTGCAAACACAATAAAATCTACATATATGTTTACAACACAAACTCAAACTATACTAGATGACTAGTTTCTTAAAATTACAACCTTCAACCAAAATAGTTATCCAAAACTACTTTAGCAGTCATTTGCTATCAACTACTGCTGCACATAGGCAGCATCCCCTTATTCTTGGCTCATAATTTCATGTCTTTATATCCTTTACAACAATCTTTTAATATATTTTAAGATGATGCATTCATTTATGAAAATAACCCACTAGTTGTAGAAATACACAATACTATGTGAATTCAAAACATTTACTAGAACAAGACAACTCAACAAGAAACACTTAACTGGTTCTGTAGCACAGCACATCACAACAACATATAATGGATGCTGCTATTTGCAGTAGCTCAGCTAAGCCATTTCCCCCCTTCTCAGCTCCTATTTTAAAAATTTAAAACATTTGATACATAAGTTTGGTTATACCAAATTTTGGATACATTATACATAGTATATAGGAATGTTTTTTTTTTAAATTTATAACACCTCCATTTCAAATTCAATAGGTTGCCAAAACAGTACTCAAAGTTGCCTTGACATTCCATTTTTTTATAATTCTTCACTTTGACTTAAGATTGAATTTCATCTCATTCTAATAGGCTTAAACTTATTAATTATCATCACATATGATACATGAATCAATTCCCAACCCTTTTTGTGTCTAGTACTTAACTTTTAATTAAAACAATGGGACTTTTAACAAACATGTGGTGTGCACAGTTTTAACTCACCATTTTCATAGACATTTACTTGTGTTATAAACCCATGTTAGCCTCTGTTGGGGGATATTTCACATGAATCTCATATTGGATAAATTCAAGAGCGTAGATGGGTTAATAAGTATGGTAGAACCTCAACCTAATAGATTAACCTTTTAGGTAAGGAGGTGGTCTAATATGCTTATTGGGTCATTCTACACAGATGTCCGCTGCATGGTGATGAATTGATGTGGGATGGATCGTACAATTTTGCTACAAAATGGTATCAGAGCTCATGGTTCGATGGACCCAAGAACAACTCCAAGGTGCGAGGGGAGTGCGAGGGTAAATTCGCAGGCCTCGTGGGTGGAGCAAATAAAATCCAAGTATCAACTCCAGGATACGAGGGGAGTGCAATGGTAAATTCGCAGGCCTCGTGGGTGGAGTAAATAGAGTTGAATCAGGTGGAGCGGGCTTAGGATGGCTCTAGGGAAGTTACTGAGACATGTTTGCCCCGGGCGTGGTGGAGTAATATTAGAGTCAAGCAAAGCTCTTGAAGGACTCAAATGTGAAGTATTTGAATCAGGTGGAGCAGGGCTCAAGATGGCTCTGGGAAATTACTAAGACACGTTTGGCTCTGGCATGATGGAGTAGTATTAGAGTCGAGCAGAGCTCTTGAAAGGATTCAAAGAAGGTGTGCTTAATGGTAAATACTCTAGTATGATACTTGTGATGAGTATTCAAGTGAAAGGTGGAGATTGTTGGGGGATATTTCACATGAATCCTATATTGGATAAATTCAAGAGTGTAGATGGGTTAATAAGTATGGTAGAGCCTTAACCTAATAGGTTAACCTTTTAGGTAAGGAGGTGGTCCAACATGCTTATTGAGCCAGTCTACACAGATGTGCGCTGCATGGTGATGAATTGATGTGAGATGGATTGTACAATTCCGCTACAGTCTCCTTATAACACCACACAACCAACCTATCTCCTTGTGCCTAAACCAATCCATAACAGTCAAATACATAGTCAAATGTATGTATATCCAAGTAATTGGCAAACTAATTAGTTTATTTTCTTCATAAAATGCAATTCTTTTGATAAACACATAACTATACCATGTAGAAAAACCCCACTATTAAGCATACTATCCTCAAGTGTTTACACTGCATCATATAATAGGTAGCACACATTCTTAATCAAACTCATAGCAAATCCCATATCCACTAATTAGTTCATATTTAGCATTCTATAGTAAATACTTAGCAAAGATGCATTTACCTTTCTATTGCTTAGTTCAATCTGCTAAGTTTTTTTTTTCAATGTTCTTCACGGCTACTCTTCCATCTCTAGTTAGTCATAATTCAGCTCTTACTCGAGTGTAAACCCTGTTGGAAATGGTATTTGAAACATTAAATATTAGAGCATTTTGAGGCTCAATTTAATGTGGGACCGACACTCCAAAAATGTCGGGTCTATGCACTTACACGTTCTCCTCCGTGAGGAGTATAACGTGGTATACTTATTTGTTCAAATCCATTAAGAATCGAATGAGAAAATTGACTCCAAAGTCACCTACTTGATATGTTGTAAAGTGCATAGTCCCACATAGGATGTGGGAAAGAAATGTGAAGAATTTATATATGGGATGTTTGCTCAATGGGAAGGGCCCCAAGTGCACCCTAGTTTTATGGAAGGAAGAGGACCTAGCCAAGGCATGGTTGAAACCCACGCGTGCGCCGCCGCCGTCCGGTCAGCCGGGCCGGGTCGTGGGTTCGGGTTGTTATATATATATATATATATATATATATATATATAATATATATATATATATATATATATATATATTTTTAGGCAAAATTTGTTTAATAATATTGATCACAATACTACGTCGTTTTGACAAACCAACGGTAATATCTTGTCTTAACTGTCAAAAATTATCTATAAATAAACGATGAGGGATTCTATTCTACATAAGTTTTATTTCCGTCCCGTTTCTGTATATGCTAGATATTTCCGTTCCGTTCTGTTCTGAAAAACAGAGTTCCGTTCCACAATTTTGCAATTCCCGTTCCTTCCCTGTAAAATCCCGTTCCTTCCCTCCTACAAAATCCCGTTTCCCGTTTCTGCAAATCCCGTTATCTGTCAAATAGTGTTGCAGTAACAGTAAGTCCTAGTTTTCTTCATGCATACATTTTTAATTATCATGTTATTTCAGTGCATAACATAGAAATTGGTTCGATGTGTTCTTAATTTTGAAGTGCTTCTAATTAAGAACTGGAAATCCGTTTTATCTTGAAAAGCAATTATTCAATTAATCCTTAGCACCTGTGAGGGAATAAATTTGCTTTAAGGAGACTTTGTGAATTCAAAGGACTCGGATTTATATTAATATATGTTTCTATTTTTGCATAATTTTCATCATATATATATATTTTAAATAATACTATATATTACAGGTGACAATCTTAAAGCAAATTTAATTTCTGTAATTATAGTATTGTTTTATGTGAACAACAAATTGTTTTATAAAACAAGTTTTGTTTTGTATAAACTGCGTCTGTTCATTAAAAATTCTACAAATTTTGTTGAATCTAAATACATTTATATATTAGTACATTACAATATATATATTAGCGTACTGATATTATATATAATATTTATAATATACTTATTATCATAAATTACCCTAATATTTACAAAAATATATTAAATGTATTCTTAATTAACTTTTCCCCATATTCACATAACTAATATAATTAAATATATTTATCACGTCTTATTCCCATATTTTATTTATCGCAAATAATTATATAGAAGCAATACAATAAATCAAATATTTTAATAATTTGATTTCTTTTTTAATCATAAATAACTTCTCACAATTTATTAAATATAATAAATATTAATTATTATTCTTGTTACATCACATCACGATATCCACATATTATACTGCACATAATAATATATGTAATATAATAACACATATTTAAATAAAATGAAATAAAAATTTATTCCAATAAATCCTTATTTTATTTACTCAAGAAAAATGCAATTCGCTATCGGGATGAACCATAAATTAGAGTTTTACACCCTCTAATAACAGTATGACACAAAAACATTCAGGAGAAAATCAAGAAATTTGGATTTCAATATGGTTAGTTAAACAGTTTACCATGGTAAATAATAAATACAAAATGTGTCAGTGCAATTCAAATCCCTTGATTTTCTCCTGAATTCCCTACATATTATTGTTGGAGGTGTAACAAATTAAAAATTAAAGGAGGTTTTAATAGGATCTTGAGCTAGTGGTAGTGGCACATAAACTTCCAATTAATGTGGTATTATTTTCAATGATACCAACTCTTGTAGGGGACGAATTATAATTTGTTTCAACCCAAGACATAAACAAAGACATGGGTATTTAGACTCGTTAAAACACACCGATGTAAAAGTAAAAAAAAAGGGGGTGGGGGGATCTTTTTGACACGAAATGGATATATATATATATATATATATATATATATATATATATATATATATATATGACTCATATTTAAGAGATAAAACTCTAGTTTTACAAGTCATCCGTATATGATTTATTATCATATAAAACAAAAGATTATTTACTAATTTTTTTGTCATGGATTGGCTCTTTTATAAATTTAGTGCCCCGTTTGAAGCACATATTTGTTTTTCAAATAACATAATTTTTAATTTCTTTTTTATTTTAAATATAATGATTATAAAATTTTCATTAAAATTTCTCAAATTAACTTACTATTGCTATTCACTTTTAATTTTTTGTACATTTATACAAGTAAAGAGCTAAAGGAATCTTATAAAGAATAAAATTTTCATAAAATACTAAGTTAATTATTATTATTATATAAAAAATAGAAAATAAAGTTTAATCGTGGATTGACTTATCCTGATATACATAGTTTTTAATACTAATTACTATTAAGTGATATTGTTTTCTTATATATTTTTAATATATAGTCATTTAAGGTTAGAATTGTTGTAAAATAATAAATTACCATTATGATTTTTAGTTTTAAAACTAGTTAAATTTTAATCACTAATCATGTACAAGTTAGAATTGATTATATGACTAATTAGATAAAGATCTCGTATATGAAATATAATTGGTAACTGGAATTTAATCGCTAATATATTTTGTAATATATATAATTTATTTATTAATATTACTTATATTTACTCACAATATTTTTTCTAATATTTTTAATATATAGTTATTTAAAGTTCAAAGTTGAGCAGACACCTAAAAGTAAAATTCTAATGACTTTTAAGTTAGAATTTTTTATATGACTAAGTAACTAAGTGACTGTTATAAAGAATAAAATTTTTACAAAATAATAAGTTAATATCAATCATAATATTTTTAGACAAAAAAAAGTGAACCACCACATATATATAATTGCATGAGCTATCATACAAAAACGACGTCGAATTATATAATTGAATACCCTCGCTCCCATGTATAAATGAGTATTATATAATTTTTTAAAATATTGTTATTATATAGAACACCTCATACAAGAATGTGAGATATACCTCACCTCCAATGCCTCTCCTATTTTTATTTCTATATTCTTAGAATATAATTACTTAATTAGAGTACAAAGTCGAGTGAAAACTTGAAAGGTGAAGTCTTAGGCATGATTTATAATACTAATTAATTAACTAAATGACTCTTACAAGAAATAAAATTATTGAAGAATAATAAGTTACTTTTAAGTTTTTTCAGTATCATAAATAGGGATTAGTTCTACTACAAAAAAATGGGGCTTCAGCAACTGTGACGCCCCCAAAATTAGGTATACATCACCCATCTTGGGTCGTCAGATACAAAGTATAGAATACAAATACAACTTACTAATACAACTGTCGTGTACAATACGACAAAACATAAACTGTGAGTTTGAATACAAATATTATCTTCTAGAGAGTATTCATACTCAAAAGGAGTCCTCATTACATTTATTAACACACCATTACATAGAATAGTGAGGACTACTAACTAATACTATCATTCGGACCATCACTCCGTCCCCGACTTGTCCCAGCTACGTTCTCATTTCCTGAAGAGAACAGTGAAAGAAAGGGTGAGCTCAACTAGCCCAGTAAGAAATATTATGACTAAGATAATGCAGAATAAATTATCATTAGCCTTCAACAATGTTAAACTGATAAAATATAATAGACATCAAGTTTAACTGCAGCGGAACAAGCAATCCATTAAAAGAGTCAAGTAGAAAATAAACTCTACTATCTTTTATGATTTAAAAGGTTTTTCAACACTGTGATCGCTGAGACTCAGCTTAATAAAATAATCCACATCATCGAATCACCCCTGCACTACGGCCAAGGATATTCGTGTATTCATTAATGGTCATGATCATGCCAACAACTGTCCATCAATGCACTACGGGCCAATGAGGACTTTTACCACATCATTTGTAACATTACGGTCATGATTATACCGAATAATCCCTGGTCATAATCATACCAAGTCCATCTATGCACTACAGGCCACAGATGACTTTCAACATTTTATAAACATGAGGATGATGACAATGATATAAGAATTCAATAAAACAAGTTCAAGAATTAATTTATCCAAGAATTAACAACGTCCAAATTGTCAACATGATACTGCATTGTGGAGTAAAATTCAAGAATGCTTAGAAGAATATTTTCATGAAAAGATACTGGATGAAACGCAACTATCAAGGATATTCCACAAATTTCATGGAGTATAGAAGTCAAAACTTAACCAACTGAGTATAATAAAGAATGGAATAACAAAAGAAATCACCATGCATGCGATAGACCGCACAGACAGGTTATTCCAACAGAATAATAAATAATGGAACCAGGTCCGGCGTAAACGCACAGACAGGATATTCCGACAGAATAATAAATAATGGAACCAGGTCCGGTGTAAAACACACAGACAGGATATTCCAACAGAATAATAATAAAAACGGAACCAGGTCCGGTGTAAAACACACAGACAGGATGTTCCAACAGAATAATAAACGGAACCAGGTCCGGTGTAAAACACACAGACAGGATGTTCCAACAGAATAATAGAAGAATGTCACCAAGTATAGGGTAGACCGCGTATACTGGTTATTCCAACAGAATAATAACGAATGGAATAACAGAAGTTCTCTTCATGAATATAAAAGAAATAATATTCCTTACCTTAAAAGAACTGGATATTGGAAAAGTGATGTAGCAGAATACTTTTATTCTCTCTCTCTTATTCTCTCTATACTTTCTCTCTCTATAGCTTGAATGAATTCGTGAAAAATAATGAAGCCCTAGGCCTCTATTTATAGAAAAACTGAGGGTGGCTCTTGGTCTTAACGAAGGGTCAAATGACTCTTGGTCTTAACGAAGGGTCAAATGACTCTTGGTAATATTGAAGGGACAACTACTATTGACGAAAGTAATTACTATTGACCAAGGTAAATACTATTGACGAAGGTAATTACTATTGACCAAGGTAAATACTATTGACCAAGGTAAATACTATTGACGAAGGTAATTACTATTGACCAAGGTAAATACTATTGACGACGGTAATTACTATTGACGAAGAGACTCTTAGATGATGACATATGGCCCCCCATAAAATAACCAAACTTACCACAACGTCTCAATTATTGATTTAATAATATAACATATTATACAGATGATACTATGACAATAATTTAAGAGATATGATGCAGCAATTACTGTAGCAATAATTGAGTATAGCTGAGTGACTTCTCACGTAAGCATCAATAATCAATACCGTGTGCTACTATGCAACCACGCGTATTACTGTACTTTTACTACCGAGTAGTTCAACAGTTTTAACGGTTTTAACGGTAACACCTCAGCCGTTATTTTTAATAAAATATTTTTGTCGTTTTCTCAATCCGACAATAATTCCGTTGTGGGGTCCACCAATGATTGTGCCGTCGTACGAATATTCCCCGACAAAAAGAATATTCCCGACCAAACGAATATTTTATAACAACTTGCTTACTTTGCAAAATTTATAAATATTACCCACAACTATAACATTATATCAAATTAACTCCATAATATTCAAAAATGATATTTATAGAAAATTCATCTTTATTTATAAAAGTTGGGGTCTTACAACCTCCCTTCTTATGAAATTTCGCCCTCGAAATTAGGTACGTACCTGGTATGTCGAAGAGGTAAGGATACCTTGATTTCATTTCAGATTCTAACTCCCAAGTCATTTCCTCAACATCGTGGTTTCTCCACAAAACTTTGACTTGAGGTATAACCTTGGAGCGTAGAATATGTTCCTTCTTATCCAAGATTTGAACAGGAACTTCTTCATACGTCAAATCCTCCGCTATTTCGTCCGGTTCTAACTCAATAATGTGGTTCGGGTCTTCCACATATTTGCGTAACATGGATATGTGGAAAACGTTATGAACACGAGACATACTTGGCGGTAAAGCGAGTCTATAAGCCACAGTTCCTACTCGATCGAGGATTAAAAATGGACCGATGAATCGAGGATTTAGCTTTCCTCTCTTTCCAAATCTCGTAACTCCTTTCCATGGAGCAACACGTAAGAACACATGATCTCCTACATCAAATTCCACGTCCTTTCGATGAAGATCAGCATAACTCTTTTGTCGATCTTGTGAGGTTTTTATACGTTGTCGGATCGTTTGAATCTTTTCTGTAGTCATACGTACCAACTCCGGTCCCAACAACGTTGCTTCGCCCACCTCATCCCAGCATACTGGAGAACGACATTTTCTTCCATACAATGCTTCGAATGGAGCCATGCCAATACTTGCTTGATAACTGTTGTTGTAGGAAAACTCCACCAATGGTAAGAACTTGTCCCAACTTCCCTTGAAGTCAAAGACACAGAGTCTTAATAGATCTTCAAGAGTTTGAATAGTCCTCTCTGATTGTCCGTCCGTCTGAGGATGATATGCTGAACTAAATCGTAACTCCGTGCCCATAGCTTTTTGTAAACTAACCCAAAATCGTGAAGTGAATCTTGGGTCTCGATCAGAAACTATGGATACTGGCATACCATGCAGTCTTACAATCTCGTTTATGTACATACGAGCAAGACGTTCAAGTGTATAAGTTTCTCGTATCGGTAAGAAATGAGCAGACTTGGTCAATCTATCAACAATGACCCAAATCGCATCAATACCTTGAGAAACCCTAGGAAGACCGGTAACGAAATCCATGGTAATGTGCTCCCACTTCCATTCTGGAATTTCAAGTGGTTGCAATGGACCTTTTGGTACTTGATGCTCCGCTTTGACTCGTTGACAAGTTAGACACCTTGAGATAAACAACGCTATCTCTCTCTTCATATTGCTCCACCAAAATGTATGACGAAGATCATGATACATTTTGGTACTTCCAGGATGGATTGCAAACGGTGTGTTGTGCGCCTCCATCATGATTTCATACTTTAAATCAGGGTTGTTAGGAACACAAAGTCTGGAGTTGACTCGAAGTATTCCTTCTTCATCGATTCTTGCTTCCGGCATAGCACCTTCTTGCACTTTCTTCCTCATACGCATCAGCTCCAGGTCTGTAGCTTGAGCAGCTTTAACTTTATCGATTAAAGTCGGTTCTACTCGTATATTCGCCATCATCACATGGGTCCCTGGAGTCTTTAACTCTATCTCCATCCTTTGCAAGTCACACAAAATGGGCCTTTGTGTTGTTAATATTGCACTTGTACCCGCATATGATCTTCTACTCAATGCGTCAGCTACCACGTTCGCTTTTCCAGGATGGTATTGAATGGTATGATCATAATCTTTCAACAGTTCAAGCCAACGTCGTTGTCGCATGTTGAGTTCCTTTTGAGTGAAGAAATATTTGAGGCTTTTATGATCCGTAAAGATCTCCACTTTCTCCCCATACAAGTAATGCCTCCAAATTTTAAGTGCAAAGACAACAGCTGCCAACTCTAGATCATGAGTAGGATAATTCCTCTCATATTCCTTGAGTTGTCTTGATGCATAGGCTATGACTTTTCCATGTTGCATGAGAACGCATCCCAACCCTTTGCTCGAAGCATCACTGTAGATGACAAATCCCTCCGAGCCAGATGGTATTGTTAGAACAGGTGCTGAAATGAGTCTCCTCTTGAGTTCTTGAAAACTCTGCTCACATTCTTCGCTCCAACCAAACTTTGTATCTTTCCGAGTCAGCTGAGTTAATGGAGTAGCGATTCGAGAAAATCCTTCCACGAATCTCCGATAATAACCAGCTAAACCAAGAAAGCTACGTACCTCGGTCACTGATTTAGGTTGCTCCCAGCTTTGAATAGCTTCAATCTTTGCCGGGTCAACCGATATTCCACGACTTGATACTACGTGCCCAAGGAATGCTACCTCCTCCAGCCAGAACTCGCATTTCTTCAACTTGGCATAAAGCTTGTATTCACGAAGCTTTTGGAGTACCAGCCTCAAGTGTTGCTCATGATCTTCACGGCTTTTGGAATAAATAAGGATGTCATCAATAAAGACGACCACAAAGTGATCCAAATATTCCTTGAATACCCGGTTCATCATATCCATGAAGGCAGCAGGAGCATTAGTCAATCCAAAGGACATGACTAGAATTCATAATGCCCGTACCGAGTTCTAAAAGCCGTCTTTGGAATATCCTCAGTTCTAACCTTCAGCTGATGATATCCAGAACGAAGATCGATCTTTGAAAAGAATTGTGCTCCTTGCAACTGGTCAAACAGGTCATCAATACGTGGCAATGGGTACCTGTTTTTGATGGTGACATGATTCAACTCCCGATAATCAATACAAAGTCGCATACTTCCATCTTTCTTCTTCACGAATAGAACAGGAGCACCCCAAGGAGAAGTACTAGGACGAATAAAGCCAATGTCTAACAATTCCTGCAGTTGGATCTTTAACTCCTGAAGTTCAATAGGAGCCATTCGATATGGGGCTTTGGAAATGGGTTTTGTACCGGGTTCAAGGTCGATACAAAATTCAATTTCACGCTCTGGGGGTAGGCCAGGAAGTTCTTCAGGGAATACGTCAGGGAATTTATTAACAATAGAAATATCATTCAAAACTGACGTATTTTTGTTTAGATCTGTGACATGAGCTAAGAAAGCTTGACATCCGTTTTTCAATAAACGAATAGCTTTATGGCTTGAGATGACAGCGATTGATTTTAATGGTTTGGTTGCTTGAATTCGCATAATAGGTCGATTAGGAATATGAAAGCTAACAACCTTACGAAAACAATCAATTTTTGCATGATGAGTAGTTAACCAATCAATCCCTAGAATCACGTCAAATGCAAGTATTTTTAATGAAATCAGATCGACAGGTAATGTGTGGGTACCAACTTGAACCAAACAAGACTTATAAACAGTGGATGTAATGAAGGTTTCTCCCAATGGAGTTTCAACAGATAAGTCAAAGTCTAATTTCTCCGGAATCAAATTTAATCGATGAGCGCAAGTAGGAGAAATAAAAGAATGGGTTGAACCGGTATCAAATAAAGTATAAACTTCTTTAGAGTTTATGATAAGCTTACCCGTGATGACCTCATTCGGGTTCCTTGCTCTCTGGGAGTTCACAACAAACGCTCTCCCTTGCACAACCGGTTTTGACTTTTCTGGGACGGCCTTTGGTGCCTCCATCCTAGCTGAATTTGTCTTCGGTAAACGACAAAATCGGGCTAAATGACCTTCTCTTCCACAATTATAACATGCTTTGGACGGCATCGCGCAGTTTGGACTGATGTGCCCCTCCCCTCCGCATTTGAAACATATGATAGGTGGTCGTTCTCCTTCCTTAACGACAGGTGCTGGTGCTGACGTCTTTCCATCATTGTTGAATCTCCTCTTCTTGAAATGTCCATTCTTATTGTTTTGGCCCTGATTACCACCGAAGTGGTTACCATTTCTGGCCTGTTGATTCCCTCCACGCTTGTTGTCACCGCTTCGATGACTGCTCTCACTGGTATTATCATTTTGCCGGCTGCTCTCTTTTGGTTGCGTTGTCTCGTTATCGCGCTCCACCAACTGAGCCCTATTTACAACATCTGAATACAAACACAGTTTATGAGAAACAAGATGTTGACGTATCTCCGGCTTCAAACCTCTTAAAAACATCCGCGTCATTCTTTCTTCATTATCCACCAGGTGGGACGCAAACCGGGATAACTCCGCAAATTTTGCCTCGTACTGCGACACGGTCATATTATTCTGCTCCAATTTGATGAACTCCACCTCCTTCATGTGACGAATACTCTCGGGAAAGTATTTGTCGTTAAACAGCTCTTGGAACTTCTCCCAAGACATCTTCAGTGCGGCAGGTTGAGTACGCTTTATCGATTCCCACCAGTAATCTGCCTCTCCTCGCAACATAAAGGCGGCAAAGGGAACCTTTTGCTCCTCGGAGCAACCCAAGACATCAAATATCTTGGTGATCTGCTTTATCCATGTTTCAGCTACAAGTGGTTTGGGTTCTCCCTTAAACTCCGGTGGTCCCAGCTCCTTAAACTGTTTAGCGGTGACCGCCTGAGAGTTTCCAGTATTTCCACCTACGTTGTGGACAGGAGCCGCTTTCACCTGTTGTTGCATGAATTGCATAAAGCCTCTGAACATTTGATCATTCATCATTTGGTCAGTGTTGTTGTTTGCATGAGGATTGACACCTTCCTGATGCACATTATCCTGATTATTGATATGTGGTGAATCAACAGTCGTCTGTGCTCCATTGCTATTCTCAACATTCTCAGATGCCATTTTCAGATACTGCCACAAAATAAAAATTAATTGATATGTCATATATTATCCTTATATTATGACCGACCAATTAAATACCATGCAAATAAACTTAGGTATGTCATACTAGCGAAGGAATTCCCCGTCTCTCCCCTCCTAGTTCTATTCTCACATCTTAGCCAGGGATCATATCCCTAAGCTCTGATACCAACTGTGACGCCCCCAAAATTAGGTATACATCACCCATCTTGGGTCGTCAGATACATAGTACAGAATACAAATACAACTTACTAATACAACTGTCGTGTACAATACGACAAAACATAAACTGTGAGTTTGAATACAAATATTATCTTCTAGAGAGTATTCATACTCAAAAGGAGTCCTCATTACATTTATTAACACACCATTACATAGAATAGTGAGGACTACTAACTAATACTATCATTCGGACCATCACTCCGTTCCCCGACTTGCCCCAGCTACGTTCTCATTTCCTGAAGAGAACAGTGAAAGAAAGGGTGAGCTCAACTAGCCCAGTAAGAAATATTATGACTAAGATAATGCAGAATAAATTATCATTAGCCTTCAACAATGTTAAACTGATAAAATATAATAGACATCAAGTTTAACTGCAGCGGAACAAGCAATCCATTAAAAGAGTCAAGTAGAAAATAAACTCTACTATCTTTTATGATTTAAAAGTTTTTCAACACTGTGATCGCTGAGACTCAGCTTAATAAAATAATCCACATCATCGAATCACCCCTGCACTACGGCCAAGGATATTCGTGTATTCATTAATGGTCATGATCATGCCAACAACTGTCCATCAATGCACTACGGGCCAATGAGGACTTTTACCACATCATTTGTAACATTACGGTCATGATTATACCGAATAATCCCTGGTCATAATCATACCAAGTCCATCTATGCACTACAGGCCACAGATGACTTTCAACATTTTATAAACATGAGGATGATGACAATGATATAAGAATTCAATAAAACAAGTTCAAGAATTAATTTATCCAAGAATTAACAACGTCCAAATTGTCAACATGATACTGCTTTGTGGAGTAAAATTCAAGAATGCTTAGAAGAATATTTTCATGAAAAGATACTGGATGAAACGCAAATATCAAGGATATTCCACAAATTTCATGGAGTATAGAAGTCAAAACTTAACCAACTGAGTATAATAAAGAATGGAATAACAAAAGAAATCACCATGCATGCGATAGACCGCACAGACAGGTTATTCCAACAGAATAATAAATAATGGAACCAGGTCCGGCGTAAACGCACAGACAGGATATTCCGACAGAATAATAAATAATGGAACCAGGTCCGGTGTAAAACACACAGACAGGATTTCCAACAGAATAATAATAAAAACGGAACCAGGTCCGGTGTAAAACACACAGACAGGATGTTCCAACAGAATAATAAACGGAACCAGGTCCGGTGTAAAACACACAGACAGGATGTTCCAACAGAATAATAGAAGAATGTCACCAAGTATAGGGTAGACCGCGTATACTGGTTATTCCAACAGAATAATAACGAATGGAATAACAGAAGTTCTCTTCATGAATATAAAAGAAATAATATTCCTTACCTTAAAAGAACTGGATATTGAAAAGTGATGTAGCAGAATACTTTTATTCTCTCTCTCTTATTCTCTCTATACTTTCTCTCTCTATAGCTTGAATGAATTCGTGAAAAATAATGAAGCCCTAGGCCTCTATTTATAGAAAAACTGAGGGTGGCTCTTGGTCTTAACGAAGGGTCAAATGACTCTTGGTCTTAACGAAGGTCAAATGACTCTTGGTAATATTGAAGGGACAACTACTATTGACGAAAGTAATTAACTATTGACCAAGGTAAATACTATTGACCAAGGTAAATACTATTGACCAAGGTAAATACTATTGACGACGGTAATTACTATTGACGAAGAGACTCTTAGATGATGACATATGGCCCCCCATAAAATAATCAAACTTACCACAACGTCTCAATTATTGATTTAATAATATAACATATTATACAGATGATACTATGACAATAATTTAAGAGATATGATGCAGCAATTACTGTAGCAATAATTGAGTATAGCTGAGTGACTTCTCACGTAAGCATCAATAATCAATACCGTGTGCTACTATGCAACCACGCGTATTACTGTACTTTTACTACCGAGTAGTTCAACAGTTTTAACGGTTTTAACGGTAACACCTCAGCCGTTATTTTTAATAAAATAATTTTGTCGTTTTCTCAATCCGACAATAATTCCGTTGTGGGGTCCACCAATGATTGTGCCGTCGTACGAATATTCCCCGACAAAAAGAATATTCTCCCGACCAAACGAATATTTTATAACAACTTGCTTACTTTGCAAAATTTATAAATATTACCCACAACTATAACATTATATCAAATTAACTCCATAATATTCAAAAATGATATTTATAGAAAATTCATCTTTATTTATAAAAGTTGGGGTCTTACAGCAACATTGATTTTATCAATCTAAAGGTGCCAAATTTCGTACAAAAGATTTTGGCAACGACTTTTACTATCGTGCGTTTTTGCGTTGCGCCAATGAGCGTTTGCTATTGTTCCACAATTGAACATTTTTTTTTGTAGGCCAAAAGTATTAACATTTTACAACGAAATTTATCTTTCGTTCAGAGACATCGATCCTTTAGCAACAAAATGTA
>CM029020.1:47670561-47993087 GCA_016801055.1 Panax notoginseng
CTAAGGTAACCACCATCCGAACAATCTCGTCGCGTTATCGCGGCCCACTGCTTCGGAGGGATACCCGTACTCTCGGCGGTGGAACCAGCTACAACGTCCTGCGCAAGCTGATAGAGGCGAGAATGGCTGGGTTGGTCCTGACTATGGAACAGCGGATCAGTCTCAAACCTCTTCGACACCGCAGCCAAAACACGTTGGAACAAAGCATCGTCTAAGCCAGCGCCCATATGTGATGGTCCCACGAGGGCTCTCGAACGCAGACGCTGGCTAGAGCCTACAAAAATAAATATAACATGAATAATATGACAAATTTTCTTTATTCATAAACAAGAAATAAACTAAAAATATTATACCTCCTAGCAATGTATAGGCTGGTATCCTCGGTAACCCCATCACTCGATACCGGCCGCTAGTACTAGTGGGAGTATCCTGAGACGCAAACCAAAGAGCCGTCTCCTCGTCCTGAGATAAACTAATCTCAGGTGGAGGGACGGTGGAATCTAACGTCTCAGGATCACCCCTAGCAGCCTGCAATTCCGCTATACGGTGGCTGCGGATCTTCTCAAACCGCTCTTGTAATTTGATATATGTACATGTAAGTTATCTTGGTATCATCATATAAATTACGTAATATTATCCTAAATAATATTTATTATAGTAAATGTATTACCTGTATAGCTAGTGCTGCTGGAGACATCGTCAATCCCGAAGTAGAGCCCTTCGGCGTATGGACTCTATCCCAGAACTCCATCATAGTAGGAGGTCGGCCCAAGGTACTCCGCTTGGCCTAAATCATATACATTAAATAATATCACCTTCATTTACTATAGTTGCAGTTTAATATTAAACTAAACTAAAGGAAAATACATACCGCCTTAACCTCCTGAAATGATTGCGAGTCAGAAGTATGTACAACTCGCAGCTTGCCTCGATTCTTCTTCATCTGCTCTGACTTGGTATTGAACGCAGCATCATCCCAGTACGCACACATCGCAACCCATGCTAGATCTGATACTGCCGGCGGCTGATGCTCTCGCAAAGTAGTCCTGGGCGATTTTTCTACCACCCGGACTGCCCTCTGTCGCATCTCGTACAGCCAACCGACATAATTCTTCGAGATGTGGGCAATGATAATGGCGTCACCATCCACCTCAGTGATGTCGATCTCATATCTATAGTATCTCTATCAAACAGACATAACATACGTATAATTAATTATTTGAACAATATGTAAATAACATGGACCTTGATTTAATATATGCAATTCGACTTACGTGAAACTCCCGCAACACTGTCACCATGAAGTCGGCATCATAACGCGAGTACTGGCTAAATCGCATACAGCAAGTAAGGAGATGCACCAGGCAGATGGCGTGTGCAGTCGCCTTAGCGACAGGATCCATAATACTAGAATACAAAATTTATTAAGAACATTTTAATTTATTAATCACATAATAATATCATCGCAATTGAATATAAGTGATAGTTGAAACCTACACATACGAGCCGACATCAATTGGAACGATGTCAGGCACTGCCGGCGGATGACCTAATCGACTGAGGTTAGGCCATCGCTGACGCCGACGTCTAGCATCTGTATGTTTAATATAGTTATGACATTGTCAATGAATGTATAATATAGTTATGAAAAAAATGTTACTGAGCTAAAAAAAAGAAATCAACTCACTAGCATCTGAAGACGACCCGCCCTAGGAGCCGTCGCCCGATCCGGAGCGGCCACCACTACGGCTACCTCCACCGCTATGTCGAGGCATAGCTGTACTACTGAAATAACAGACATAAATACGATGACATTAATTAAATTTCATTGCAATTATTATATATAATTTCGTTGTATAATATTTACAAAACACCAATTAGTGAAGTAGTATGTTGTCAAACCCGTCAGAATCAAAATCATTTTCATTTCCATCTTCTGATTCTGTCTCTTCCTCTTCTGTATCAATTTCTTCCTCAGTATCATCTTCTACCACCACATACAGAATGACAACCACATCTTCCTCCACTTCGTCAACATCGAGTATGTCAACGACATCATCAACCAACACAACATCATCATATAGCACAACGTGGCTGGGATTGCTAACTTGTTCTTGCAAAGGGTCATCCGTATCATCAAATGACTGAGACTTCATTGTCACAACTGTAGACCAGGGGGTTCTATAATTTATGACATTAGGGGTGTAGTACACTTGAGTTTATTGGCTGGCTAACACAAATACGTCATCAGACTGTAAATTCGATTTTATATCTACTATGACGATTCTATTACGATCAACTTTAACACCCTTTGCAGTATCAAACCAGCGACACTTAAATGTAACAACCTTTTTAGCCCCTGGATAATTGAGCACGACCACTTCCTTTAATCTTCCATAGTAATTGGACTCAGAATCTCCATAACAACTTCCCAACACAACAATGCCAGAGTTAACTGATGTCAATTCATTCAAGTCATCAACCTTGAATCTATACCCATTCACGATACAACCTAGAAATAAACTAACGAGTTTGTACGGGCCTAAAATGACATCTCTAAAACGCTCATAATCGTTCTCTTCTTCGACCCTTCTCTTAAACCACTGATGAAAATTGTCATTAGTGAATGCTTCCATCTGTGATGTAGTCAACCCTGGGTTAGAAGCTTGCGATTCCAATTCGAATGCGCTGCGTACAATAATATGGCAATTGTTTAATTATTTGATTAAGGTAATAAAAAATCATTTTTAACTTGAAATAATACATACTTGATGCACGACGATACTTCAGGCATATTCAGAAGCATGTATGTAGATACAATCTTTAAATCTTTATCGATTAGGTAAGTCGTCGTCTCATGTCCAAATGGTTTGGTCGGATAAGTGAATACAGCCAACTCATCAGCACGCGTTTGGGGATCGACGACGATCTCATTCCGACTTGGACGATTGTGCTTCGTTGAGACTACATCGTCAAAGTATAGCGAGCAGAAGTTGACAAGCTCTTCCTCTGTATAACGTTCAGCTATAGAACCCTCTACACGAGCTTTGTTTTTACTTTTTATTTTAATCGACGCATATACCTGAAATATGACAATATAATAGTAGAAACAAATATTCAGGTGATGATTATAACACAATATAGGTGATATTACCTCTCAAAAGGATACATCCATCGATATTGCACGGTCCTCCAAGCTTAAGTTCATATGGCAGATGAATAGGCAAATGCTCCATCGAGTCAAAGAACCATGGAGACACCAGCTGAAAGTTGCTCAAAATTTATAAAAACGCACCATGTGCATTGGCACCGACCTAAGTGAGAGACATAACATCCAGTAACAGTCCCAAACTGGGGACTATTCGACATTCACTCCTAATGAGTAAATGTCGAACGGGTTTCTAAGTTAACACCTCCAAAACATGTATGTCGAACGGGTTTCTAAGTTGACACCTCCATTTAATTTTATTTAATTGTATTGTATCCCAACTAAACAAATGCTACTTAGTTATTAATTGTATTTAATTTTATTTAATTGTATTTTATTTAATTTTGATTTTATTTAACAAAGTAAGTTGTGACGCCCCCAAAATAGGTCCAATCTACCCAACCTATTCTAAGCCACCAAATACATGGTACAGAAATAACTACAACTTCATTAATACAATTGTCGTGCAAAATACGACAACACTTAAACTGTGAGTTTAAAAACAAATATTGTCATCTAGACAATATTCATACTCAAATAAGTCCTCATTACAATTATTAATACACTATTTTACAGAATAGTGAGGACTGCTAGAACAACTTCTAGAACCATCATTCCACACCCCGACTAGTACTCGCTACATTCTCGCCTCCTGAGAAGAAAAATAGAATAAAAAGGAAAAGGGTGAGCTCAACTAGCCTAGTAAAGAATATTATGACTAAGATAATATAGAACAAATTATCGTTAGTCCTCAACAGGGAAAAATATAATAGAATACAATAGACAACAAGTTTTAAATCAATATTCACAGCGAAAATAATAATTCATTAGAAGAGATAAGTAGAGAATGAAATCTACTATCTTCTATATATGAATTTAAAAGTTCATCGTCAACATTTTATCCCTGTAACATCAATCAATATATATCTGGAATCAAATATTCATCTTTTCACTACAGGCCAAAGATATTCATCAGTTGGTCATGTTCATCTAAACACCTGTTATTCTTTGCACTACGGGCCAAAGATATTCATCAGAAATCATTCATCTTTGCACTACAGGCCAAAGATATTCAGTAATATCATCATTTAGGACTGAGGATGATGAAATATATTTTATAGAAAACGAATCCAGTGAAACAAAAGAACAAGTATTAAGGATTCGTACTTTAAATAATCCAAGTTCAAAAATACTTCATAAATAACTAGATTGGAGTAAAATTCAAGAATGAAGACCAAAACATAGATCCAATCAAAGATAGGAACTATAACAGATAATCTTGGACACAGAAAAGAAAATTTAATTTATCTGTGAATAGTGTCGTATTCGTGAATAGTGTCGTATACGTGAATAGTAACTCCAACACTACAAGATAGAAATTTCACAAAAAATATCATCATGCTTCGTGAATAGTAACTCGTGAATAGTAACTCATGAATAGTAACTTGTGCATAGTAACTCGTGCATAGTAACTCATAAATAGTAACTCATGAATAGTAACCCCGACATGAAAAAGTTCCAAATTTGATAAAAAAATTCAACCAATATTTTGACATAATGATATTGAAGAAATAATATCATTTTTAAATAAAATAGCATCTCTTACCTCAAAAGGATAGTACTTCTGACTGGAATACTGGATATAGTGCTGAAAGAACTTGCACCATATAGCAATACTCAAAGTACTAAAATACTCACAAAAGTACGCTCGATACATAGAGAGAAAAAGAGACAGAAATATGTAGTTTCTGGTGTGATTTTCAATTCTAACATAAGCACCCTATTTATAGGAAAATGCTTAGAACACCAAAGAAAAAAATTTAATATAATATATAATATATATATATATATATATATATATATATATATATATATATATATAAATTTTCAAGCCCACCTTTGAAATCAGATCTTAGCATTTCCCACATGCCAATCTTCTAGAAAAAAGGTAAGAAAAATATTTTTCATAGATAAAATATTTAAAACTTCCAAAAATCAATTATTTTAGAACTACGAAACTTCAATAATTCATAATAAATAGTCTTTTATCAAAAATTCGAATCTTGCGCCTTTTTATAGGAAATTCAATTCTCTACAACTTTGCAGAAGAAAGTTTTTCCAAATTCCAAACAGAAAATGACAGAAATCTATAAACGGACGATTTTACAGGCTATAATCAAATTTCAGTCAAGAAATGGGGTCCACCGACACACAAAACATGTGTTAATCATTTAATACAATAAAAATACTCTTTCTCCTCATATACTCATATATCCCACATTCATTATAAAAATATCATCATATTATATTATAATAAATAATAAAATATTATTTTATCAGAAAAGATAAAATATCAATTTTTAACAATTGTCACTTTAAAAAAATTTTCCATCTATATCCACATAAAATAAATATTTTTCTCATCATATAAATCAATAATTAATTATTCACAAATAATATTATCGAATCACAATACTGACAACCAGGCAGTTCCTAGGAAAGAGGGGGCTTTCCAATAAGAATTTATCCTTACTGGCGCGCAATTAGGTGACCAAACCTCTCCTTAGACAGAACTTTCTAGACATTGCCAATAATGTTATCTAATAATATTATTCAGATAATATGAATTATTGCTCCGATAATAAAAAATATTGTGTAGTGACAATTATTGAATAACAGTAATATAAAATATCAATGCAACAATTATTGAATCAATAAAATAAAATATTGAACAGTAATTACTGTAAAAATTATTGAGTAGTGCATTCTTACGCAAGAATCAATAATTGGTGCAATATCGTGTGGTACTGTGCAACAACGCGTATTACTGTGTTTTAACCACCGGGTATTCCAATAGTATTAACGGTAACAACTACGCCGTTATTTATAAATAACTTATACTTGTCATTTTCTTCATCCAATCGTTTTCCGTTATGGGGCCCACAAAAGGCTGCGCCGTCGTACGAATATTCCCCGACAGCAAGAATATTTCACGACCAAACGAATATTCTCCGACAACAATGAATATTTTATAACCACTTGCTTATTTAAAAATATTTGTGCATTTTATCCATAACTAACCACATTAATCAAATAAACCCTTACTATTTCAAAATAATACATAAAGGAAATTCTATTTTATTAAAAAAAATTCGGGGTCTTACAACCTCCCCTCCTTGTGAAATTTCATCCTCGAAATTGACGTACGTACCTGGCGATTTGAAAAGATGAGGATACTTCGCTTTCATTTTCGTTTCCAACTCCCAGGTCATTTCTTCAATAGCATGGTTCCTCCACAAAACTTTAACTTGTGGTATGACCTTCGTGCGTAGGACATGCTCTTTCCTATCCAAGATCTTGACAGGTACCTCCTCGTACGTTAAGTCTTCGACTATCTCGTCCGGTTCTAACTCAATGATGTGGTTCGGGTCGTCCACATAATTTCGTAACTTCGATACGTGAATAACGTTATGAACACTCGTCATACTTGGCGGTAAAATGAGTCTATAGGTCACAGTTTCTACTCGATCGAGGATTTCAAATGGACCAATAAATCGAAGGTTTGAGCATTCCTCACATCGCCAATTCTCACTTTTGGAATAACAACTTCTTGCACCTCCTTCTTCATATTCATCAGCTCCGGTGTGTAGCTTCAGCGATTTTAACTTTATCGATAAAAGTCGATTCTACTTGTATATTCATTATCTTCACGCAGATTCTTGGAATCTTTAACTCTATCTCCATCTTCTGTAAGTCGTACGAAATGGGTCTTTGTGTTAACAATATCGCACTCGTAACCACATACAATTTTCTACTCAACACGTCAGTTACCACGTTCGTTTTTTCCAGGATGGTATTGAATGGTATGGTCGTAATCTTTCAACAGCTCGAGCCAACGTCGTTGCCGCATGTTGAGTTCTACATTCCTCGCTCCATTCGAATTTTGTATCTTTTCAAGTCAGCTGAGTTAATAGAGTAGCGATTCGAGAAAATCTTTCCACAAAATCTTCGATAATAACCAATTAAGCATAGAAAGCTACGTATTTTGATTACTGACTTAGGTTGCTCTCAACTGTGACTCATATCCCAATCTTGGATAGCACGTCACAATGACACCTATCAGTTTACTACCACACAAATATGGTGTCCCCTACAGAGAGTTTGGCTTTGGTGTATTCCGCATAGGAAGTCACCAGATAGAGGCTCGAGTACCAAATTCTATAGTTGAATTTTTAACTCCTGAAGTTCAATAGGAGCCATTCGATATGAGATTTTAGAAATGGGTTTTGTATCGGGTTCAAAGTCGATACAAAATTCAATATCACACTTTGGGAGTAAGCCAAGAAATTCTTCAGGAAATACATCAGAAAATTTACTAACAATAGAAATATCATTCAAATCTGACGTATTTTTGTTCAAGTCCATAACATGGCTAAAAACCTTGACATCCGTTTTTCAGTAAACGAATGACTTTATGGCTTGATATAAAAGTGTTTGACTTCAATGGTTTGGTTTCTTGAATTCGAATAACAGGTTGCTTAGGAATATGAAAACTAACAACCTTACGAAAGCAATCAATTTTGGCATGATGAGTAGTTAATCAATCAATCCCTAAAATCACATCAAAAGCAAGTATCTTTAAATAAATGAGGTCAACAGGTAATGTGATGGTGCCAACTTTGATCAAACAAGATTTATAATCAGTGGATGTAACGAAAGTTTCTCATAACGGAGTTTAAACAGATAAGTCAAAGTCTAATTGTCTCCGAAGTCAAGTTTAAACGTTTAGTATAAGCAGGAAAGATAAATGAATGGGTAGAACCGGTATCTAATAAGGTATAAACTTCGTAAGAATTTATAATTAACTAACTCGTGCTAACTTCGTTCGGGTTTCTCGCATTCTAACCAGTCACGACAAACGCTCTTCTAGGAACCGTTGACTTTGACTTTTCTGGGATAGCCTTTTGAGTCACCATCCCCGCTGGACTTGGTTTCGATACAGTGCAATCTCGAGAAATATGTCCTTCCTTTCCACAATTATAACATACCTTAAACTGTTGTGGGCAGTTTGGGCTGATATGTCCTTCTTTTTCGCACTTATAGCATATGACCGGTGGTCGTTCTCCTCCCTTGGAACCAGTTACTGCTAGTGCTGACATCTTCATATTGTTATTGTTGAATCTCCTCTTTTTAAAATCTCCTCCCGACTCGCTTCTTCTATTCTCATGGCCATGATTACCACCAGAGTGGTTGCCGCTCTTGTCCGTATTTTTCTTTCTCCGCTGGTTATCGTTGTTCTGATGACTGCTGTCACCGGTATGATTTTGGTTGTGGTCCCTCGGTTGAACGTACTCGTTATCTCGCTCTAATAATTGAGCCATGTTGACTACATCTGAATATAAAGAAAATTTATGAGAGATAAGATATTACCGAATCTCGGGTTTTAAACCTCTCAGAAACATCCGCGTCATACGTTCCTCATTCTCCACTAAATAAGGTGCAAACCTGGATAACTCTGCAAATTTCGCCTCGTACTGGGACACCGTCATGTTATTCTGCTCCAGTCTAATAAACTCTACCTCCTTCATATGGCGAATACTTTCAGGAAAGTATTTTTCATTGAATAGTTTCTGAAATGTTTCCCAAGACATGCTGAGTGCGGCAGGCTGAGTACGCTTTACAGACTCCCACCAGTAGTCTGCCTCACCGCGGAACATAAAGGTGGCGAATGGAACCTTCTGTTCCTCCGTGCATCCCAAGACATCGAATATCTTGGTAATTTTCTTGACCCACGTTTCCGCCATGATCGGATCCGGCTTTCCCTTAAATTCTGGTGGTCCCAACTCTTTGAACTGCTTGGCTGTGACAAGCCACGCATTGTTAGCATTTCCACCCGTATTTTGTGCACGAGTCTCCCTCGTCTGGTTTTGCATGAACTGTAAAAAGCTCCTAAACATCCCATCGTTTGTCATCTACTCATTGGTGTTGTTCACAGGAGGAACATTGCCAGCCTGTTTCACGTTCTCCTCGTTGGTGAGTACAGGCGTCTCCACGGTTTCATGTACTCCACTGTTAACATTCTCAGTCGACATTCTCAAATACTGCCATAAAACAAGGGTTAATTTAACAAATTAGCATATCACATAATATCCCTATATTATAACCGACCAACAAATAAGCTTAGGTAGGACACACTAGCGAAGGATTTACTCGTCTCTCTCCTCCTAGTTTTATTCTCCGATCTCCGTCAGAGACCATATCCCTAAGCTCTGATACCAACTGTGACATTGGACACCATCATGTGTCAGCACCTCACAAAGGTACCTATCAGCTTGCCACCGTAGAACGGCGTCCCCTACGGAGAGTCTGGCTTCGGTGCATTCCCCATCAACAGGATGTCACCAGATAGAGGCTCGGCGCTCTTTACTTATAACCTGGCTCTGATACCAACTGTGACGCCCCCAAAATAGGTCCAATCCACCCAACCTATTCTGAGTCGCCAAATACATGGTACAGAAACAACTACAACTTCATTAATACAATTGTCGTGCAAAATACGACAACACTTAAACTGTGATTTTAAAAATAAATATTTTCATCTAGACAATATTCATACTCAAATAAGTCCTCATTACAATTATTAATACACTATTTTACAGAATAGTGAGGACTGCTAGAATAACTTCTAGAACCATCATTCCACACCCCGACTAGTACTCGCTACATTCTCGCCTCCTGAGAAGAAAAATGGAACAAAAAGGAAAATGGTGAGCTCAACTAGCCCAGTAAAGAATATTATGACTAAGATAATACAGAACAAATTATCGTTAGTCCTCAACAGGGAAAAATATAATAGAATACAATAGACAACAAGTTTTAAATTAATATTCGCAGCGGAAATAATAATTCATTAGAAGAGATAAGTAGAGAATGAAATCTACTATCTTCTATATATGAATTTAAAAGTCCATCGTCAATATTTTATCCCTGTAACATCAATCAATATATATCTGAAATCAAATATTCATCTTTGCACTACAGGCCAAAGATATTCATCAGTTGGTCATGTTCATCTAAACACCTGTTCATCTTTGCACTACGGGCCAAATATATTCATCAGAAATCATTCATCTTTGCACTACAGGCCAAAGATATTCAGTAATATCATCATTTAGGACTGAGGATGATAAAAAATATTTTAAAGAAAACGAATCAAGTGAAACAAAAGAACAAGTATTAAGGATTCGTACTTTAAATAATACAAGTTCAAAAATACTTCATAAATAACCAGATTGGAGTAAAATTCAAGAATGAAGACCAAAACATAGATCCAATCAAAGATAGGAACTATAACAGACAATCTTGGACACAGAAAAGAAAATTTAATTTTTCTGTGAATAGTGTCGTATTCGTGAATAATGTTGTATACGTGAATAGTGTCGTATACGTGAATAGTAACTCCGACACTACAAGATAGAAATTTCACAAAAAATATCATCATGCTTCGTGAATAGTACTCGTGAATAGTAACTCGTGCATAGTAACTCATGAATAGTAACTCATGAATAATAACCCCGACATGAAAAAGTTCCAAATTTGATAAAAATTTTCAACCAATATTTCGGCATAATGATATTGAAGAAATAATATCATTTTCGAATAAAATAACATCCCTTACCTCAAAAGGATAGTACTTCTGACTGGAATACTGGATATAGTGCTGAAAGAACTTGCACCGTATAGCAATACTTAAAGTACTAAAATACTTACAAAAGTACGCTCGATATATAGAGAGAGAAAGAGAGAGAAATCTGTAGTTTCTAATGTGATTTTCAATTCTAATCTAAGCACCCTATTTATAAGAAAATGCTTAGAACACCAAAGAAGAAAATTAAATATAATATTAATATATATATATATATATATATATATATATATATATATATTATATATATATTCGAATGTTGAGATTTATTATAGGAAATTCAATTCTCTACAACTTTGTAGAAGAAAGTTTTTCCAAATTCCAAACAAAAATTGATCGAAATCTATAAACGAACGATTTTACAAGCTATAATCAAATTTCAGTCAAGAAATGGGGTCCACCGACACACAAAACATGTGTTAATCATTTAATGCAACAAAAATACTCTTTCTCCTCATATACTCATATATCTCACATTCATTGTAAAAATATCATCATATTATATTATAATAATATAATAAAATATTATTTTATCAGAAAAGATAAAATATCAATTTTCAATAATTGTCATTTTAAAAATTTTCTCCATCTATATCCACATAAAATGAATATTTTTCTCATCATATAAATCAATAATTAATTATTCACAAATAATATTACCGAATCACAATACTGACAACCAGGCAGTTCCTAGGAAAGAGGGAGCTTTCCAATAAGGATTTCTCCTTACTGGCGCGTAATTAGGTGACCAAACCTCTCCTTAGACAGAACTTTCTAGACATTGCCAATAATGTTATCTAATAATATTATTCAGATAATATGAATTATTGCTTCAATAATAAAAAATATTGTGTAGTGACAATTATTGAATAACAGTAATATAAAATATCAATACAACAATTATTGAATCAATAAAATAAAATATTGAACAGTAATTACTGTAACAATTATTGAGTAGTGCCTTCTTACGTAAAAATTAATAATTGGTGCAATACCGTGTGGTACTGTGCAACAACGCGTATTACTGTGTTTTAACCACCGGGTATTCCAACAGTATTAACGGTAACTACTACGCCGCTATTTATAAATAACTTATACTTGTCGTTTTCTTCATCCAATCGTTTTCCGTTATGGGGCCCACAAAAGGCTGCGTCGTCGTACGAATATCCCCGACAGCAGGAATATTACACGACCAAACGAATATTCCCCGACAACAATGAATATTTTATAATCATTTGCTTATGTAAAAATATTTGCGCATTTTATCCATAACTAACCACATTAATCAAATAAACCCTTACTATTTCAAAATAATACATAAAAAAAATTCTATTTTATTAAAAAAAAATTCGGGGCCTTACATAAGTGCTTCTCAGTTTAATAATATTTATTTTGTATTATATTATTTTAAATTAAATTAAGTCAATTATTTACTGAATTTAATTTAATTTAATTTAATTTTTATTATCTTAAATTAAATTATAATTTTATTTTATTTTATTTTAAATAAAATTATTTATTTTATTTTATTTTATTTTAATTTAATTTAATTTATATTATCTTAAATTAAATCATAATTTTATTTTATTTTATTTTAAATAAAATTATTTATTTTATTTTATTTTATTTTAATTTAATTTACTTTACTTTAAATTAGTTTATTTTAATTTAATTTATTTGTATTTAATTTATTTTGTATTATATTAATTAATTTAATTTAAAGTAATTAATTAATTTATTTTAGTTATTTTAATTTATTTAATTTTATTTATTTTGTATAATATTATTTAATTTAATATACCTTAATTAATTAATTAATTTTATTTTATTATTTATTTATTTTGTATTATATTATTTAATTTAAATTAAATTAATTAATTAATTAATTTTAATTAGTTTATATTATTTAATTTTATTTATTTTGAATAATATTATTTAATTTAATTTACCTTAATTAATTATTTTATTTTATTTTACTTTATTTTATTTTATTTATTTATTTTGTATTATATTATTTATTTAATTTACCATAATTAATTAATTTATTTTAGTTAATTAATTTATTTTGTATTATATTATTTATTTTGTATAACTTTATTGTGTTTTTTTATTTTATTTTAGTGTCAAACTAAGTCCTAATTGTCTTTTATAGTTAAGTATTGATTTATTTAATACTATCTATAACTTCCATGGAAATTCCGTCAGAAATTCCGTCGGAAATAATTTAACACCCAAATAAGACAAGTTTTCAATTGATTCACATTATGCAATTCACAATGCTATATAGAATCCATAAGGCAGAAAATGGATATGGTTAACCATTTTATATGAACCAAATCCATATAACAGAAAAAAGGCAGAAAATGGATATGTTGAACCAAGACAAATCAAATTATTCAAACCAACATGAATCCTTAATTCAAACCAATATGGATATGCAGAACCAATATAGATAATTCATTTCATTGAATATAAGGCAAATCATATGCATTTCACTGAATATTCAAACCAATTTAGGAATATAACAATCAATAATTTAATTTCTTAATTCAAACCAAAATGGATATGATGAACCAATATAGAAACTTTTAGAGAACATATCATTCAACAGTATAATTTCTGATATTTAGGGCTAAAATCAATTTAGGAATTCTTAAAAATGATTACAAAAAACTTAAGCCCTAACCTGTGAATTGAAAAAGTACCAAATTGTGGAAGAAGAAGAAGACCCTAGTCGTCGGAGCCGGCACCACCACACCTGACCACCGCCGCTGCCGCCGGAACCACCACACCTGACTTCACCTCCTCAAATGGGGTATGGACCAAATGCGGGAGCTTACAGAAAGGAAGAAATATGGAGGAGATGAGAAGGAGGAGAAAGGGAGAGGAGAGATTAGAAGGAGAAGAAATATGGAGGAGCCGCTGCTGCTAATTAAGAGGAAAAGGAAATAAGGTAAACAGATTAGGGCTGCTGGGGCTACTAATGTTTAAAAAAAGAATAAGCTCGACGGACTTCGGTCGATTTTAGTTCCGTCGCCCTTTAGCTATTCTCGACGGTTCAGTCAGTCAAATTTACAAATATTCCGTCAACCTTAAACTCGCGCTGGCGGGAAATCTACGCGCCAAGTAAAGGGGCTTAATTCCGATGGATGTCCGTCGACTTTAGTTTAATCTCGACGAAATTAAATTCGACGTAATATTCTGTCGACATTATATTAACCTCGACGAAATGTATTCGGTCGGAATTAATTCCGTCGGAGATAACCCTTTTTCTTGTAGTGAATATTGATTGATGTTATAGGGATAAAATATTGATGATGAACTTTTAAATCATGGAAGATAGTAGACATCATGCTCTACTTGACTCTTCTAATGGATTATTGTTTCCGCTGCAGTTGTTGATCTAAAACTTGTTGTCTATTGTATTCTATCAGATTTTTTCCTGTTGAGGACTAATGATAATTTATTCTGCATTATCTTAGTCATAATATTCTTTACTGAGCTAGGTGAGCTCATCCTTTTCCTTTTTCTTCCATTTTTCTTCTAAGAAGGCGAGAATATAGCTGGGACTAGTCGGGGTGTGGAGTGATGATTCAAGGCGATTTTTATAGCAGTCATCACTATTTTGTAAAATAGTGTATCGATAATTGTAATGAGAACTTTATTTGAGTTTGAATATTGTCAATAAGACAGTATTTGTATTAAAACTCACAGCATATGTGTTATCGTATTTTGCACGATAATTGTAATAATGAAGTTTATAGTTGTTTTCTGTACCATGTATTTGACGACTCAGAATAGGTTGTGTGGACCTATTTTGAGGGTGTCACATAAAGTTTTTCTAGTTGATTTCCTTTCTTAATTATTGTTTTTTACTTCCTAAAGAATTCTTCTATGTAAGCTCAAACAATTAAGATGAAAATTGGCCAAAAATATGAATATACTAAATAGTTAAAGATTATTATTAGTTTTCTTTAATTTAAACTAGCAGTACATCCCATGCAAAGCATCGGGTTTTATTCTTGATTCTTAAATTTTATATTTATTTTTGGTTAATATTTTTTTGTATAATATTTTGAGTAGAACAAGTAATATTACTTTTGACTTAACATGCTATTTTCTTTAAATTTCACATGTTAATAGTTTTGTTTTTTTGTTCAAATTTTATCTATTAATTATTTATTTGTAATAATAAATTTTTTATTTTTAAATAATATTATTGTATGGGTGGTCAATATATTATATTATACTTATATTTTAATAATAGTAACAGTTGGATATTATGCAAGATGATCCTCAAATGAAAATAGTTTCCTTCTTAAATTATATGTACTTAAATAATAATAATAATAATAATTCTACTTATACTTGAAACATAATTATGTTTATATTTAGATTAGTAACAAATTTAAATTAAAATAAGACGATCTTTGTGAAAAATTATTTCCTTTTCAAACTATATTTGTGAAAATTTGAAGCCAACAATTTTATATTATGTAAGATAATCTTTATAAAAAAAAATTCCTCCTATTATTATATATAAATAATAATAAAATCCCACATGAAATTTTTAGATATAATAATAAAAAACTAATGTTAGGATAGATGATATTCTGATTGTTTTAGTATAAATTTATATTATTTATATTTGTTTTTCATGATATTATTGTACAATTAGGATATTGTTAAACTTCTATTATATTTTTTTTTATAAATATATTAGTGAAAAAATAATTAACTTTTAATGTTTGATTTTGAGCTTAATAATTGAATTGTATTATTGGTCAATTAATGCATTAAAATTATACCTAAATATAGTTTAATAATAATATAATTTAATATTTGATAAGGTGATTTTTATAAGAAAAAAATTTCCTTCTTAAATTATATTATGTAAGTAATAAACAAATTTTACTTATGCTCGAAATATAATTGCACTTTTATTTTAATCATAGTTACAAATTTTTTAAGTAGCAATATAATTTTACTTGAACATGCATTATTGTATGTTGTAATAAAAGTAAAAAAATAATATTACATAAGATTGTTTTCTTTTAAAACTATATACTTATTTTTGTTTTCTTATAAAACTATGCTATTAATTCTTGTTTCTAATTTGGATAGATAAATAATAAAATTCGACTCAACATTATAAAAAAAATATTTCTTAACCAAAAAAACAGAAGAACGAATCAAAGTGTCTATTTGATCATAGTATAAATTTCTCAAATAAGAAGTCAATAAACCCTCACTTCCTCAACAAAAACAATGGCAAAAATGGTTTGGCACCTTGCTACCCTCTATCTTACACTGGCCTCCCTTGGAGCAATTTGATTGGTAACATAATTGATCGCATTTGGCATCGTCCTCACTTCCGGGAATACATCTCCCAATATGATTGCTTTTACAACAGGACACATCAGTTTGACCCATCACTCCTTCTAAATCTGAAAAATAATACAAAGAAGTTAAATTACCAACATATAATTATTATAACATCACTAAGATTTCATTTTTGTAAATTAAATAACCAAAAGAAATAACTAAAATAATAAATTACTGACTTCTCGACAGCTAAGAGTTGGCCCCTTAATTTTATTATAAAATTCATTTTAAATTAATATATATTTAAAACAGAGATAAATAAATATATAAATTACCTAATGGAGGCCATAAACAAAATGTAAATACGCTAAAGAAGATAAAAAATACAATCAATATTTGTCATATATATATAATGTCTGCACGGAAATTAGTATTATAACCGAAACGGGTTTAAAAATTTAGAACAAAATATGGTAAAAAAAATATGTTCAAAAACTCATGTAAGCAATGCCATTTCTTTTTCTTTATATGTCAAAAGTTATAAACAATTATTGCTCTTGACTATGAACTAAATCAACAATTAAAGAACTATTTTCGTAAGGACTACTAAACCTGTGCTCAACATGAGCAGCACCAAGAGGGATGTCAAAGCAATATGCAAGAGTTTGGCCATCTTTTTCTCAGATGCAAGACTATCCTTAGGGTTTGTGTGGGAATGAGTACATCTTACAAGTATCTATGATGCTGTTTATATAGTGTTGATTAAGATGTCTAATATGGTAGTTAGACAATGAATTAAATTGATAGCATTTATGAGATAATCTAAAAATTACTTTTGCAGAATTTATCTAAACATTAATAAGTAAATATTTATTATGTTAATGATAAGCCAGTGATAATGTTAGAGTAGAAATTATGTTACCAAAACAATATGTCATGTCGCTAAAAACTCAAAGTTTAGTTTAAAAAACGTAAAAGTATCGTTATACACATTTGCACAACATAAATATTGTTATGACATTGTCACTACCAATGGTACTGATAACATTTATGATATAATTACATCTAAAAAGTAATTAGGCAGATTTTGTCTAAAATCTAATCAAGGAAATATCTATTATGTAAATTTTATTGAGGAATAAACTTAGTTATGTGAGAGCTTAGATGTCCGACTTTGCATGTTGTATTTTATGCAAATACGGTTGTACCTTTTTACATTTTTTATAGTCATTACATTTTTTTTATAATGTGATTTAGTGTTTGTAGACAATAAATTTATGTAATTAATTAGTAGTATTACTTAGATAATTTTTAGACCTTTAATATTGCTATAGCAAAAAATATCCCAGAGCAATATATGTACCTTAAAATATTAAGTGTAGCCAAAACAGTTACAACAATATCATTAAATATATATTTTCTCTGAGAATATAATTTTTTCTGACAATATCTATTGTCATTTTTCATCATGCGATATATTTAACATTTGAAGACAATAAATTTTGTAATTAATTAGTAGCATTAGTTACATATTTTTCTATCATGTGCTATATTTTATATTTGAAGACAATAAATTGTGTTATTAAATTAGTAGAATTATTTGGATATTGTTTAATTTTAATAAGTATCTCATCTATAACTGAATTAATTCATATCGAATGTGAATTTGAAAATATTTTAAATTTAATTACATACAATTAATATAGGGAATTGATATTTCCACAAGAAAAATCATAGTTTCACAATGTCCCTCTCACATTAATAGTGAATGGACTCCACACTCATGTAAGTGGGAACTTATAAAAATATCAAATCTCTTAATATACATTTTAGATCATGCCTCTCACATTAATAGTGAATGGACTCCACACTCATGTAAGTGGGAACTTATAAAAATATCAAATCTCTTAATATACATTTTAGATCATGCTGAAGAGAAAGCTTGTATCCAGAGAATTTCAGAGCTAGAAAGAAATAGGGACTCAAAGATAAAAATTAAAAATTAAAAACAAAAAAGAAAAAAAGGGAAAGGTGTAAATTGTGAGTGAGATAATGTGGCAAGTAGTCTGATTAAAATACGGACCCTAATTTTATTTTTATTTTTTTGCTCTTTTTTGAAAATAACTAAATTTTTTTTTAATATTTTATGGAACTGAAATTTTTTTATAATACAGTGATTTGGGTGTGATTTGGATACATATAACAAAATATGTATGTACAGAGTTGATAACACTTGTTTCCCAAGCCCTCTCCTATAAACCGTTTTGATAATATAATAAATATTGATTCTCAAAACGACACAATTTTGATAATAGAATTAAATAAATAAAATTTTAATAAATTTTAATTAAAAATTAAAATAAATTTTGTCTAAAAAATTATATACAAGACCCAGACCCACGAGCCCGAACAAGGCGGTCGGCGACGCGCGCGTGTGGGTTCAAACCTAGCCTTGGCTAGGTCCTCTCCTTTCCACAAAAAATGGGGTGCCCCTTGGGGCCCAAACCCATGTACTTAATTTAATCTACACATGGAGTAGAACACATTAATTCATAATCTATGTAGGACTTGGTTTTTCTCACATGTATTTATTATCATTTATCATTTCCAAGTGCGATCTTTGGGAATTAATATCTCATTCATTACTCCATGGATTTGAGCTTCTAAATACTTAATTTAATCTACTCATGAAGTAAAACACATTAATATATAGAATCATTAAAAATAATTAATGACATCCACATTTATCTAGACTCAAATACTAATAAGCTCAAGCAATTAAGATGAACATTGGCAAAAAATATAAATATACTAAATAGTTAAAGATTACTATTAGTTTTCTTTAATTTAAACTAGCAGTACATCCCATGTAAAGTATCTGGTTTTATTCTTGATTCTTAAATTTATATTTATTTTTGGTTAATATTTTTTTTGTATAATATTTTGAGTAGAACAAGTAATATTACTTTTGACTTAACATGCTATTTTCTTTAATTTTCAACATGTTAATAGTTTTGTTTTTTTGGTCAAAATTTATCTATTAATTATTTATTTGTAATAACAAAATTTTTATTTTTATATAATATTAATTTATGGGTGGTCAATATATTATATTATACTTATATTTTAATAATAGTAATAATTGGATACTCCCTCCGTTCATTAATATAAGTCGTTTTTGAGAAATAATTTTATTCCTTAATATAAATCGTTTGAAAATTTCAAGTAAACATTAATTGTTTAATTTCTGATATTACCCCAAGTATTAAATGTAACTTTGGTTCGTTCACTATTTTTTGTCCAATAAATAACAATCTCTTCTTCCCATACAAGGGCAATATAGACAATTGATATTATAGTTAATGCTATACAATCATTATCTTAATACTTGTACACAACCCTAAAACGACCTATATTAAGGAACGGATGGAGTATTATGCAAGATGATCCTCAAATGAAAATAGTTTCCTTCTTAAATTATATGTATTTAAATAATAATAATAATAATAATTCTACTTAATAAAAAGTTGTTTCCTCCTAATATTATATATAAATAATAATAAAATTCCACTTGAATTTTTAGATATAATAATATACATTTTAATAATAATAACAAACTAAATTTAGGATAGATGATATTCTGATTGTTTTAGTATAAATTTATATTATTTATATTTGTTTTTCATGATATTATTGTACAATTAGGATATTGTTAAACTTCTATTATATTTTTTTTATAAATATATTAGTTAAAAAATAATTAACTTTTAATGTTTGATTTTGAGCTTAATAATTGAATTGTATTATTGGACATTTAATGCATTAAAATTATATGTAACGCCCCCAAAATAGGTACACAACCCATTCTAAGTCGCCAAATACATGATATAGAATTTAAATACAAATTTCCTTATACAATACAACAAAAATGTAGCTGAGAGTTTTTAACACGAATATTGTCTCGTAGACAATATTCAAACAAAAATTGATTCCTCATTACAATTATTATCATACTATTTTATAAAATAGTGAGGACTACTACAACCACCATCTCAGACCGTCACTTCATTCCCTGACTAGTCCCGATTACGTTCTCATTTCCTGAAGAGAACATTAATGAAAACAAAGGGTGAGCTCAACTAGCCCAGTAAGAAATATTATGACTAAGATAATGCATAATAAATTATCGTTAGCCTTCAACAATGTTAAACTGATAGAATACAATAAACGACAAGTTTAACTGTAGCGGAACAAGTTATCCATTAGAAGAGTCAAGTAGAACATGATATCTACTATCTTCTATGATTTAAAAGTTCATCATCAATATTTTATCGCTGTAACACAACTCAATAATCCACATCATCGAATTATTCATGCACTACAGGCCAATGATATTCGTTAGTATCACATCCCCGAATTTTCCATGCACTACGGGCCAATGATATTCGTTATTATCACCAATGATCATGATCATGCCAACAACTGTCCATCAATGCACTACGGGCCAATGAGAACTTTTACCATATCATTTGTAACATTACAGGTCATGATTATACCGCACTACTACAAAACAGTAAATAGACAACGCAGAAAAAATATTGTGGTTTCAGTCAGAAAAATGTTGTGGTTAAGGGTGTTGTCTATTTGACACCCTTACACAACGTTTTTAAAACGTTGTAGTTAAGCACAATACACAACGTTTTTTAGGGAAAAAACGTTGTAGATTTGTTTTCCAAAAATTAGCAGATGCTTAAAAACGTTGTAGAAGGTATGATTCCACAATATTTTTTGGATAAAAACGTTGTTGTTTAGTATATCAGACAATGTTTAAACACATTTACACAACGTTTTAAAAATGTTGTAGATTAAAAAAAAGATTGTGGTTCACCTACATTACCAATGCACATGCATGCAATATGTTAATGCCTGAAAGATTAACATATTGTAGCCTGAAAGATTAAAAGAGTTGTAACTTCAATCATTTATAAAAGATTCCAAGTATTCCAACCACACACAATTCTTGTAAAATATTAATATATGATAAAATATCAAATAACATATATGGTGTCTTAAACAAACAAAAATAAGATCTTAGTCCTTACAAAATCCCACTGCCAAATCCAACTAACATCTATAAATATAAAACCTAATAGAGAACCTTGTGAGAAAGGCCAACATAACTAATCCAAACCAATAGCAAGAATCCTTCTGGTCTGTCAACTGCTGTAAATCCGTACCTATTAGCTTCAGCTGCAGCATCTGAGCATACAATAGCCTCCCCAAACTGTGAAAAGACAAATGAATACAATAGCTTCAGCTGCAGCATCTGAGCATACAATAGCCTCCCCAAACTGTGAAAAGACAAATGAATACAATAGCTTCAGCTGCAGCATCTGAGCATACAATAGCCTTTGGATCGAGCTTGCACTGCGTAACTGCAGTCCCAAATTGTCGAAGGCCAAGGCCCCCATATCTAACATCATACCCATCATCCTGCACATGTAACACACCCTTTTAATTATACAATGGCTCACAATTCATCAGCCATGGTATAAGTATAGATCTCTTGGTTTCTGTCCGCAACATTTTTTTAAGGAGAAGCACAAGTTCATACCATATCAATGGGGTAGAACTTCTGGGGTTTCTTTTGAAATATTTTTTTTCTTTCCTGTGACTCAAATCCATCACCAATCAGTTCCTCAAAGAGTCTAGCAAAAAAAATTATCAGTCATTATCAGTCCCCCCGTTACCAAAGAATTTCTTCCCCCATGAGATATAAAAAAAAAATAATTCAACAAAGCAGAAGTTCCGAGTCCAATAGTACCTTGATTATTGTTAACCAAATTGACTTCCCCTTCATAAGTACTGGGTTCAAAGTTGGTCACTGCTTCCCGTCCATTACATTCAATAGCTGCTTTGTCATAAGCCCTGGATCATAAAATGAACATGCAAAATTCGTTGGATGAAGTCCCAATAAAATGTTGAGATTATTAAGATGAGGCATCAGTTTCAAGTATTATGAATTTGTGATCACCACAGACCTTGCAACTTCTATTTTGCTGTTGAATAATCCAAGATACATATACCTGCAATCAAGCATTGAAATCTTGTGGATAAAAAAGGGGTCCCAAGCATTTTTCTTGGAAGAAGAGGCATTCAAGATATACTATCCAGAATGCATAACACATTCTCAATAACCATATTATAGTTCATGACACAATACACCCATCATATAGAGACACAACAATAAGACCATTTGTGACGAACAAGAATTTTGTGATTTATTCTAATATTTATTGAATTAAATAAATATTTTTTCGATGATTTAATTATTGGATTAAATAATTATTTGATGCAATTGTGGTAGATTAATTTAATTATATGTGTTACATTTATTAAATTAATGTGGAGAATTTTATTATTCGAAGTATGTGATTATGTGAGCATATTGTATTAAAAGAAATATTTAATAAGCCATGTTATTTTAATTAATGCAATTATTAATCAGAGAGTTAATAATTTGACATTATTTATTAATAAAAAATTTAATTATGTGACTATGTGAATTTATGAGAAATTATTATATTTTATTTAAAATAAATTAAATAAAATATTGAATTTATTTTATAAGAAATTTTATAAGAAGTGCGACATTTTAAACTATATGATAAGGTGTTATTAAATTAATTAGTTTTGAAACCAATTCTTGCCAACCAAACAAGACCCAAAAGGGAGTTGTTAGCAGTTACCCATGATCGGGTAACTGATCTCTATTGCGTCTTCAATTCTTTTATACGTCTTTCCTTTTCTCCCTTGTCATTGTTTGGCTAAGTCTGGCTTAAAACAGAGAGAAAATCTGAGAGATTGCTAAGAGGTTTGTGTGAGTCAGGAAGAATCAAAAGGAGTTCATCTCCTATTACTTTATCTATGCTTGGGTAATCTCTTTAACCAAGTTTTTATTTACGTCATTTAAAGTTTCCATGAATATGACTCCTAAGTCTTCTGTAAAGTCTCAGTAATTGTAATTGTGAGAGTTATGTGCATATATGTGTTAAGATGTCATTTTAATGTGTTTTAATATATTATATATAATTCCTTATCATCAATTCGTAATTTTACGTCGTATATGATTGCTGCAAAATTACAGAGTTTGGGTTTTGGCCATATGGCCTTATACGTGATATTTTATGTATTGATCATATAGTATCCCTAAATTTTACACTTGTATGTTGTTATGCATGTTAATACGAAGAGACTAAGCTTTAAATGAACGGATTTGGCTTTATAACGAATCTGTGGCGTTGAATTTTAGGAATTTATGTTCAATACTTCAAGAACATCAAGAACAATGGAAATTTTTATGTTTTAATTCTGTGATTATGTGTTTTAATGGGTTAAAATTACTTTACAGATGTTGGGTAATGACTATATGTGAATATTAACATGTGGGTATGTTAAATTAGTGAATTTAATGATTATTTGGTGTCCTTTTCGCTGAACTCTGTGTTCTTCGCGAACTGGGAATCGAATTCTGGAGTCTCGCGCCGCGGCGCCAACTCCAGAACTGAAGTCCCGCGCCGTAGCGCCACCGCGCCACAACGTTAAGTATCAGACCGCAGCGCCACGGCGCCAAGAGCCAGTACAAACGTGGCGCCGCAGCGCCACTCCCCAGAAAATTCAGAAATGAGATATTAAAAATGTTAAATCTAACAATGTGTTAGTGGATTAATGTAATGAACATGTAAACATGTTAGAGGTATAATGTGATGATAAAAATAGTTGTTTAGACATGTAAATAACATAATTACATGTGATTTAAATTATTGAATACATAATTAGATTATTATTCATGAAGTATAAATTATGTGATAATGAGATAAATTAACTAAGTATAGTCGATAATTAAAGTAGACAACGAGAATGAGTTTATGATGATTAGTTAAGTTATAATTAACTGGTATTGTCTATGTGAATGGTATGTAGAATTTAATTCAAAGAACGTGCTTAGTTAAAGTGTAATCTACGCACGAGACAAGTTTCCTAAACTTAAACTCTTAAATTTGAGCAAGTTTCCTAACCCAATTTATCATTATTGTTCAAGTTTATTATTTACCTCGAGTAAATTATCATTACTATCATTCAAGTTCAAATGTTATATTAAAGATTGATTATCTTTTCAAAGCATGATTCAGTTATACAATAATTGTCCTATTGTATACTTTTGAGATTATTATTCAAATCGAATATCAATTATTGTTGAACCTTATTAGACTAGTGAAACCTTAATGATTCAACTAGTCCTTAGTTGATGAGCGTTCTAAAATTCAGAATCCTTGATGAATTATCCAAACCAAACTTTCTTTGGTGCGGACTCGAACGTCAAACTGAGATGAACAACCCTATATAGGGGATTATTTACGCTTTAGCGTTAAAATATTATGCACAGTATGGTACTAAGGGCTGATCCCCCTAAGTACGAGAAGAAGGTCCATAGTATTATGACTGTTAAAGGTTTCAAGTATAACCCTTGTTAACCTAGGACATAGTTCAAGGTCTTATGACCCTCAGAATTCTTTTGATTCTTATTATTTATTCTTGATTCAAAAGTTGAGCTTTATTCAGATGTCTTTGATTATTCGCATGTTATTATACGGTTGTTTCATTATTATACTTGTGGGCATTTGTGCTCACTCTTGCTTAATAATAACATTGCAGTTAAGAACGAAAGAGCTGACGAACCTTCCACTACTAAGGGCAAGAGCAAAGGTAGCAAATGATGGAGACTTGTTATTTGATATGACTTGTTATTTTATATGATGTATTTGTTTAAGACTTAAGTTAAAGATGCTGTTTAAGACTTATTTATTTATAATTCCGCACAGATGTTTAAGGTTAGTTTAACCTGGGATTGTATTATTATTATTCAGATGTTGTAACCCTTAAGGGGAAGATTTTTATTCTATCTATTGCTTGGCTTACATTTATTATGGGTAGATAGAAAGATGATATTTGTATCGTGAACACCAAATTCTGTGGAAATGGAAGTACCAGATTTGGGGGTGTCACAGGTTGGTATCAAAGCTGTAGGTTATGAACCTTAGGTGGGGGAACAACCTTAGGTAGTAGCCTTATAGAAAGAAGATAATAAAGGAAAACTCTTATCGAGTTTTAAGAAATGAATTTTTGGTAATTCATTGAAGATAATAAAATACATTATGTGTTTATGTGTTAATTTGTGTGCTCGTTAGTACGACTTAGTAACTAAAACTTAAAATTTTGTTGTCAGGATGACGAATGTTGGAGAAGCTAGTCAAGCTGGGGAGGAAGAACCCCGATTACCTATAGTATCTACAGAGGAGGAGCCCCGAGACATACATGTTGTTAGGGAACAGTTAGTTCAGAGGAAGTCATCTCCATTGATCACCGTTGTTGGTCAGGAGCATGAGCCCGAGACTGATCCTGAGGAGAATCCTGAGGAGGAGTTTGATGAGGAAGAGGAAGAAGAGGAGTTACCACGGTACACCGTTGATGCGGAGATGTATGACATGTTATACGATCGTAACATGGAATTACAAGACGAGGTTTAGGAATTGACTGAGCGAGCGACTGTTCAGCAGTCTACTTTAGAGGAAAAGGAGAGGGAGATTCGACTCTTCACTCACGATTGGGAAATGTAGAATGAGATTTGGTCCATCAAAAGGGTCAAACCGAAGATAAGACCGAGGAAATAGAGAAGCTGAAAAAGGAACTGAAAGAAACCTCCGGAAGACTGAAAATAGCAGAGGAAGGATGGGTAAGAGAATCACGTCGAGCTGATCGTGCAGAAGATGATAGTCGTGTAAAGAAGGCAAAGCTTGAAGAGACATACTCCACACTTAATCATGCAATAGATGAGGCTCAAGAACGAGTTTTGAGATACCCCATCCAGTTCGAAGGACTTCTGTCGTATATGCTGGATCGCAGGACGATGTCTCGTATCATGGATGAGGAGCGTGGCAAGGCTATTCATCACCTTGGTAGACAGGACTAGAATCTGTTTAATTATGTGAAAGACTTAATTAGTTTTTATATATAAATTCCGATGTGTTTATGAACGAAGGAATATGTTAATATTTTAAATCTTGTGGATTCTTTATTCCAGGATAGTTGATGTAAATAGCAGTTATGCTATAGTTTGATGTTAAAACTTTGAGTTGAATTAAATATATTAAGTTGTTTGAGATGATGTGATAAATGAGTATGTCAAATTGTTGAGTAATGCCTTAACTATTTAGAGAAATAAATAAAGTCCTAATAAGCGTTTATTTTAACAGAAAATGCCGCCAAGGAGAAGAAAACAACGTCAACCGGCTCAGGAAGAGTCAACAAATAATAACAATAACGCCAACGCTAATCCTGTTCAGCAGTTGGTGAACTTACTGACGGGAGCAATGAACAATCAACCTCAAGCTCCACCAAACACAACGTTTAAAGACTTCAAGGTGGTGGGACCGCCAGAATTCAAAGGTTCCAGGAACCCAATCGAGGCTCAAACGTGGGTCATGGAAATGGAGAAAGTATTCGACATTGCTAGGGTTAGAGAGGACCAGAAGACCGCTTTCGCAACGTTTATGCTGAAGTCTGAGGCTAGCTACTGGTGGCAAGCAAACAAAGTGCGAGGAGGTGCAAGTGTAATTATGTGGGAGAGATTTAAAGAAATATTTTTCGAAATGTACTTCCCAACTAGTTCGCAGAATCAGATGGAAATTCAATTTCTGGAACTGAAGCAAGGAAATATGAGCGTACCTGAATACGCAGCTAAATTCGATGAGTTGGCAAGATTTGCCCCGTACCAAGTACACACTGACGAAAGAAAGGCCAGAAGATTCGAACAAGGACTAAAGCCTTGGGTTTACAGTAAGGTGTCAATGTTTCAGATAAACACATTTGTCGGGGTACTGGAAAAGGCCATCCTCGCTGAAGGTGGGAGCGATGCGGTGACCAAGTACAATCAAGAGCAGCAGAAGAAGAAGAGTGAAGGTGAAGGAAATAACAAGACTGGTGGGAGTAAAACTGGGGGTAGTTATAATCAGAAGAGGAAGTGGACGGATAACTCGTCAGCTGGAAGTCAACAAGGAGGACAGAAGAAGAAAATTAAAGCGTGCTCAAACTGTGAAAAAGTTCATCTGGGAGTTTGCATGAAAGGGAAGCGAGTGTGCAACAATTGTGCTCAGGAAGGCCACATAGCACCAAACTGTCCAAACCCAAAGAAGGGTGCTTGTTTTAACTGTGGTTCTAAGGATCATCTAGCGAGAGACTGCCCTAAGAAGGGATCAGGAGGAGCAGCACCAGGAGGTAACCATGGAAATAACAGTGGAAATGCCTTAACCATCACCGGACCAGCCGAAACAAACCAACCGACCGCCAGAACTTTCAATATGACAGTGCAGGACGCAATCCAGTCTCGTGAGGTGGTGTCAGGTATCATTCCGATCAATGAAATTAATGCTTATGTTTTATTTGATTCGGGTGCTACTTGTTCCTTTATATTCGAAGACTTTGCTAATAGTTTAGATTTGCTTATGGATGAGTTGGAATATCCCATGAATATAGAAATTACGAATAGAGAGATAATTCATGTTAAGTACGTGTTTAAGAACTGTAGGGTGGATATTAAGGGTAATATCATGAACGTAGATCTTATCCCTATTCGGCTTGGGGAATTTGACGTTATTTTGGGTATGGATTGGTTATCCAATTGTGGGGCGGTAATTGACTACCAGAAGAAGTGTATTAACCTTATGACTCCGTCAAAGGTTGTGTTTTATGGTAGCAAGTCGCCTAGACAAGCGAGTTGTCTGACGATGATGCAGGCCAGGAGGTTGTTAAGACAAGGCTGTGTAGGATACTTAGCTTACATAATTGACAGTCAAAAAGAGAATCCGAAGGTAGAAGAAATACCGATTGTGAGGGACTTCGTCGACGTATTTCCAGACGATTTGCCAGGACTTCCACTAGATAGAGAGGTAGATTTCATGATAGAGTTGGCGCCCGGAACCGCTCCAATATCGAAGGCACCATACCGAATGGCACCAGTAGAGATGAAAGAACTGATGGTCCAACTACAAGAATTGCTAAACAAAAAGTACATTCAACCGAGCGTATCGCCGTGGGGAGCGCCGGTGTTGTTTGTGAAAAAGAAGGACAGATCGATGCGGCTCTGCATCGACTACAGAGAACTGAACAAGGTCACGATTAAGAATAGATATCCATTACCAAGAATCGACGATCTGTTTGATCAATTAAAGGGAGCAAGATACTTTTCCAAGATAGACTTGAGAAGTGGTTATCACCAACTGAAGGTGAGGCCAGAGGATGTACCGAAGACAGCGTTCAGAACGCGATACGGTCACTATGAATTTTTAGTAATGTCGTTTGGTCTAACGAATGCTCCAGCAGCATTTATGAGACTAATGAATGGTGTGTTCAAGCCGTTTTTGGACAAATTCGTGGTGGTATTTATAGACGACATTCTGGTATATTCCAAAACCAAAGAAGAACACAAAGAACATTTGAGGTTAACGTTGGAAGTATTGAGAAGGGAGAAGTTGTACACTAAATTTTTGAAATGCGAATTCTGGATCGAGCGAGTACAATTTCTTGGTCACGTGATCGATAAAAACGGAATTTCGATAGATCCATCCAAAGTAGAAGCCGTGATTAACTGGGATCAGCCGAGAAGGTCGTCAGAAGTAAGAAGTTTTCTTGGATTGGCGGGATATTATAGAAGATTCATTCAAGATTTTTCCAAGATCGCAACTCCGTTAACGAATTTAACTCGAAAAGCTGTGAAATTTGTTTGGACGGAGAAGTGTGAGGAGAGCTTTCAAGAATTAAAGAAGAGGTTGAGTACGGCACCTGTGTTATCTCTTCCGGATGATACAGGCAATTTTGTTATTTTTAGTGATGCGTCGCATAAAGGACTTGGTTGAGTGCTGATGCAAAATGGTAAAATCATTGCGTATGCATCACGACAATTGAAGGATTACGAGAAGGGGCATCCGACTCATGATTTGGAGTTAGCTGCAGTGGTTTTTGCTTTAAAAATTTGGAGGCACTATCTCTACGGGGAGAAGTGTGAGATATATACGGACCACAAGAGTCTGAAATATATTTTCACACAGAAGGATTTGAATATGCGTCAAAGAAGATGGTTAGAATTAATTAAGGATTACGACTGTGAGATTTTATACCATCAGGGTAAAGCGAATGTAGTTGCCGACGCCTTAAGTAGAAAAGGTCGTGAGAAATTGATGATGTTGACTGCTCAGGAGGAGCTAATCACAGAAATGGAGAAACTGGAATTGGAAGTGAAGTATCCAATGGAGATTGATGAGAAGCTATTTCAGATGCAATCTGGTACAACTCTGCTAGATAAAGTGAAGGAGGCTCAGCTTCAGGATGATGAATGCAAAAAGGTGGCAAAGAAGATATCCGAAGGGACCGAACCGAGATTTAAGATGGATAAGGAAGGAATACTGAGATTTGAGAGTAGAATTTGGGTACCGTCAGTACAAGAGATTAAGGAGGATATTTTAAGCGAGGCTCATAGTTCACGATATTCGATTCACCCTGGTAGTACCAAAATGTACCAAGATCTTCGACAACATTTCTGGTGGCCGAATTTGAAGCGTGATGTTGCAGAATGTGTTGCCAAGTGTCTGACCTATCAGAAAGTGAAAGCGGAACATCAGATACCGAGTGAATTGCTACAACCGTTAGAAATTCCAGAGTGGAAATGGGAGCATATTACAATGGACTTCGTGGTTGGTCTTCCGACGACTCAGAAAGGCTACGACGCAGTATGGGTTATCGTTGATCGACTGACGAAATCTGCACACTTCCTTCCAATCAAAATAAGATTCAACTTAGATCAGTTGGCCAGGCTATACGTAAAAGAGATTATTTCGAGGCACGGAGTTCCGGTATCAATTGTTTCAGATAGGGATCCGCGCTTCACATCAAATTTCTGGAAACGTCTTCAGGAATGCATGGGTACGCAATTGCGAATGAGTACAACTTACCACCCTCAAACAGACGGACAGAGTGAAAGAACGATTCAAACGTTAGAAGATATGCTAAGAGCCTGTGTGATGGACTTCAAAGGAAATTGGGATAATCACCTACCGCTTGTGGAGCTCGGATACAACAATAGTTACCACGCTAGTATTGACATGCCGCCTTACGAAGCATTATACGACAAAAAGTGCAGAACTCCGCTTTACTGGGATGAAGTTAGTGAAAGACAATTGCTAGGTCCAGAATTGGTACAGCAGAAGGCAGAAATAGTCAAAGTTATCCGTGCACGACTGGTAGCTGCTCAAGATCGACAGAAGAAATACGCTGATCCACATCGTAAAAATATCAAATTTGAATCAGGTAGTAATGTTTTCTTAAAGGTCTCTCCCTGAAAAGGAAAGATCAGATTCGGAAAGAAAGGGAAATTGAGCCCAAGATTCATTGGACCCTTTGAAGTACTGAGAAGAATCGGAGAAGTTGCGTATGAGGTAGCCTTACCTCCAGCACTCGAGAATATCCATAATGTTTTCCATGTTTCTGTGTTACGACCCTACAAACACGATTACAAGCATGTAATTGAATATGAACCCCTACATTTTGAGAAAGACTTATCTTACGAAGAAATTCCTGTCCAAATTGTTGACCGAAAAGAACAAGTTCTGAGAAATAAAGTTATACCTTCAGTTAAGGTAATTTGGAGAAACCACAACGCTGAAGAAGCTACGTGGGAACTAGAAGAGAATATGATGAAGAATTACCCTCATTTATTTACTTAATTATTTGTAAGCGATTCTGGGGACAGAATCTTTGTAAGGGGGGGAGAATGTAACGGGTCAAAATTTATTGAGATAGAATCCTTTTAAGGGGGAAAGATGTGACGAACAAGAATTTTGTAATTTATTCTAATATTTATTGAATTAAATAAATATTTTTTGATGATTTAATTATTGGATTAAATAATTATTTGATGCAATTGTGGTAGATTAATTTAATTATATATGTAACATTTATTAAATTAATGTGGAGAATTTTATTATTCGAAGTATGTGATTATGTGAGCTTATTGTATTAAAAAAAATATTTAATAAGCCATGTTATTTTAATTAATACAATTATTAATCAGAGAGTTAATAATTTGACATTATTTATTAATGAGAAATTTAATTATGTGACTATGTAGATTTATGAGAAATTATTATATTTTATTTAAAATAAATTAAATAAAATATTGAATTTATTTTATAAGAAATTTTATAAGAAGTGCGACATTTTAAACTATATGATAAGGTGTTATTAAATTAATTGGTTTTGAAACCAATTCTTGCCAACCAAACAAGACCCAAAAGGGAGTTGTTAGCAGTTACCCATGATCGGGTAACTGATCTCTATTGCGTCTTCAATTCTTTTATACGTCTTTCCTTTCCTCCCTTGTCATTGTTTGGCTAAGTCTGGCTTAAAACAGAGAGAAAATCTGAGAGATTGCTAAGAGGTTTGTGTGAGTCAGGAAGAATCAAAAGGAGTTCATCTCCTATTACTTTTATCTATGCTTGGGTAATCTCTTTAACCAAGTTTTTATTTACGTCATTTAAAGTTTCCATGAATATGACTCCTAAGTCTTCTGTAAAGTCTCTCTAATTAAAATTATGAGAGTTATGTGCATATATGTGTTAAGATGTCATTTTAATGTGTTTTAATATATATTGTATATAATTCCTTAACATCAATTCATAATTTTACGTCGTATATGATTGCTGCAAAATTACAGAGTTTGGGTTTTGGCCATATGGCCTTATACGTGATATTTTATGTATTGATCATATAGTATCCCTAAATTTTACACTTGTATGTTGTTATGCATGTTAATACGAAGAGACCAAGCTTTAAATGAACGGATTTGGCTTTATAACGAATCTGTGACGTTGAATTTTAGGAATTTATGTTCAATACTTCAAGAACATCAAGAACAGTGGAAATTTTTATGTTTTAATTCTGTGATTATGTGTTTTAATGGGTTAAAATTGCTTTACAGATGTTGGGTAATGATTATATGTGAATATTAACACGTGGGTATGTTAAATTAGTGAATTTAATGATTATTTGGTAACCTTATTGTTGAACCTTATTAGACTAGTGAAACCTTAATGATTCAACTAGTCCTTAGTTGATGAGCGTTCCAAAATTCAGAACCCTTGATGAATTATCCAAACCAAACTTCCTTTGGTGCGGACTCGAACGTCAAACTAAGATGAACAACCCTGTATAGGGGATTATTTACGCTTTAGCGTTAAAATATTGTGCACAGTATGGTACTAAGGGCTGATCCCACTAAGTACGAGAAGAAGGTCCATAGTATTATGACTGTTAAAGGTTTCAAGTATAACCCTTGTTAACCTAGGACATAGTTCAAGGTCTTATGACACTCAGAATTCTTTTTATTCTTGTTATTTATTCTTGATTCAAAAGTTGAGCTTTATTCAGATGTCTTTGATTATTCTCATGTTATTATACTGTTGTTTCATTATTATACTTGTGGGCATTTGTGCTCACTCTTGCTTAATAATTACATTGTAGTTAAGAACGAAAGAGCTGACGAACCTTCCACTAGTAAGGGCAAGAGCAAAGTTAGCAAATGATGGAGACTTGTTATTTGATATGACTTGTTATTTTATATGATGTATTTGTTTAAGACTTAAGTTAAAGATGTTGTTTAAGACTTATTTATTTATAATTCCGTACAGATGTTTAAGGTTAGTTTAACCTGGGATTGTATTATTATTATTCAGATGTTGTAACCCTTAAGGGGAAGATTTTTATTCTATCTATTGCTTGGCTTACATTTATTATGGGTAGATAGAAAGATGATATTTGTATCGTGAACACCAAATTTTGTGAAAATGGAAGTACCAGATTTGGGGGTGTCACACCATTTAACAAATAGTAATAGTTTCAGTTAAAGGTGTTTCTCACTTCTTTCCAAGTAATTAACCCATTCGAGCTTCCCATCGGCCACATTTGTGCAGGGTTACTCCTCTGTATTTTGTGCTCCCACGAGAGAATCCAGTGCTCTGGCGACGAAGTATATGGACAAATTCTTCTTTTGTCAAGTCCTTCATCTGCAAATCAAAATAAATCAAGATTAATATATATCTGGTTAGAGAAAGACAAAACAAAGAACTACTAATCCTCCTAATTAACTAGTGATCTCTGTTACTCTTACCTGTTTCAAATCATCTTCATAGTCACTTATAGTAAAATTAATATCAGCATCAACTCCCCGGAACTTAACTGCAGCCCGATCATATTCTCTGAATTGCAATAGTCAAACTTAAGCAAACTCAAACAATTGAATAAAAATTGAAGTCTAAAACAAGGTTTTTCCCGGTCAAAAAATAAAAACTCACCTTGCTGCAGCATGAGCAGTGTCAAATCCACCTGAAAAATAAAGCAAGACAAAATTACAAACAGAACACCAACAATCAACATAATTCTTCCTAAATAATCCCTCACCAATAAATTTGGAAACTAATTGCACGAAAACCAAGCAAATAAATCAACTGCTTACCCAAATAAACTTGTTTCCCACAATCCCTGCACAAATCATAAAAACACACAAAAAATCAATGAACATCATCTGAGCAAAATTTACAAAATTAAACCCTAATCTAAAATTCAATCATATACTTGGGCATTCCATTCAACATCTATTAGATGTATGCACAGATGTAATCTAAATCCCATCATAAGCATAATCCTCTATATATACAAACATTATGATATATAATCTAGATCGAAAAATATATCCAGATATGTGATTCCCATCGACCAGTTCTCCGATAAAATGTAACGCCACGATACTGCGAGCTTCGAGACCTGGGACCTCTCCGGCATTTCCTCACCTGCGTCTGCGGCGGCGGCGGCTTCTGATCCTCAAAAATTTTCAACTGATGATCTAATTTCACATAATAGAAAAAAAGTGGAGACGAAAAGAACCTTTTGAAGAATAAACAGGATCCACAATTAGCAGTGGCAGAAAAAAGGTAAACAATCCCCATACATAGGGACCGAACTTGTCGTTGCAGAACCTATAGTTTCACAAGCTGAAAGCCCTAATTGCAAACGGAACTTCAAAGGACCTAATTGTGTAAGGACCGAACTTGTACTGACAAACGGACCGAAAGAGAGCAGAGAAAGGAACTTCAAAGGGGAGGAATAACTAGGGTTTTGGTTTTGTGAGCGAAAGAGAGCAGAGAGAGAGAGTAGATCTACACGAAGGAAACCGAAGCTCGATTTGCAAGTTCGAAGGAAATCGAAGCTCTCTGCACTGACGAGCTCTTGGAGAGAAAAAGGCGTATGTTTTAATTTTAAGTGTTTAGTTCATACTCCGTGTTTTTCTTCATAGATAACGTTTTAAAAAAACGTTATCTAATTAAAACAAAAAAATGCCCTTTTAAATAGATAACATTTTTGCATATATATCTACAACGTTTTTTTAAAAATATTGTAAAGAAAAATAGCACAACGTTTTTATAAAAAACGTTGTCTATTAAGCGTTGTCTATTTACTGTTTTGTAGTAGTGCCGATACATAATTCTTGGTCATAACCAACAATTGTCCATCAATGCACTACGGGCCAATGAGGACTTCCATCACAATAAAAGCATGAGGATGATGACAATGATATAAGAATTCAATTAAATGAGAGTAAGGATAAATCTTAAAGATTTATAAATCAATTTATTCAGAATTTAATAATGTCCAAATTGTCAACATGATACTGCTTTGTGGAGTAAAATTCAAGAATAATATTGTATCAAAAATGATTTGGACAGAAAAGATATCAATTTTTATCATGAATAGTACCCCGGGTGAATAGTACCCGAGTGAATAGTATCTCGTGAACAGTACCCCGACATGAAAAGATTAAAAATTATCAAGAATGTTCAGAATAATATTTTCGTGAAAAGATACTAGATGAAACATAAATTTCAAGGATATTCTACTAATTTCAAGGAGTATAGAAGTAATACTTAACAAAATGAGTGTAGAATTCGAAATCTGAAACGAAATAATATTACTTACATCCTACAAAGTATGGAAGAAAATATTATTTTATACGAATATTGAACAAAAATAATATTATTTACCTTAAAAGGAGAATATTTCTGACTGGTAGGACGGAGATATTCTTGAAGAAAACTTGTACTGTTTTCTACACTCAAAGCTTTATTAAACTCTAAAGAAATAAGTTCAATATTATAGAAAATAAATTCTCTGATTCTGGTGTAATTTTCAATTCTAAATTAAACATCATATTTATAGGAGAATGTGATGATACTATTTGGATGCACAGTAAGGAAAAAATTCCGGACTGCACAGTAACTTATTCACAGATTTCTGACGAATTTTTTGATTTTACTATGCAGCACTATGCAAATACTATTTAGACACTATGCAAACACTATGTAATATAATATATTCTATTTATAAAAAGTATTTTATTTTATATATAAAGTTTCTATTTTATTACTATAAAACAAAAACTGAGATAACTTTCCACCGACGATTTTGAAAAAATGAGTAAGTGGGGGTCCATGTAATAAGCAAAAATTACAATAAATACTTCAATAAAAAACCCTCTATTTATCTCAATTCACTTGACTTCACAAAACACATTTTTAATAATATTCATAATTAATATTATAACTCACAATATTAACAACCAGATAATTTTCAGGAAAGAGGGAGCTTTCCGATAAGAATTTCTCCTTATTAGCGCTCAATTAGGTGACCAACCCCCTTTCCTCAACAAAACTTTCTAGACATCGTCAATAATACAAATAATAATATGAATAACTTTGTCGTCTCAATTATTGATTTAATAATATAAAATATTGTGACAATAATTGAATGAATAACGTGAGATACTATGCATCAATTACTGTAGCAATAATTGAAAAACTGAGTGACTTCTCACGTAAGCATCAATAATCAAAGATAATGTATAATACCGTGTGCTACTATGCAACTACGCGTATTACTGTACTTTTATCACCGGGTATTTCAACAGTTAACGGTAAAACATTTGTCGTTACTTTTATAAAAGTTATTTCTGTCGTTTTCTCACTCCGACAGTAATTCCGTTGTGAGGTTCACCAATGATTGTGTCGTCGTACGGATATTTTCTGATAAAACGAATATTCCTCAACCAACGAATATTTTATAACAACTTGATTACTTTGCAAAATTTATAAATATAACTCACAACTATAACATTATATCAAATCCACACCATAATATTCAAAATGATATTTAAAGAAAATTAATGTTTATTCATAAAAGTTGGGGTCTTATATTATACCTAAATATAGTTTAATAATAATAACATAATTTAATATTTGATAAGGTGATTTTTATAAGAAAATAATTTCCTTCTTAAATTATATTATGTAAATAATAAACAAATTTTACTTATGCTCGAAATATAATTGCACTTTTATTTTAATCATAGTTACAAATTTTTTAAGTAGCAATATAATTTTACTTGAACTTGGATTATTGTATGTTGTAATAAAAGTAAAAAAATAATATTACGTGAGATTGTTTTCTTTTAAAACTATATACTTATTCTTCTTTTCTTATAAAACTATGCTATTAATTCTTGTTTCTAATTTGGATAGATAAATAATAAAATTCGACTCAATATTATAAAAAAAAATATTTCTTAACCAAAAAAACAGAAGAACGAATCAAAGTGTCTATTTGATCATAGTATAAATTTCTCAAATAAGAAGTCAATAATCCCTCACTTCCTCAACAAAAACAATGGCAAAAATGGTTTGGCGCCTTGCTACCCTCTATCTTACACTGGCCTCCCTTGGAGCAATTTGATTGGTAACATAATTGATCGCATTTGGCATCGTCCTCACTTCCGGGAATACATCTCCCAATATGATTGCTTTTACAACAGTACACATCAGTTTGACCCATCACTCCTAAATCTGAAAAATAATACAAAGAAGTTAAATTACCAACATATAATTATTATAACAACACTAAGATTTCATTTTTGTAAATTAAATAACCAAAAGAAATAACTAAAATAATAAATTATTGACTTCTCGACAGCCCCTTAATTTTATTATAAAATTCATTTTAAATTAATATATATTTAAAACAGAGATAAATAAATATATAAATTACCTATTGGAGGCCATAAACAAAATGTAAATACGCTAAAGAAGAGAAAAAATACAATCAATATTTGTCATATATATATAATGTCTGCACGGAAATTTGTATTATAACCAAAACGGGTTTTAAAATTTAGAACAAAATATGGGGACAACTATGAGGACTACTAAACCTGTGCTCAACATGAGCAGCACCAAGAGGGATGCCAAAGCAATATGCAAGAGTTTGGCCATCTTTTTCTATGATGCAAAACTATCCTTAGGGTTTGTGTGGGAATGAGTACATCTTACAAGTATCTATGATGCTGTTTATATAGTGTTGATTAAGATGTCTAATATGGTAGTTAGACAATGAATTAAATTGATAGCATTTATGAGATAATCTAAAAATTACTTTGGCAGATTTTATCTAAACATTAATAAGGAAATATTTATTATGTTAACGATAAGTCAGTGATAATGTTAGAGCAGAAATTATGTTGCTAAAACAATATATCATGTCGCTAAAAGTTCAAAGTTTAGTTAAAAAAACGTAAATATTGTAAATATTAAAAAAACATTAATAAGTAAAAGTATTGTTATACACATTTGTTTTGACAACATAAATATTGTTATGACATTGTCACTAGCAATGGTACCTGATAACATTTATGATATAATTACATCTAAAAAGTAATTAGGCAGATTGTCTAAAATCTTATCAAGGAAATATATATCATGTAAATTTTATTGAGGAATAAACTTAGTTATGTGAGAGCTTAGATATCCGACTTTGCATGTTGTATTTTATGCAAATACGGTTGTACCTTTTTACATTTTTTATATTCATTACATTTTTTTTATCATGTGATTTAGTGTTTGTAGACAATAAATTTATGTAATTAATTAGTAGTATTACTTGGATAATTTTTAGACCTTTAATATTGCTATAGCAAAAAAATGTCACTAGAGCAATAAATGTAGCTTAAAATATTAAGTGTAGCCAAAACAGTTACAAAAATATCATTAAATATATATTTTCTCTGAGAATATAATTTTTTCTGACAATATCTATTGTCATTTTTCATCATGCGATATATTTAACATTTGAAGACAATTAATTTTGTAATTAATTAGTAGTATTAGTTACATATTTTTCTATCATGTGCTATATTTTATATTTGAAGATAATAAATTGTGTTATTAAATTAGTAGAATTATTTGGATATTATTTAATTTTAATAAGTATCTCATCTATAACTGAATTAATTCATATCGAATGTGAATTTGAAAATATTTTAAATTTGATTACATACAATTAATATAGGAAATTGATATTTCCACAAGGAAAAATCATAGTTCCACAAGGTCCCCTCACATTAATAGTAAATGGACTCCACACTCATGTAAGTGGGAACTTATAAAAATATCAAATTTTATTTGTGAAAATATCAAATCTCTTAATATACATTTTAGATCATGCCGAAGAGAAAGCTTGTATCCAGAGAATTTCAGGGCTAGAAAGAAATAGGGATTCAAAGATAAAAATTAAAAATTAAAAATTAAAAACAAAAAAGAAAATTAGGAAAGGGTAAATTGTGAGTGAGATAGTGTGGCAAGTAGTTTGGAATTGCACGTGAACCTAGCAAATATATATATATATATATATATATATATATATATATATATATATATATATATATATATATATATATATAGCATACGCTTCATGATCCAAACAAATCCACCAGCCCGATTCAATACAGTAAAACAACGGTTAAGAGCATCATGCCTCTTGCCAATTGGGGTATTAATCCTCATACCACCCGTACTATTGAATCCAGTCACACAACAGAAACCCGTTACAGTTATTCGGATTATATTGATTCCTTTACCCAAGTTTTCTATTACCAGAATCCAATTCACAACCATACTTGGTTTGGTAGTTTCTGCTCCTAAGATGAAACTTTTCCAAACAAAAATCAGATTTCTCGGACATAATATTTTCAATGGAACTATTATTCCAATTGATAGATGTATTGAACTTGCATCTAAGTTTCCGGATGAAATTAAAGATATTAATCAACTGCACAGATTTTTGGGAAGTCTAAATTACATTAGAGACTATTACCCTAATCTTTCCCAGGATGCTGCTATACTGTACACCCGGTTAAGGAAAAACCCTTTGCCTTGGACTATTGAACATACTAATGCAGTTCAAAAGATCAAAACTAAAGTTAAACAGCTACCTTGTCTTTCTTTGCCCAATCCTGAATGGAAAAAGATTGTTCAAACTGATGCCTCTAATACAGGATATGGTGGTATTTTAAAGCAATTCAATCCTAACAGTAAAAAAGAGGAACTTATCCGTTTGCACAGATCTAAACCCTCTAGACCTTATCGGAAACGCTCTTCTAAAAGATCTTCTTCTAATAACAAAATCCCTGAAAAATCTACAAAGAAGAGGAAGAGTAGTAAGAAAAAAGATAAATCTAAAATTGAATGTTATAAATGCGGAAAAACAGGACATTTTGCTAATAAGTGCAAATCGAAATTAAAATAAAAACTCAATGAGATGTCCCTTGATGAGGATATCCAACAGCAAATTATTAATTGTTTAGCTACCAGCAGTTCTGAGTCTAGCTCCGATGATGGTTTAGCAGAGGTCTATTCTGAATCTGATAACAATTCTGACAACGAGAAATGTCAAACCTGCACAATTAATAACTGTAGCACAAGTACTGAAGCTGATTATTGGAAATCCATCGTTGAGATGAATGGTTTAGATGTTGGAGGTCCCAGCATCAATGTCTTAACTGACACCCAGAAATCTCTCCTTGATTTAGCTGAAAATATAAAAGATCCCGAAATTAAACTAAAATTTTTAGAGATCTGTTATAAAAATCAAAAAACTGAAGATAATCTTCCAATTGATCAGTATAGTATGCGTGAGGTTATGAAACGCATAAAAGATGTTTCCATCGCTGAAAGGCCTACTACTATTCAGGATCTTAAAACTGAAATTAATATTTTACAATCTGAAATAAAATTGTTACAAAACACTAATACTATTATTTTTCATGACTTAAATAATATTAAACAACAGTTGAAAAATAAACAGGATAATCATGTAGAATCTTCAAAAACTGAATCTACTGATAAACCGGAATCTTCTGAACAATATTTAATGCTTTTGAATCAAGTGGTTTTTCAAAAATGGTATATTAGAATTACTCTTGTTATCAAACCGGATTTTATCATTAAAGATGCCATCGCCCTAGTTGATAGTGGCGCTGATATGAACTGTATCCAGGAAGGATTAATTCCTACCAAATATTTCCAAAAAACCACTCAGTCCTTAACTAGTGCTAGTGGTAACACTATGAATATCAAATACAAAATTCCAGAAGCCTTAATCTGTAATCAAGGTCTTTGTTCTCATCCGTAATATGAATCAAAGTATCATTCTAGGCACACCTTTCCTTTGTCTTTTAATGCCTATCTCAAAAATAGATACTTTAGGGATTCACACTACTCTTAACAACAGACATTTTCAGAAATCATTGTGGTGAGAGAATCCCATAAGTCTCCCATTGTGGGCTCGGGTTCTTGACTTTCTCCGGCTAGGACATTGAATTGATTATCGTCCTGTTCAGATTCTTCATCACTGGCTGTTAGATATTTGATATATATAAGTTTGAAGTTTAAAGAATTGCAGAGCTCTATTGTAAGTTTTAATTATTGCTTCTGTCAATTATTATGTTTCATTACTTGAACTTCTAGATTATCATATAAATAACAGTAATCGTTATAGAACCGCATATCAAACTGCTACAAACAATTATAATCGTTCTTATTTTTTAGAACAGTTTAATAAATCTGAACAGTTAATTATTTCTACTAAAGAAGCCATCCAGGAAGAAACCTGTAGGCTTATAGTTTTGGGTAGACCCCCAAATCAACAATAACTTTATGAGACCATATATGTAGTAATTTATCTGTTAATATATATTTAATATACCTTTAAATTATCCATGCTATTTTATTAAATGAGACTAGTTGAAGCTTGATACTTGAATAAGTGGAACGTCACCCAAGTCGCGTTTAGGACTTTGCCTTTAGCCGTGTTATGGCGTTGTGGCCTTTATCCTCTGTAAATCGTTGACAGACGTGCTTATTCCAGTATCTATCTCGATCCTGCCTCTTTTGGTATCAGAGCCATGTTAATTTATTGTTATATTAATGAATATATTACTTATAAATTATGCATATATGGTCACTTTGAAAAATGACTGATTTTTCCCCGTCATCTGTGACAACAGTAGCTAATGCCTCAGCTTCTACTTTAGAAGCAACTGAGCTAATTGCCTATCAGGATGTAAAGGAAGCCCTAGATAAATGGACTATTCCTAAAATCAAACCAGAAACCATTTACAAAATTGGAACCTTTGATTTTATCAGCAAAAGAATAATCAAGACTTTTGAGCATGCTGTTCCTTTACAGAATAATGATGAAATTTTATATTTATTGCATGTTGAAGACTTATACCCTTTTCTGCAAAAATATAAATATGTTCACATAGGACTTGTCCAAGTAGCCTTTAAACCTTTGACTTTACTTGGCCAAAACACCAGTATTCAATGCACCCTCCGTGATGGTAGGTGTCTCAACTGGAAAGCCTCTCTTATGGGAGCTATTGAAACTAGTCTTGCTCATGGACCAGTATATTTCAATATTTATCCGAATCTAAGTATAGCCTTAACTGATAATAATTTGTCAAAAGTGTTAGAGATGAGAATTATATCTCATGGTTATGAGTATCTGCCAGGATCTCCTCCTTTTGCCATATTATTCCGTATTCATCTTAAAGTTTTAACTACTTTAAACCCTTATATCCGTAAACAAAGCCATCAAGGACATACTGTCCTAATTGACACTAATCTCTTTAGTAGTCAAGTGGCTATCCCCATAATGATTCCTTGGGAAGAGATTACTTTCCCAAAACAATGGCAAATTACTAATGTTGTTCCTACCAGGCCTATAATTAGACAGTCCATAGAGGATGTCATCCAAACCAGTAATGGAAATGTTTATCTAAAATTCCAGAGACCTTTTACTCGTAGTCGGTCTATTAATAATATTTCTTATAATATTGATTTTCCTGAATCCTCCAGACAATCTGTGTCTGATCCTTTAGAATCTGTCTATCAAGAATCTAAAAATGAGTCTGTTAAAAATGAAGACTTGATTAGAGGGATTCACATTAGTGAAAATCAAATACCTCATGGTATTTATGAAACAAATACTCCGCAAAACAGAAGACCTTATAGTCCAACTGCTAGTGATATGAATTTTGAATGTTAATGGATTTTTCTCCCAATAGTAAAATTCGTCAATGTTTAAACCAGGAGTTTATGCAGGATAAATACCAGAATTTTAGAAATTGGTATTTTAAAAATCATGAAAGCAAAAAATTAGCAGAAATTAAGGATAGTTATTATGCTTACCTGAATAAGAATCAGTGTATCTTATCATTTGTTAAATGGTATTATGATTTCTTGTTAAAATCAGAATTTTACACTGATAGTCAGCTGAATGTTTTAACTGGAATCCAAAAGGATTGGATCACAACCAATGGTAATATCATTCAATCCATACATCCTCCTCCTAAGTCCCTTGAACTTAGTCCAGGAAATGATAATTTAAAACCCTTAATTATCAATCCATATGTTGATATATCAGAAATACCCCATCAACAAGAAGAGGTTAAAATAAAAGATATTTTACCCTTGTCCAAACAGAATAATTATACTAATTTATTTCTTCAAACTGTAGGAAAATAGTTAACCAGAATTGAGGAACAAATTTATAATATTAATGAAAACTGTCAAATTGTTCCCCACAAACCCGAACTTCAACCCGTAACCATAAAATCTCCATTAGAAGTCAGTAATTTTAGAATGAAATCTTCCAAATCTGACAATAAGTTTATTGACAATCTTTTAAATAAAATGAAAGATTTAAAACTCACAACTGCACCTACTTCTTCTTCTCAAATTAATGTTATTTCCGGACACTCCTCTTCCACCAGTAACAATACTGATAGTGATACATACAACCCTGATATCTCTCCTATTCATCTGTTAGAAATCCAGAATAACTTTCAGGATATGCAGAATATCAATAAAACTTCTTACAACCAAAAACCTGTTAATCGAATGGCTCTAACCGGACCTAGTAGATATTACTATCCTAGACCTACCCCCCAGGATATTCTTTATGAAGAAGACTTTCTTCATACTCAAAAATCTTACCATGGAAACACCATTTATGAGTGGAATATTGATGATAAGACAGAATATCAAATCTTCGAAACCATCCATCATATCTTGATGTATGCAACTGTCTGTAAACAGAATGATAACACAGACCACCAAATCTATCGTTTCTTAGTTAATGGATTCACTGGCATCCTTAAGGGATGGTGGGATAATGTTTTAACTGTAATCCAGAGAACTGAAGTTCTTCAATCCAATAAAGAAGAACGTGATCCTGTTACCAGCCTTCTCACAAGAAGAGAAGATGCTTGTTACACTCTTGTTCAAGCCATCCTTCATCATTTTGTTGGACCTGGTCAAATGAACACTGACAGAAGTCGTGAACTCCTCCAGAACCTTCGTTGCCCATCTTTAACCCATTTTAGATGGTACAAAGATGTCTTTTTAATGAAAGTCATGCAAAGATCAGACGCTAATAGTGAACATTGGAAAGACAAGTTTGTTGATGGCCTTCCTACTTTCTTTGCTGAAAAAGTCCGAAAAAAGCTTAGAGATAAGCATGACCGAATGAGTATCCCTTATGATCAGTATTCCTATGGTCATCTCATTTCAGTAATTATTGAAGAAGGTTTATCCTTATGTAATGACATGAAACTCCAACAATTAATGAAAAAACAGAATCTCACTAAAAAGCATGAGATAGGAGAATTTTGCGATCAATTCTCTTATGATACAAGAATACAGTATCCTCATAAGACTAGAAAACAGCACAGATCTAGACCCTCTAGACCTTATCGGAAACGCTCTTCTAAAAGATCTTCTTCTAATAACAAAACCCCTGAAAAATCTACAAAGAAGAGGAAGAGTAGTAAGAAAAAAGATAAATCTAAAATTGAATGTTATAAATGCGGAAAAATAGGACATTTTGCTAATAAGTGCAAATCGAAATTAAAACAAAAACTCAATGAGATGTCCCTTGATGAGGATATCCAACAGCAAATTATTAATTGTTTAGCTACCAGCAGTTCTGAGTCTAGCTCCGATGATGGTTTAGCAGAGGTCTATTCTGAATCTGATAACAATTCTGACAACGAGAAATGTCAAACCTGCACAATTAATAACTGTAGCACAAGTACTGAAGCTGATTATTGGAAAGCCATCGTTGAGATGAATGGTTTAGATGTTGGAGGTCCCAGCATCAATGTCTTAACTGACACCCAGAAATCTCTCCATGATTTAGCTGAAAATATAAAAGATCCCGAAATTAAACTAAAATTTTTAGAGATCTGTTATAAAAATAAAAAAACTGAAGATAATCTTCCAATTGATCAGTATAGTATGCGTGAGGTTATGAAACGCATAAAAGATGTTTCCACCGCTGAAAAGCCTACTACTATTCAGGATCTTAAAACTGAAATTAATATTTTAAAATATGAAATAAAATTGTTACAAAACACTAATACTATTATTTTTCATGACTTAAATAATATTAAACAACAGTTGAAAAATAAACAGGATAATCATGTAGAATCTTCAAAAACTGAATCTACTGATAAACCAGAATCTTCTGAACAATATTTAATGCTTTTGAATCAAGTGGTTTTTCAAAAATGGTATATTAGAATTACTCTTGTTATCAAATCGGATTTTATCATTAAAGATGCCATCGCCCTAGTTGATAGTGGCGCTGATATGAACTGTATCCAGGAAGGATTAATTCCTACCAAATATTTCCAGAAAACCACTCAATCCTTAACTAGTGCTAGTGGTAACACTATGAATATCAAATACAAAATTCCAGAAGCCTTAATCTGTAATCAAGGTCTTTGCTTACCTACTTCTTTTGTTCTCATCCGTAATATGAATCAAAGTATCATTCTAGGCACACCTTTCCTTTGTCTTTTAATGCCTATCTCAAAAATAGATACTTTAGGGATTCACACTACTCTTAACAACAGACATATTATTTTTGAATTCATAACAGAACCTTATACTAAAGAATTAAATCAAGTCAAGCACATGATTTATTCAAAAGAAAAACAGAAAAATTTCATCCAAAAAAAATAAAGTTTCTTTCTACAAAACAAAGAATTTTACAGCCTTCCTTACAGGAAAAAATAAAATTAATCTACAAAACTCTCCAGACAGAAATCTGTAGTGATGTCCCGAATGCTTTTTGGAATAGGAAGAGACATATTATTTCTCTCCCCTACATTCCTGATTTCAATGAGAAAAATATTCCTACTAAATCTAGACCCAGCCAAATGAAAAAGGAATATTTACTTCTTTGCAAAATTGAAATTGAGCCTCTTCAGCAGAAAAAGCTAATAAAACCCAGTACTTCTCCTTGGAGTTGTACAGCTTTTTATGTCAATAAAAATTCCGAAATTGAACGAGGAACTCCCCGCCTTGTTATTAATTATAAACCACTGAATGAAGCCCTTCAATGGATTAGATATCCAATTCCGAATAAGAAGGACCTCCTCGACAGACTTCATGATGCCACTATTTTTTCAAAATTTGATATGAAATCAGGATTTTGGCAAATACAAATCAGAGAACAGGATACTTATAAAACTGCTTTTACAGTACCTTTTGGACATTATGAATGGAATGTTCTTCCATTTGGTGTCAAAAATGGACCTTCAGAATTTCAACATATCATGAATGATATTTTCAACCCTTTTACTGAATTTATTATCTGCTATATTAATGATGTCTTAATTTTTTCTTCATCAATTGAACAGCATATTAAGCATTTAAACATTTTTAAAAATGTTATCATAAAGAATGGTTTGGTAGTTTCTGCTCCTAAGATGAAACTTTTCCGAACAAAAATCAGATTTCTCGAACATAATATTTTCAATGGAACTATTATTCCAATTCATAGATGTATTGAACTTGCATCTAAGTTTCCGGATGAAATTAAAGATATTAATCAACTGCACAGATTTTTGGGAAGTCTAAATTACATTAGAGACTATTACCCTAATCTTTCCCAGGATGCTGCTATACTGTACACCCGGTTAAGGAAAAACCCTTTGCCTTGGACTATTGAACATACTAATGCAGTTCAAAAGATCAAAACTAAAGTTAAACAGCTACCTTGTCTTTCTTTGCCCAATCCTGAATGGAAAAAGATTGTTCAAACTGATGCCTCTAATACAGGATATGGTGGTATTTTAAAGCAATTCAATCCTAACAGTAAAAAAGAGGAACTTATCCGTTTGCACAGATCTAAACCCTCTAGACCTTATCGGAAACGCTCTTCTAAAAGATCTTCTTCTAATAACAAAATCCCTGAAAAATCTACAAAGAAGAGGAAGAGTAGTAAGAAAAAAGATAAATCTAAAATTGAATGTTATAAATGCGGAAAAACAGGACATTTTGCTAATAAGTGCAAATCGAAATTAAAATAAAAACTCAATGAGATGTCCCTTGATGAGGATATCCAACAACAAATTATTAATTGTTTAGCTACCAGCAGTTCTGAGTCTAGCTCCGATGATGGTTTAGCAGAGGTCTATTCTGAATCTGATAACAATTCTGACAACGAGAAATGTCAAACCTGCACAATTAATAACTGTAGCACAAGTACTGAAGCTGATTATTGGAAATCCATCGTTGAGATGAATGGTTTAGATGTTGGAGGTCCCAGCATCAATGTCTTAACTGACACCCAGAAATCTCTCCTTGATTTAGCTGAAAATATAAAAGATCCCGAAATTAAACTAAAATTTTTAGAGATCTGTTATAAAAATCAAAAAACTGAAGATAATCTTCCAATTGATCAGTATAGTATGCGTGAGGTTATGAAACGCATAAAAGATGTTTCCATCGCTGAAAGGCCTACTACTATTCAGGATCTTAAAACTGAAATTAATATTTTACAATCTGAAATAAAATTGTTACAAAACACTAATACTATTATTTTTCATGACTTAAATAATATTAAACAACAGTTGAAAAATAAACAGGATAATCATGTAGAATCTTCAAAAACTGAATCTACTGATAAACCAGAATCTTCTGAACAATATTTAATGCTTTTGAATCAAGTGGTTTTTCAAAAATGGTATATTAGAATTACTCTTGTTATCAAACCGGATTTTATCATTAAAGATGCCATCGCCCTAGTTGATAGTGGCGCTGATATGAACTGTATCCAGGAAGGATTAATTCCTACCAAATATTTCCAGAAAACCACTCAATCCTTAACTAGTGCTAGTGGTAACACTATGAATATCAAATACAAAATTCCAGAAGCCTTAATCTGTAATCAAGGTCTTTGCTTACCTACTTCTTTTGTTCTCATCCGTAATATGAATCAAAGTATCATTCTAGGCACACCTTTCCTTTGTCTTTTAATGCCTATCTCAAAAATAGATACTTTAGGGATTCACACTACTCTTAACAACAGACATATTATTTTTGAATTCATAACAGAACCTTATACTAAAGAATTAAATCAAGTCAAGCACATGATTTATTCAAAAGAAAAACAGAAAAATTTCATCCAAAAAAAATAAAGTTTCTTTCTACAAAACAAAGAATTTTACAGCCTTCCTTACAGGAAAAAAATAAAATTAATCTACAAAACTCTCCAGACAGAAATCTGTAGTGATGTCCCGAATGCTTTTTGGAATAGGAAGAGACATATTATTTCTCTCCCCTACATTCCTGATTTCAATGAGAAAAATATTCCTACTAAATCTAGACCCAGCCAAATGAAAAAGGAATATTTACTTCTTTGCAAAATTGAAATTGAGTCTCTTCAGCAGAAAAAGCTAATAAAACCCAGTACTTCTCCTTGGAGTTGTACAGCTTTTTATGTCAATAAAAATTCCGAAATTGAACGAGGAACTCCCCGCCTTGTTATTAATTATAAACCACTGAATGAAGCCCTTCAATGGATTAGATATCCAATTCCGAATAAGAAGGACCTCCTCGACAGACTTCATGATGCCACTATTTTTTCAAAATTTGATATGAAATCAGGATTTTGGCAAATACAAATCAGAGAACAGGATACTTATAAAACTGCTTTTACAGTACCTTTTGGACATTATGAATGGAATGTTCTTCCATTTGGTGTCAAAAATGGACCTTCAGAATTTCAACATATCATGAATGATATTTTCAACCCTTTTACTGAATTTATTATCTGCTATATTGATGATGTCTTAATTTTTTCTTCATCAATTGAACAGCATATTAAGCATTTAAACATTTTTAAAAATGTTATCATAAAGAATGGTTTGGTAGTTTCTGCTCCTAAGATGAAACTTTTCCAAACAAAAATCAGATTTTTCGGACATAATATTTTCAATGGAACTATTATTCCAATTGATAGATGTATTGAATTTGCATCTAAGTTTCCGGATGAAATTAAAGATATTAATCAACTGCAAAGATTTTTGGGAAGTCTAAATTACATTAGAGACTATTACCCTAATCTTTCCCAGGATGCTGCTATACTGTACACCCGGTTAAGGAAAAACCCTTTGCCTTGGACTATTGAACATACTAATACAGTTCAAAAGATCAAAACTAAAGTTAAACCGCTACCTTGTCTTTCTTTGCCCAATCCTGAATGGAAAATGATTGTTCAAACTGATGCCTCTAATACAGGATATGGTGGTATTTTAAAGCAATTCAATCCTAACAGTAAAAAAGAGGAACTTATCCGTTTTACTTCAGGAGTTTGGAAAGGACCTTCTTTGAATTATCCTACCATAAAGAAAGAATGTCTTTCCATTGTTAAATGTGTTTTAAAATTTCAAGATGATCTTTTAGATCAGCACTTTTAAATTCGAGTTGATTGCTCAGCTGCAAAACAGATATTTAAAAAAGATGTACAAAATCTAGCTTATAAACAGATATTTCCCACTTGGCAAAGTATTTTATCAGTATTCGACTTTGATATTGAATATATCAAAGGAAAACAGAACTCTTTACCCGATTTTCTAACCAGAGAATACTTGCAGGAATGAGCAGTAGAAGCCGTGGTCGCGGTCAGCGAGGCCGAGGCAGAGCTAATCAGTACTATACAGAATTTCCTACTCTGAATTCTCAGACCAGCAACTCTTCGGCTTCTTCTAGCCAACCTACCGTAAAGGATGTTCTCCTATTACCCGAACAGTATATCCCAAACATAAATGTGGATGAAACAGTATTATTCATTGAACAGAATGATGAAACATGGATGAAAGATCCATGGGAGATAAAAAGACGTTATTTAACGACTCAACAGTCTCCTCCCCATTTTAATCAGTACCGATATGTTTATGAACAAATAATCATTGAAACAGCATCCATGGACATTAAGCATACGCTTCATGATCCAAACAAATCCACCAGCCCGATTCAATACAGTAAAACAACGGTTAAGAGCATCATGCCTCTTGCCAATTGGGGTATTAATCCTCATACCACCCGTACTATTGAATCCAGTCACACAACAGAAACCCGTTACAGTTATTGGGATTATATTGATTCCTTTACCCAAGTTTTCTATTACCAGAATCCAATTCACAACCATACTTGGTTTATCCGAGTCTGTCCTGAAGTACTTAAAACTGAAATTCCCAACTGGTTTTTCGTTTGGTGGGATAAGATTGGTGTCACCATTGAAACCTTACCAGAATCTGTTCAAACAGCATTCAAGGAATGGCAAGTTGCCTATTCCCACATACCAGTAAATAGAGACTTATCAATGTCTAAATTATTTGCCCATTTCATAATTCGTTTCAGTATACCTTGGATTTGGAAATGGGATTTCCATTGTGATTACCAGAATAAGATTCCCCGTCTCAAAAGAATATTCTTTACCAAATGGTGGGATAAAGGTCTTAATCCGACTTTACCAGAACTTCTTAAAACAATTAAGAATCACACTCAGGCTTGTCTTGATGTTATCCCACAAAGCCTTCCATCACCAGTACCTATTAATCCTTTTGTTAAAATCCAGGCTGATTTAAAACAAAAGTTCCCTAATCTTACTGAAACAGAATTAATTGTCAAAACTATGGATTACATGAAGACTCAGTACTTACAATCCTTAGTCCCAGATGATGTTTTATATATATATATATATATAAGAATTCTTTGATTTTTTTACTGTATTTTATTCGTTTTATAAATTAGTAATACAATTTTAAAACTTTTGCATTAAGTGAAAGTTTTGATATTCTAAACATATCCCGAAATTTTTTAGAAATATAGTAATAGTGTTTAATTATCAATGTCAAATACAATAAAAGTATACTTATTTTTGTATTTTCGAATGCTTTTTATATTTGTATGGTTGAACTATTGGTTCATGATCAAAATCACTTTTATTTGACGTGATCTTAGATACTTTTCACGCGTATAAAATGAAAAATGTTATCAAGTTTGTGTTATAATTTTATAGCTTAAATATAATTTACTATCCTAAACTATAGGCCATATTCCACTTCGGTTATCCACCTTTCAATTTTGTCAATTAGATAATTAAACTATCAATTTTTCCCACTTTGGTTCAATTAAGTATGCCACGTCATAAAATGATGATGTGGCTCGCTGACTAGACAAATTTATGCTGATGTGTACTAAAATAAAAATTAAGTTTACAAATTTTTTTATTATATTAGAGGGCAAAAATGTAAATAAACAAAAAATCATTAACAAAAAAATTATTTGTTTTAAACTGTAAAAATTAAACGTAAATTAAATTTTAAAATATTTTAAATGGGTAATATAAAATTAATTATAAATTATTTACAAAATATTTTAAAATTATTAAAATATTAAAATTATAACCGCTGCTATATAGGAGCCTTGTAAATATTGCCCATTTAATATTTCCTATTTAATTAATTTTTGCCCTCTAATATAGTAAAAAAATTTGAAAACTTAATTTTTTTAGTACACATCAGCATAAATTTGTCTAGTCAGTGAGCCACGTCATCAATTTATGACGTGACAGACTTAATTGAACCAAAGTGGAAAAAATTGATAGTTCGATCATCTAATTGACAAAATTGAAAGGTAGATAACTGAAGTAAAATATGAACTATAATTTAGGGCAGTAAATTATATTTAAGCCTAATTTTATTATCATTGTTAACGTCAAAATTTAGTCGCTGGCCAAATTATTAAATAACGAACTAAAAACTTACATAATGAACAGACGAACACACCAAAAAGCATGATGGTCAGGATTACCAAAGGATAGCTCCTGTAATACCCCAGTCCCACATCGAAAGATAAAGAAAAAATTTATCTGCATATAAGAAAATAAGTTACTACCAATAGTGTAGGGTTTCGGCACAAAAACGCAGCGAAAATATAAAATAATCAAAGTAATTTCCGAAACCCAAAAATAGAATCCATGCGAAACAGAAATTAATTCAGTGGTTTAGATATTATACCGATTATGAAAGAGTTCTGAAACGGCTTTGAATCCCTTACACAATCCAAACGAACTGCGTCTCTACGGTATCCACACGAACGCTCAGTGAATCGTCCTACGATCTGCAGAAGAAGGAACTAGCCACCAAGGATGATGATTTTCGAAACTGTTTTCTCTAGTCTCTCTCTAAGAGCGGCTAGGGTTTTGTATTTTGACGTAATCCCTAAAATGACTGATATATATCATATATATAGCAGTTAGGAGGAATTAATCAAAACCTAATATTATTAAAATTCGAATTTATATATATATATATATATATATATATATATATATATATATATATATAAATTATCCTATTAATAATTTAAATTAATAATTTAAATAATATCAATCATATTGACATATTTAAATCTTTACAATTTAAATTAATTCTCTTTTAATTACGTTCTATGTGTGTGGCCCTATAGGTTATTATTACGTTGGCAATAATTTTAAAATCATATTATAAAATTATAAACAGTGGGCGACATCTAGTAATGCATCACTGCTACCCAAGTAATAATAAGATCGATGATTCGATGCAACCTTTTCGTGACCAATATTTCAATGTAATTTAATCATTTTAACCTTAATATTCTAGATTAAACTCGAGTTATGGAATGTGTCATACTCTTCATAATTTAATCTGAGTTTTTCTTGATCAATGAGTAGACTATATGAAACAAATCATTATTTGAGCATGACCATACATTTCATAGTCCTACTCAATCAAGAGGCCTATGGATATCACTCCTAATAAATAGGAGGGTTAAATTCCATCTAGATCACTCATATTCCTCACACGATTCATGATGTACCCAATAATCACCTTTATAGTCCACCCTATTAAAGGTGACCTTTGATGATATCAAAGTACATAAATTCTCGTGTAGTAATATAGTGATTTCAGGTCGGAGGACCATTACATCATTGTCACTATGGGAATCGCTAATGACACTTCGCATAATACTCCACATAGAATTCTAATGGTGGGTCTGTCCAGTACATCGTTCTCTAACACGTACATATGCATTGACTTAATATCTCATATATTTATGAACAATGAGATTTGGTCATCAGTCAATCCACATACTAGTCTCAATGCATCATTATTGTCCCATCAACAATGATACTCGACTAGGGACATTTAAGAGCAATGATACTAATTATAATTATATAATCTCATGCCCAAGTCACATACTTGAAACTATATAATTTGTATCAATATTCTAAGGAATTTTATTATGTTAACATTTATATAACGCAGTAAATAGAACTATAATAAAATCATTCATTTATTCAATCAATATAATATCAAAATATTAAGCAATTATATCAAATAATTGGCCTCTAGGGCATAAACTCTAACAAATAGTACCTTCAAGTCATGACCTTTTGGGAGCCTATGGTGGGCTAAGATGACCCAAGAAGATACTATTGTGCCAGTAGTTTGAGACCTTATTTTGATGGATTTTGATTCGATTCGGACTTGGAATTTGACCCAAGATTTGTTCCGGACTCGGATTTGACCCGGGTTATTTCATATGGTATCAGAGTCGACTCTCGAAAGCTTGGGTCGGGTCATCCGATCGAGTTACCGAAGGTGGGAACACGAAGGCTAGTGGTATTATCGCACAATAGAGAGATGGAGGTCCGGAGGTGGGAACACGAAACCAGTCGGTATTATCCCACAATGGCTAGAGAGGCAAAGATCTTTAGGTCGTGTGTGTGATCGGTTCTGACGAGGACGTCAGAAATTTAAGTGGGGGAGTTTGTAATACCCCAGTCCCACATCGAAAGATAAGGGAAAAATTTGTCTGGATATAATGAAATAAGTTACTACCAATAGTACCTTCAAGTCATAACCTTTTGGGAGCCTGTGGTGGGCTAAGATGACCCAAGAAAATACTATTGGGCCAGTAGTTTGAGGCCTTATTTTGATAGATTTTGATTCGATTCGGACTTGGGATTTGACCCGAGATTTGTTCCGGACTCGGGATTTGACACGGGTTGTTTCAGCTCCGGTGTGAGAATAGTACAGACCAGAAACGTTAACAATGTAGATATAAAATTGCACTAGTGAGAGCAATAATTATGTGTATGCATGTGTATTTTTACCTAGTATGTGGTTAAGGCTGTAAAATGAGCAAACAATTCGAGTTCGATTTGTACTCGCTCGACTCGAAATATAAATGAGTTAAATATGAACATATTTTAAAATTCGATAAATTACTCGAACCTCCTTAAATTATAATTTTCTATTGATACTCGGATCATATTTGTTGGAAAAGTCCAAGATGCTCGGGCTCGATTCGAAATCGTGCTCGACTCGGTAGCTAAATGAACCTCAATCAAATCTTATTTTATACTCGATAAAATTTATGAACCAAATTTGAGCAACTCAATACTTGGATCGACTCGGTTCGTTTACACTCTTATATGTGGTTGTATTTATAGTATCCCACACCGCTTTACCATAACTCGCCCGACACCAATTAGGAATAGGAGTCTAGATTTAGAGTTTTCATAAGAATTAAATCGCCATAATCAATTAGAATCCTCATTCTTTAATAATAAGAAACCAAATAGGATAAGGATCAATAAGTCAATTAGGACTTTGACCTTTCTATAACTCCAAGTCGCCAAATAATTAATGTTAAGTGGCATAGGCTAGGATTCGAGCCCGAAAAATTTCACACCAACAGTGTCCCACACTCCCCTATTATAAGAAATATGATAAGGGAATAAATAATAAGAGGAGAAATAATAGTGTTGAAGATGTGCGTGTCAAGCACAACGACTTGTAAAATGAATGGTGCATTAAGAACAACAACTTATAAATTGGAACGATGCATGAAACACAACGACCTACTAAACAGATGGCATAACGACTTACTAAACATACAGAGTATTAAAATGACATGTCACACCATACACCAGATGGCTTGTCACACCAAACATCATACAACTCGTCATACACCAAACGCCAGACGAGTTTTGTCACACTAAACGCCAGATAGCTCGACAAACCAAACGTAAAACAAGACTTGTCACACCAAATGCCAGATGAAGCTCGTCACATCGAACACTAGAGATCTCGTCATGCACACCAAACATCAAAGAGCTCATCACACCAAACACCATAGAGTTCGTCACACCGAACACCAGAGAGCTCTTCATACCAAACACTAAAAAGCTCGTTACACCGAACACCAAAGAGGTCATCACACCGAACAACAACAAAATCACCACACCAAACACCAAACGACTTGTCACACCAGACGCTAGACGACTCATCACACAAAATGCCAGATAAGGCTTGTTACACCAAACGTCATACGACTCGCCTCACTAAATGTCAAACGGCTTTTCACACCAAATGGCAGACAAGACTCATCACACCAAACACCAGATGACTTATCACACCAAACACTGCTAAACACTATGCATCTGGTCATGAACACCAAACATTAAAGAGCTCATTACACCGAACACCAAAGAGGACATCATACCGAACACCAAATAGCTCGTCACATTGAACACCAACTAATTTAGCCCGAATCTAATATAGTGCAGAACAAATGGCAACCTTATATCTTGCCCAAAAATATCATTCTTGTCATGATGAAGAAAGAGAAAATCAACAAAGATAATTGACCGTAAATGAAATAACCCGAGTCAAATCCCTAGTCCGGAACAAATCTCGGGTCAAATCCCAAGTCCGAATCGAATCAAATCCATCAAAATAAGGCCTCAAACAACTAGCCCAATAGTATCTTCTTGGGTCATCTTAGCCCACCACAGGCTCCCAAAAGGTCATGACTTGAAGGTACTATTGGTAGTAACTTATTTCCTTATATGAAGACAAATTTTTCCCTTCTCTTTCGATGTGGGACTGGGGTGTTACAAACTCCCCCACTTATATTTCTGACGTCCCCGTCAGAACCGATCACACACACGGCCCAAAGATCTTTGCCTCTCTAGCCATTGTGGGATAATACCGGCTGGCTTCGTATCCCCACCTCCGGACCTCCATCTCTCCATTGTGGGATAATACCACCAGCCTTCGTGTCCCCACCTTTGGCAACCCGATCGGATGACCCGACCCGAGCTTTCGAGAGTCGGCTCTGATACCATATGAAATAACCCGAGTCAAATCCCGAGTCCGGAACAAATCTCGGGTCAAATCCCAAGTCCGAATCGAATCAAATCCATCAAAATAAGGCCTCAAACTACTAGCCCAATTGTATCTTCTTGGGTCATCTTAGCCCACCACAGGCTCCCAAAAGGTCATGACTTGAAGGTACTATTGGTAGTAACTTATTTCCTTATATGCAGACAAATTTTTTCCTTCTCTTTCGATGTGGGACTGGGGTGTTACAGTAAAGACATGACTTGTAGAAACTATTTTGTTGAAAATTTTAAGTTATGATCTTCCATAGCCCAATATTATAAAAGGTTGTCAATGGGAGTGCCGAAGTTCCTATAAAATTAAGATCATATTATGATTATTGAAGACATATGAACGATGGTCGATGTTTGGGACAGACTTTGCTCCACTCTGATCGTTTTATGAAAATTCCATAAAAAAAGAACCAAAAAATATATCTTGAATTGAATGGGTTGAGTCTAACACCGAGGATAGCTCTATATTGCTTTGTAGTGATTGCACAAATTTATGACGTTGTTACTGATGAGTGGAAAATATACTTACGAATCAGACAATGTTGGACTTAGTATTATGCTTTATTTAAGTAATTTTAGTGCATTTTATTTATTTTTTATGTTATTTGTAGGAATATGCAAAGAATGGGCAAATCTGGGATTTTTTAGAAAGTAGTGGCAATTTCGTAAATAAGTGGAAGTTGAATGCTGGGGCATTCATTTTGGGAAGGATTTGAATGTTGGGGCTTTTAAGAGCAAAATGTGAGCGAGCCTATTTTGCAGCTGGGTTAAGGCTTGATGATTCATATATTCTAGGATTTGGATGTTCTAAAACCTAATTTTGATGGTGGAAATTCAAGTATATAAGGGAGAGACTTCTAACAAATGAGATAGCGTAGAGATTAGATATCGTAATTGAAGATTGGAGATTCAAAGAAGCTAACAAGGGAAGAAAGATGGAGACTTGGAGATTAAAAAAAATTCTACTGAGTTTTTCTTTTCTTCTTCTTTTCTCAGTAATCTTAAGATGATGACTTATTTGATATTTCTAATTTTTAATTCCAACATGAACTAAATTTTTAATTAATTCTACAATTGGACCTTTTATATTCATGAATTAATTATCTATTTGATTCCAATTATTGATTTATATGGAATTGTTTATCATATTTTGAGCGTATTGATTAATTTTCTAGTCAACAATTATCGAGATACTTTAGATGAATTCAGGAGATAAAATCTAGGTTAGATCTGAATGTGATAACATGCATTCTTAGTTGTTTTGTGAATTAAATAACTAGGGTTGTGTATTGAATAAGAATATCTCTTTGCACTACATGTAACTTGTGGGAATTGGAACTTAATGAGCTTGCTCCTCTTGTTTTGCATAAGAATATAGCAAGATTAATTGAAACAATTATTTTTTTATTTGACCCTTAGGAAAGGGCTAATAAATACTTATGAATTCATGTTAACAACTCTATTGGATTTAGTAATTGGATGATTTAGATAGTTGATTTGTGTGACGTACGTAATTGAGGATATTGTAGTCTTAAGAATTAAACATCCGATTTTCAAACTTTGTGTTAAATTTTAGTTTTAGTTTTTATTCACTTTTAAGTATACTTCAACATTGGGATTGTTAAATAAAAGTGAATTGATAAAAAATTAGTAGTTAAAATATATTAGGCGTAGATTCCTATGGGTTCGACACTCTATATTACTTGTTGATCGTGTATACTTACGCGTATTTGTCATAATTTAAAATAAGACAATAGTTACTATGCACAAGCTCGGACCATTGTTGTCACAGTCTGTTCGGAATCGAATAAAAATAAGTCCACACAAAAAATTGAATATGACCAGCCGAATTTGCCTTGACCGCTGAGTAAACTTTCTTAAGCCATCAGGGTCGTTAGACATGGGATTTGGACCCTATTAATACCATGATGACCCGTGTCTAAATTGTTAATGCATATGTAGTGCCTCTTTATCCCATGTACGCTATATTGTTTGTTACGTTCAACATGTTTTCCGATAAGTAAAAATATCTAGTAAGCGATTTTGCGAGGCTGCACCAATAAACGGAGAATCCGAGTGTCGAAGAAAAATCATCACATCAATTTTGCAACCTGTTTTGGAATGCCAAAGACAAAATCCAAGTTTCCAAGGTCGATACTAGAATATAAAGAGATGCCTGATGAAGGTGGCACTTTTTAGTGTGTCAGAATTTGAAGATGATTAAATCCATGCTGAACCTTTTCTCCAATGCCAATGCTAACAAATTGTTATAGTCAGGGAGAGAGAATGATTAGGACAGATAATTGGCCGAAATTTTTTGACTTCGAAACTTCAAGAAAATTAATCCACCGAAGATGATGTTGATGGGAGACCGGAACTCTTTAGTACTCTCTCCGTCTCTAATTATTTGACGGTTTAGGGTTTTTCATTTGTCTTTAATTATTTGACGTTTGTTCAAATCTAGAAGAATTAATTATAATTTTTTCAAAATTACCCCTCATTACTCTACCTATTTTTTTATACTTTAAACTATTTCTCCCTCTTTATCCCAACAAAAGATTTAAGGGTATTATAGACAAATGAGTATTATATTTAATGTTTTTTAATTATTTTCTTAATTCTTATGTCCACCTCTAAAATGTTAAATAATTAGGGACGGAGGGAGTAGAGAGTAAATTAATGACGGGACTCGGTCTGCCAAAGCATTGACTACCAAGGTTGAGTTATCAAAGATCAATAAAGTATAACAAAGGAACCAAATATGCACCCTTTGCTCATAAGTTGGATGTCCGAAGCTTAATTCTGACTCTACTAAGCCCAAAGTTATTGAAGTGTATTGAGTCCCCAATAAATTGTAGCAGAATTTTGGAGAAATTAAATATATGGTGTGAAGATATTGATATTAAAGCATGAACATGAGACTCATCAATAAATTGTCGAATCCACGAAGGAAATTATCGAGGTGAGTGTCCAAAGTGATAGTCGATCCGTTGATGGAATAGTGATGTAGGTGCATATACATGCATGGTGTTAATCTCATGTAGCTATATATAATTACGTGAACAACATATTGTACTCCTTCTTTCCTTTACAAAATTGGAGTGAATAGACTTGATATTTGTATATGGAAAGAATATTGATGTCTTTGAATAATATAATGCTATTATTGCATAGTGCTATTAGAAGTTGTCGATAACACTCCAAAATTAAATCTTTACTCTTACTCTACTAGCACAAAAATTAGTATAGTGACAAGCAAAGTTAATCCCACAGAAAGTGTTGTTGTCTTAGTTTATTCTACTGCTTACTAAATCAAAATAACAATAAGTATAAATTGGGGTTTTTTTAGTTGAATTTAATTAACTAATGTAACTAAAAATAATTAATAAGAATAACCAATAAATTAAAAACTTCAGTTCAGTATTGTCTTTTTACAATAATAGAACAATCAAGCTTAACAATATTTTATGCTTCAATGAAATTAATAACCCTAGATAATTGTGATCGATAATTATTCGAAATCCTCATAAGGTTTTAAATCTAATGTGACAATCACCTCCACTAGACCCTAACTATTATATAAGCTAGAACTATCAGTCTAGATTTAATAGAGCAACATCATTAAGAATTAGAGAATTAGGTTATTTCAAGCAACAATCAAATAATCGGGGATTATTTAACTTATCTTCTGATAATCTTAAAAATACTCAAAAGCTTGTCCACAATCATGTATCACTAATTTCTACTTATGATCATATATAATATCATTTGCTTAATAATATACCTTAATCTAGTAGTTGAATATAGCTTATTCAAATTAACTGGCCATAATTAAATTAAATAAAGAAGATATCATTCAAACCATTAAAACAGATTATCAAGAATAAATCTCATATAGGAAGGAATAAATAAAGTAAACCTAATTAAACCATTAATTGTAAACAAGTTTCAACATCCCTTAGAACTGAATAAGAAAACTTAGCCTAACATGTCTTAAATCTTGCCTCCAATTCTAGAGTTTTCAATTGTATAGCTTGGACTCTTAAAGTTTGACTAAGGGGGTGTTTGTTTAGAGCTGAATGGAGCTGAATCTGAATGACTGAATCGGTCAGTGCGTTTGTTTTGGTCTGAATGGCTGAATCGGTAAGATAGACGAGCTGAATGTCTAAGTCAGATTTTTTGAGCTGAATGGCTGAATGAGCAGCTGAATGAAGTAAAAAAAATATCAACTATTATATTAAGTAATATTAAATAAATTTACAACAATTTTGAATTTTTTTAGAGGAGGTAAAATAATAAAGTTTTGTCATTCAGATGTTTCAGACATGTCAATTATCAAACAGCTTTTTTTCATTCACATTCAGATTCAACTCATTCAGATTCAGATTCAGATTTATTCAGTTTTTATCAAACACCCCCTAAGAACATATTTTATACTCCTAGAAAAAGTCCTAAAGCTATAAGAAATAACAATCCAAATCCTAGTAGAATTCTTCCAAAAATCTCAAGCCTTTTAAAATTCTGCTACCCAACCTGACGTCGTCGCGCCAAGGTTCCTACTACAAACATCGTTGTCGTGCCACCCATCCAGGGATTCTGAATTCCAGCATCGGTGCTGCCGCACTGCCTTTCAATCCAATTTGAGCACGTTCCTGCTAGTAGTCAAGAAAGCACCTTTACAGCTCTGCATCACGGTGCTGTCGCGCCACTTCATAGTGCAATTCTAGCACTGTTGCGTCAGACTGGCTACGATTTTGAATCTTTCCCTCTTTTCAGCTCTAATTCCTCCTGAAATCAATAAACACCTTAATAAGCTAATTTTCACATAAAATATGTAATAAAACTAAATATAAAGGAATTAAAATCATTGAATATTATGCACTCATCAAATTCTCACACACTTAGTCTTTAAACGTCCTCGTGTAAACCAAAACAAAGGTCATTAAAGATCATCTAAATTCTATTCACCCAAATTTCCAAAGGTTCTTAATTTAATTCCAATTCATGATTATCAATACTAATCAACAAAAATTCGATAAACACTTCATCAATTAATTCACAACAACAATCTTACCATTCACCACTAAACATCATTCAATTAAAATGTATCCACATAAGTATCTCTTCTATGATTAACACAAATACCCAACTAAACTCATATTGTGACGACCCCAAAATTAGGTATACATTACCCATCTTGGGTCGTCAGATACATGGTACAGAATACAAATACAACTTACTAATACAACTGTCGCGTACAATACGACAAAATATAACTGTGAGTTTGAATACAATTATTGTCTACTAGAGACTATACAAACTCAAAAGGAGTCCTCATTACAATTATTGTCACACTATTTAATAGAATAGTGAGGACTACTAATACTATCATTTGGTCCATCACTCCGTTCCCCAACTCGTCCCAGCTATATTCTCATTTCCTAAAGAGAACAGTGAAAGAAGGGGTGAGCTCAACTAGCCCAGTAAGAAATATTATGACTAAGATAATGCAGAATAAATTATCATTAGCCTTCAACAGTGTTAAACTGATAAAATATAATGAACATCAAGTTTAACTACAGCGGAACAAGTAATCCATTAAAAGAGTCAAGTAGAGAATAAAATATACTATCTTCTATGATTTAAAAGGTTTTTCAATACTGTTATCGTTGGGACTCAGTTTAATAAAATAATCCACACCATCGAATCACCCCTGCACCATGGCCAAGGATATTCGTGTATTCATTAATGGTCATGATCATGCCAACAACTGTCTATTAATGCACTACGGGCCAATGAGGACTTTTACCACATCATTTGTAACATTACGGTCATGATTACACCGAATAATTCCTGGTTATAATCATACCAAGTCCATCTATGCATTACATGCCATAGATGACTTTCAACATTTTATAAACATGAGGATGATGATAATGATATAAGAATTCAATAAAATAAGTTCAAGAATTAATTTATCCAAGAATTAACAACGTCCAAATTGTCAACATGATACTGCTTTGTGGAGTAAAATTCAAGAATGCTTAGAAGAATATTTTCATGAAAAGATATTGGATGAACCGCAATTATCAAGGATATTCCACTAATTTCATGGAGTATAGAAGTTAAAACTTAACCAACTGAGTATAATAAAGAATAGAATAACAAAAGAAATCACCCGGCATGCGATAGACCGCACAGACATGTTATTCCAACAGAATAATAAATAATGGAACCAGGCCTGACGTAAACGCACAGACAGGATATTTCGACAGAATAATAAATAATGGAACCAGGTCCGGCGTAAACGCACAGACAGGATATTTTGACAGAATAATAAATATTGGAATCAGGTCCGGCGTAAACGCACAGACATGATATTCCGACAGAATAATAAATAATGGAACCAGGTCCGGTGTAAAACACACAGACAGGATGTTCCAACAGAATAATAATAAAAATGGAACCAGGACCGGTGTAAAACACACAGACAGAATGTTCCAACAAAATAACAGAAGAATGTCACCAGGTATAGGGTAGACCGCGTATACAGGTTATTCCAACAGAATAATAAGAAATGGAATAACAACAGTTCTCTTCATGAATAAGAAAGAATAACACCCCTTACCGTTTTAAAGAAGAACTGAAATAAGGAAGTAGTTAAGTAGCAGAATACTTTTTTTCTCTCTCTTTATAGTTTCTGTCTCTAGAGTTCAATGAATTCGTAAGAAATAATGAAGGAATGAGCTGCTATTTATAAAAAAATGGAATGCATAGTAACTAATCCATGAACGGTCCAGATTGATTACTTTAATCTGACGGTCCATATTTAAAGAAAAATCTTTTAAATAAAATATAATATATTCTATTTATAGAATAACTTTAATAAAGTATTCTGTTTTATATAAAAAGATGTTTCTGTTTTATTACTTTAATAATACGAATAAAACAAAACTTCATTATCGCTAAATAATTCATATTATTAACTGACAATAATTGAATCAAACTGAGTAACTTCTCACATAAGCATTAATAATCAATACCGTGTGCTACTATGCAACCACACATATTACTATACTTTTACTACCGAGTAGTTTAACAGTATCAATGGTAAAACTTCCGCCGTTATTTTTAATAAAATATTTTTGTCATTTTCTCAATCCGACAATAATTCCGTTGTGGGGTCCACCAATGATTGTGTCGTTGTACGAATATTCTCTGTTAAAACGAATATTCCCCGACCAATCGAATATTATATAACAACTTGCGTACTTTGCAAAATTTATAAATATTATCCACAACTATAACATTATATCAAATTAACTCCATAATATTCAAAAATGATATTTATAGAAAATTCATCTTTATTTATAAAAGTTGGGGTCTTACAACCTCCCTTTCTTATGAAATTTCACCCTCGAAATTAGGGTACGTACCTGGTATATCGAAGAGGTAAGGATACCTTAATTTCATTTCAGATTCTAACTCCCAAGTCATTTTCTCAACATCATGGTTTCTCCACAAAACTTTGACTTGAGGTATAACCTTGGAGCGTAGAATATGTTCCTTCTTGTCCAAGATTTGAACAGGAATTTCTTCATACGTCAAATCTTTTGCTATTTCGTCCGGTTCTAACTCAATAATGTGGTTCGGGTCTTCCAAATATTTACGTAATATGGATATGTGAAAAATGTTACGAACACTAGACATACTTGGCGGTAAAGCGAGTCTATAAGCCACAGTTCCTACTCGATCGAGGATTAAAAATGGACCGATAAATCGAGGATTGAGCTTTCCTCTCTATCCAAATCTCGTAACTCCTTTCCATGGAGCAACACGTAAGAACACATGATCTCCTATATCAAATTCCACGTCCTTTCGATGAAGATCAGCATAACTCTTTTGTCGATCTTGTGAGGTTTTTATACGTTGTCGGATTGTTTAAATCTTTTCTGTAGTCATACGTACCAACTCCGATCCCAATAACGTTGCTTCACCCACCTCATCCCAGCATACTGGAGAACGACATTTTCTTCCATACAATGCTTCGAATGGAGCCATGCCAATACTTGCTTGATAACTGTTATTGTAGGAAAACTCCACCAATGGTAAGAACTTGTCCCAACTTCCCTTGAAGTCAAGGACACAGAGTCTTAATAAATCTTCTAGAGTTTGAATAGTCCTCTCTGATTGTCCGTCTGTCTGAGGATGATATGCCGAACTATATCGTAAATCCGTGCCCATAGCTTTTTGTAAACTAACCCAAAATCGTGAAGTGAATCTTGGGTCTCGATCAGAAACTATAGATACTGGCATACCATGCAGTCTTACAATCTCGTTTATGTACATACGAGCAAGACGTTCAAGTGTATAAGTTTCTCGTATCGGTAAGAAATGAGCAGACTTGGTCAATTTATCAACAATGACCCAAATCGCATCTATACGTTGAGAAACCTTAGGAAGACTGGTAACGAAATCTATGGTAATGTGCTCCCACTTCCATTCTAGAATTTTAAGTGGTTGCAATGGACCTTTGGTACTTGATGCTCCGCTTTGACTCGTTGACAAGTTAGACACCTTAAGATAAACAACGCTATCTTTCTCTTTATATTGCTCCACCAAAATGTATGACAAAGATCATGATACATTTTGGTACTTCCAGGATGAATTGCAAACGGTGTGTTGTGCGCCTCCATCATGATTTCATACTTTAAATCAGAGTTGTTAGGAACAAAAAGTCTGGAGTTGACTCGAAGTATTCCTTCTTCATCGATTCTTGCTTCCGGCATAGCACCTTCTTGCACTTTCTTCCTCATACGCATCAGCTCCAGGTCTGTAGCTTGAGCAGCTTTAACTTTATCAATTAAAGTTGGTTCTACTCGTATATTTGTCATCTTCACATGGGTCCCTGGAGTCTTTAACTCTATCTCCATCCTTTGCAAGTCACACAAAATGGACCTTTGTGTTGACAATATCACACTCGTACTTGCATATGATCTTCTACTCAATGCGTCAGCTACCACGTTCGCTTTTCTAGGATGGTATTGAATGGTATGATCATAATCTTTCAACAGTTCAAGCCAACATCGTTGTCGCATGTTGAGTTCCTTTTGAGTGAAGAAATATTTGAGGCTTTTATGATCCATAAAGATCTCCACCTTCTCCCCATACAAGTAATGCCTCTAAATTTTAAGTGCAAAGACAACAGCTGCCAACTCTAGATCATGAGTAGGATAATTCCTCTCATATTCCTTGAGTTGTCTTGATGCATAGACTATGACTTTTCCAAGTTGCATGAGAACGCATCCCAACCCTTTGCTCGAAGCATCACTATAGATGACAAATCCCTCCGAGCCAGATGGTATTGTTAGAACATGTACTGAAATGAGTCTCCTCTTGAGTTCTTGAAAACTCTTCTCACATTCTTCGCTCCAACCGAACTTTATATCGTTCTGAGTCAGTTGAGTTAATGGAGTAGCGATTCGAGAAAATCCTTCCACGAATCTCTGATAATAACTAGCTAAACCAAGAAAGCTACGTACTTCGGTCACTGATTTAGGTTGCTCCCAGCTTTGAATAGCTTCAATCTTTGCCGGGTCAACCGATATTCCACGACTTGATACTACGTGCCCAAGGAATGCTACCTCCTCCAGCCAGAACTCGCATTTCTTTAACTTGGCATAAAGCTTGTATTCACGAAGCTTTTGGAGTACCAGCCTCAAGTGTTGCTTATAATCTTCACGGCTTTTGGAATAAATAAGGATGTCATCAATAAAGACGACCACAAAGTGATCCAAATATTCCTTGAATACCCGGTTCATCATATCCATGAAGGCAGCAGGAGCATTAGTCAATCCAAAAGACATGACTAGGAATTCATAATGCCCGTATCGAGTTCTGAAAGCCGTCTTTGGAATATCCTCAGTTCTAACCTTCAGCTGATGATATCCAGAACGAAGATCGATCTTTGAAAAGAATTGTGCTCCTTGTAACTGGTCAAACAAGTCATCAATACGTGGCAATGGGTACCTGTTTTTGATGGTGACATGATTTAACTCCCGATAATCAATACAAAGTCGCATACTTCCATCTTTCTTCTTCACGAATAGCACAGGAGCACCCCAAGGAGAAGTACTAGGACGAATAAAGCCAATGTCTAACAATTCCTGCAGTTGGATCTTTAACTCCTGAAGTTCAATAGGAGCCATTCGATATGGAGCTTTAGAAATGGGTTTTGTACCGGGTTCAAGATTGATACAAAATTCAATTTCACGCTCCGGGGGTAGGCCAGGAAGTTCTTCAGGGAATACGTCAGGAAATTTATTAATAATAGAAATATCATTCAAAACTTACGTATTTTTGTTTAGATCCGTGACATGAGCTAAGAAAGCTTGACATCCATTTTTCAATAAACGAATAGCTTTATGGCTTGAGATGACAACGATTGATTTTAATGGTTTGGTTGCTTGAATTCGCATAATTGGTCGATTAGGAATATGAAAGCTAACAACCTTACGAAAATAATCAATTTTTGCATAATGAGTAGTTAACCAATCAATCCCTAGAATCACGTCAAATGCAAGTATTTTTAATGAAATAAGATCGACAGGTAATGTGTGGGTACCAACTTGAACCAAACAAGACTTTTAAACCGTAGATGTAATGAAAGTTTCTCCCAATGGAGTTTCAATAGATAAGTCAAAGTCTAATTTCTCTGGAGTCAAATTTAATCGATGAGCGCAAGTAGGAGAAATAAAAGAATGGGTAGAACCGGTATCAAATAAAGTATAGACTTCGTTAGAGTTTATGATAAGCTTACCCGTGATGACCTCATTCGGGTTCCTTACTTTTTGGGAGGTCACAACAAACGCTCTTCCTTGCACTACTGGTTTTGACTTTTCTGGGACGGCCTTTGGTGTCTCCATCTTGGCTGAACTTGTTTTTGATAAACGACAAAATCGAGCTAAATGACATTCTCTTCCACAATTATAGCATGCTTTAGACGGCATCACGCAGTTTGGACTGATGTGCCCCTCCCCTCTGCATTTGAAACATATGATAGGTGGTCGTTCTCCTTCCTTAACAATGGGTGCTGGTGCTGGCGTCTTTCCATCATTGTTGAATCTCCTCATCTTGAAATGACCATTCTTATTGTTTTGGCCCTGATTACCACCGAAGTGGTTACCATTTCTGGCCTGTTGATTCCCTCTACGCTTGTTGTCACCGCTTCGATGACTGCCTCTCACTGGTATTATCATTTTGCCGACTGCTCTCTTTTGCTTGCATTGACTCGTTATCGCGCTCCACTAACTGAGCCCTATTCACAACATCTGAATACAAACACAGTTTATGAGAAATAAGATGTTGACGTATCTCAAGTTTCAAACATCGCAAAAACATTCACGTCATTCGCACTTCATTATCCACCAAGTGGGACGCAAACCGGGAAAACTCAGCAAATTTAGCCTCATACTGCGACACGGTCATATTATTCTGCTCCAATTTGATGAACTCCACCTCCTTCATGTGACGAACACTTTCGGGAAAGTATTTGTCATTGAACAGCTCTTGGAACTTCTCCCAAGACATCTTCAGTGCGGCAGGTTGAGTACGCTTAATCGATTCCCACCAGTAATCTGCCTCTCCTCGCAACATAAAGGCGGCAAAGGGAACCTTTTGCTCCTCGGAGCATCCCAAGACATCAAATATCTTGGTGATCTGCTTTATCCATATTTCGGCTATAAGTGGTTTTGGCTCTCCCTTAAACTTCGGGGGTCCCAGCTCCTTGAACTGTTTAGCGGTGACCGTCCGAGAGTTTTCAATGTTTTCACCTATATTTTGGACAGGAGCCGCTCTCGCCTGCTGTTGCATGAACTGCATAAAGCTTCTGAACATTCCACCATTCATCATCTGGTCAGTGTTGTGGTTTACATGAGGATTGCCACCTTCCTGATGCACATTATCCTGATTATTGATATGTGGTGAATCAACAGTCGCATGTGCTCTATTGCTATTCTCAACATTCTCAGATGCCATTTTAAGATACTGCCACAAAACAAAAGTTAATTGATATGTCATATATTATCCTTACATGATGACCGACCAATTAAATACCATGAATGTGACGACCCCAAAATAGGTCCATTCCATCCAACCTATTCTGAGTCGCCAAATACATGGTACAGAAAACAACTACAACTTTATTACAACAATTGTCGTGCAAAATACAACAACACATATACTGTGAGTCTGGATACAAATATATACCAAATGTGACTCATATTCCAACCGTTGACATCAACTCACAATGACGCCTTACATAAAGGTATAGTCAAAAACTTTTTTAGAAATTAGAATATTTGGGAAGTGCTCAAGGAAACCTTCGTACATGGGAGGCCATGCGTCTAGGTTATGATAGATATCATATGGCCACATAATTATCCTTGGTTGACCCAATAGACCCCAAAGAAAAAAGAGAAGATTACTATCATATTCTTCCCAATGGTGAGTCTTCTCTTGACTTATCATTATCTCCACTGTCTTTAATTGTGAATTATACTTCAAACAAACACCAAGATTATATAGGTAGTGCTCATAGATATACTCAGCAAGTGGATGAGCACAACCCTGTCTTATGATGACACGAGGTTATATGTCATTAGACATCTTGTATGATAGTGACAAAACACCCTTCCAACGTTGGGTTCGCCTCACCCTATTTTCTTCACCAAATATAACTACTAAATGATGACCACCGTTCTATTCCCTTGTTACCCCCGCTCGACCCAGCTACACTCTTATTACCTGAAAGGAATTGTGAAGCAAAAGGGTGAGCACAACTAGCTCAGTAAAGAATATCATGACTAAAGATAATTAAATTATCAATAGCCTTCATCAATAATAAATCAGAGATTTAGAACATATGGTACATGATAAAAATTTCAACCATAGTTGCAGCGGAACGAGCAATCCATTAGAAGAGTCAAATAGACTATAAAGTCTATTATCTTCTTCATGTTAAAAATCCACCAACAATATTTTATCCCTGTAACATCAATCAACAATTCTGGTCCACAATCATATGAATAACTCATAATCATAACTGTAGTTCTAAATTCCTCTTCTCATCCAGGACGAAGATAATTTTCATCACCTATCTTTACCTGAAATATCAAAGATCATGGTTACACCAAATTACATTTCCTGTTCATAATCATACTAATAACTTCATCTTTGCACCACGGTCAAAGATATTCATTTGTATCACCAGTTGGTCATGTTCATCTCAACACCTGTTCATCTTTGCACTACTGGCCAAATATATTCAATAACATGTCATCTTTGCACTACGGGCCAAAGATATTCATCAACAATTCATCTTTGTACTACAGGCCAAAGATATTCATCAATAATTCATCTTTGCACTACAGGCCAAAGATATTCATCAACAGTTCATATTTGCACTACAGGGCAAATATATTCATATCTCAAAGAAATATATAATCATTTCAGAATTTATATAAACAATAATTATAACCATGTTAATCAATTCATCTTTACACTTAAGCTAAAGATATTCAATTATAAATTCAATGGTCATGATCATACCAGTTAACAATTCATCTTTGCACTACAGGCCAAAGACATTTCTCAGTCACGATCATACCAATAATTTACCCATCTTTACACTCAAGTGAAAGAGAAATTCAACATCAGGGTTATAAAAATGTAATATATGATAATAAAAATAATATAATCAACATATAGATTTAATCTCAAGAGTAATATTCATAACTCAACTATAATTTGGTCAGAAAAAGAAACCAATTTTGTCATGAATAGTAACTCGTGAATAGTAACTCGTGAATAGTAACTCATGAATAGTAACTCGTGAATATTAACTCCGACTCAAAAAGGTAGAAATTCCACAATAAAATTCATACCAATATTTTGGTATAATGATATTGAAAGAATAACATTTCTTAAATTTATAAACAATTTATTTTAATTGTTTACACTTTACTAAAATAATGTATTTAATCATTCAAAAATGCCAAACTCATAAGATTTCATCACCAATAACCAAAACCCTCATCAAAATCTGCATATACCTCATATAGAATTCTCAAGTCATAAAATCCTATTTTTCAATTTTCTTACTTCACATAACATATTTAATTCATTTACTCATAACTAGACCATTTTCATGAAAAATACCAAATTAGTTCTAAAAATATTTCTTTTCTGGGATTTAGCATAATATAGTCCCATAGTGAACATATATTTTTCTCAGAATTTTTAAAAGTCATTTACTATTTTTCATATAGCCAAAACAGCCGAATATTTAGACATTTATCAAAAATTATACTTTTGTCCAAAAATTCTGCAATTCATAGAGTATACTCCTATCATATACATGTACTCCCAATAAAAATTTCATCGATTTTGGAGTTAACCACAAGAAGTTATAAGCGATTACTTTTAAAATAGTCTTTTCTTATAAAATTCATAACTCTTAATCTACACACCCAAAAATCACCATTTTTTGGCACAATCAAGAAAACTCATCAAATTATCATTTCGAATTTTTCCAGAATTTTTAAAGCTCAGCAAAATTACGAAACTGAAAAACATAACAACCCTTAAAATCCCTTACTATCCCTTACCTCAAAAGAGCAGTACTTCTAACTGGATATAGGATATGACGCTGAAGAAAACTTGCACTGATGAATATCAACTCACCAAGTATCTAAATACTCACAAAATAAACTCAATAATCTAGAGAGAGAAAGAGAGAAAGCTTATGTTTCTGGTGTGATTTTCAATTCTAACTTAGCCCACTATTTATAGGAAAATTTTAGCAGACTTGACCTGCAACCTGATGGCTTTACCTGCTACTATTCTCACCCACCACATTTTAAATAAAATTCAGCACATTTCTTCACTAACCACAAGTGGGACCCACTCAATTCTAGAATTTTCCACCAAAATGCTAAATTCGGAAACTTCAACAATTTCTGAACCATTCACCTCTTAAAATTCATAACAAATCATACGTTCATTTTTAACGGTTCAAAATTTGGGGACATATACTCAACTTATATATGTATAACATATCCAAAAATTACAACGATCCAACGGTCGGATTAAAAATTATAACTCACGCAATATATCTCAAAAACACTGGTTTAATTTTTAATACCTTCATTCTGACAAAAATACTGATAAAATACCTCAACATTAATTCCTTCATTTATAACCACATAAATAAATCCATCATTTATATCCACATCAAATAAATATTTCCTTATCATATGAATCAATAATTAATTATTCACAAATAATATTACAGAATCACATTTATGACAACCAGGTCGTTCTCAGGAAAGAGGGGGCTTTCTAATAAGGATTTCTCCTTACTAGCGCGCAATTAGATGACCAAACCTCTCCTTAGACAGAACTTTCTAGACATTGCCAATAATGCTATCTAATAATATTATTCAAATAATATGAATTATTGATTTGATAATGGAAAATATTGTGCAGTGACAATTATTGAACAACAATAATATAAAATTTCAACGTAGCAATTACTGAATCAATAAAATAAAATATTGAACAGTAATTACTGTAACAATTATTGAGTAGTGCCTTCTTACGTAAGAATCAATAGTTTCAAAAATACTGTGCAATACCGTGTGCTACTGTGCAATAACGCGTATTACTGTATTTTAACCACCGGGTATTCCAATAGTGTTAACGGTAACAACTACGCTGTTATTTGTAAAAACTCAAATTTGTCGTTTTTTTTATCCGACAGTTATTCTGTTATGGGGCCCACAAATGGCTGCGCCGTCGTACGAATATTCCCCGACAGAAAGAATATTCCACGACCAAACGAATATTTCCCGACAACAATGAATATTTTATAACCACTTGTGTATTTTGAAAAAAAATTCATATACCACCCTTAACTTTAATATTTATCAATTTAACCATTTACTGAATAGTAATTATAAGAAAAATTGAATACTTTTATTTCATAAAATTCGGGATCTTACAATCTCCCCTCCTTATGAAATTTCGTCCCCGAAATTTACGTACCTGGTATTTCGAAAAGTTGAGAATACCTTGATTTCATTTCAGATTCTATCTCCCGGGTCATCATGATTTCTCCATTGCTCATTTCCCGTGATAACTTCATTTGGGTTCCTCATTTGTTGGGAAGTCATGACAACCGCTCTCCCTTGAACTACCCGGCTTTGACTTGTCTGGGGCAGCATTTGGCGTCATCACTACCGTTGGAATATACTTTTCTATAGGGCATATTCCTTCCTCAAATGTCTCGTCGTACTCCTGATTCATGATCTGAATCATCAATCTTCGATCCATATCGAATTCAGGTTGACCGCTCTGTACAGGGTAATTCAAAACTCGATGTTGGGTTCTCCCAATTACTTTCCAAAAAGAGAAATTCATATCATCTATTTTAGCCTTCTTAGATCGGACATCTCTTTCCACAATATCCACGTGTCGTGCGGCTTTTGCCCATGCATCACTTATTCTCACTCGTTCAGTTTTTTCTTCTTTCAGCTCAGATTCCATTTTTATCATCTTATACTCTGCCAAAGAATGCTTCTGTTCAAGCATCACATATCGGGTAACACAAGCTTGAATTGTTGCATCCTTTTGTTCCACGACCGCCTATCGTTCTTCAGCCTGCTCTTCTAACTCATGAATACGATTTTGAAATTCTACATTTTGATTATATAATACCTCTAATAAACTCTCCTCAGGTACTTCTTCTTCCTCTTCTTCCTCAGTCTCAGCTGTTACCTCTGTGACTATCTCGGGTGCAACTATCAATTCTTCACTCACCACATGGATATCTCTAATTCCTTCTTCGTCTGACATCACATTATCACGGTTAGTGATTAGAGGTATCCCCACAGTCTCATTCACTCTATTGTTAGCATTCTCAGCTGCCATTCTCAAATACTGTCATAAAACAAGGGTTAATTAAACAAATTAACATATCACATAATATCTTGATATTATGACTGACCAACAAATAAGCTTAGGTAGGACACACTAGCGAAGCATTTACTCATCTCTCTCCTCCTAGTTGTATTCTCCGATCTCCGCCAGAGATCATATCCCTAAGCTCTGATACCAACTGTGACGACCCCAATATAGGTCCATTCCATCCAACCTATTCTGAGTCGCCAAATACATAGTACAGAAAACAACTACAACTTTATTACAACAATTATCGTGCAAAATACAACAACACATATGCTGTGAGTCTGGATATAAATATATACCAAATATGACTCATGTTCCAACCGTTGACATCAGCTCACAATGACACCTTACATAAAGGTATAGTCAAAAACTGTTTTAGAAATTAGAATATTTGGGAAGTGCTCAAGGAAACCTTCGTACATTGGAGGCCATGCGTCTAGGTTATGATAGATATCATATGGCCACAGAATTATCCTTGGTTGACCCAATAGACCCCAAAGAAAAAAGAGAACATTACTATCATATTCTTCCCAATGGTGAGTCTTCTCTTGACTTATCATTATCTCCACTGTCTTTAATTGTGAATTATACTTCAAACAAACACCAAGATTATATAGGTAGTGCTCATAGATATACTCAGCAAGTGGATGAGCACAACCCTGTCTTATGATGACACGAGGTTGTATGTCATTAGACATCTTGTATGATAGTGACAAAACACCCTTCCAACGTTGGGTTCGCCTCACCCTATTTTCTTCACCAAATATAACTACTAAATGATGACCACCGTTCTATTCCCTTGTTACCCCCGCTCGACCCAGCTACACTCTTATTACCTGAAAGGAATTGTGAAGCAAAAGGGTGAGTACAACTAGCTCAGTAAAGAATATCATAACTAAAGATAATTAAATTATCAATAGCCTTCATCAATAATAAATCAGAGATTTAGAACATATGGTAAATGATAAAAATTTCAACCAAAGTTGCAGCGGAACGAGCAATCCATTAGAAGAGTCAAATAGACTATAAAGTCTATTATCTTCTTCATGTTAAAAATCCACCAATAATGTTTTATCCATGTAACATCAATCAACAATTCTGGTCCACAATCATATGAATAACTCATAATCATAACTGTAGTTCTAAATTCCTCTTCTCATCCAGGACGAAGATAATTTTCATCACCTATCTTTACCTAAAATATCAAAGACCATGGTTACATCAAATCATATTTCCTGTTCATAATCATACTAATAACTTCATCTTTGCACCACGGCCAAAGATATTCATTTGTATCACTAGTTGGTCATGTTCATCTCAACACCTGTTTATCTTTGCACTACTGGCCAAAGATATTCAATAACATGTCATCTTTGCACTACGGGCCAAAGATATTCATCAACAATTCATCTTTGTACTACAGGCTAAAGATATTCATCAATAATTCATCTTTGCACTACAGGCCAAAGATATTCATCAACAGTTCATATTTGCACTACAGGCCAAATATATTCATATCTCAAAGAAATATATAATCATTTCAGAATTTATATAAACAATAATTATAACCATGTTAATCAATTCATCTTTACACTTAAGCTAAAGATATTCAATTATAAATTCAATGGTCATGATCATACCAGTTAACAATTTATCTTTGCACTACATGCCAAAGACATTTCTCAGTCACGATCATACCAATAATTTACCCATCTTTACACTCAAGTGAAAGAGAAATTCAACATCAGGGTTATAAAAATGTAATATATGATAATAAAAATAATATAATCAACATATAGATTTAATCTCAAGAGTAATATTCATAACTCAACTATAATTTGGTCAGAAAAAGAAACTAATTTTGTCATGAATAGTAACTCGTGAATAGTAACTCGTGAATAGTAACTCGTGAATAGTAACTCATGAATAGTAACTCGTGAATATTAACTCCGACTCAAAAAGGTAGAAATTCCACAATAAAATCCATACCAATATTTTCGTATAATGATATTGAAAGAATAACATTTCTTAAATTTATAAATAATTTATTTTAATTGTTTACACTTTACTAAAATAATGCATTTAATCATTCAAAAATGCCAAACTCATAAGATTTCATCACCAATAACCAAAACCCTCATCAAAATCTGCATATACCTCATATAGAATTCTCAAGTCATAAAATCCTATTTTTCAATTTTCTTACTTCACATAACATATTTAATTCATTTACTCATAACTAGACCATTTTCATGAAAAATACCAAATTAGTTCTAAAAATATTTCTTTTCTGGGATTTAGCATAATATAGTCCCATAGTGAACATATATTTTTCTCAGAATTTTTAAAAGTCATTTACTATTTTTCATATAGTCAAAACAGCCGAATATTTAGACATTTATCAAAAATTATACTTTTGTCCAAAAATTCTGAAATTCATAGAGTATACTCCTATCATATACATGTACTCCCAATTAAAATTTCATCAATTTTGAAGTTAACCACAAGAAATTATAAGCGATTATTTTTAAAATAGTCTTTTCTTATAAAATTCATAACTCTTAATCTACACATCCAAAAATCACCATTTTTGGACACAATCAAGAAAACTCATCAAATTATCATTTTGAATTTTTCCAGAATTTTTGAAGGTCAGAAAAATTACGAAACTAAAAAACATAATAACCCTTAAAATCCCTTACTATCCCTTACCTCAAAAGAGCAGCACTTCTGACTGGATATCGGATATGACGCTGAAGAAAACTTGCACTGATGAATATCAACTCACCAAGTATCTAAATACTCACAAAATAAACTCAATAATCTAGAGAGAGAAAGAGAGAAAGCTTATAGTTTTGGTGTGATTTTTAATTCTAACTTAGCCCACTATTTATAGGAAAATTTTAGCAGACTTGACCTGCAACCTGATGGCTTTACCTGCTACTATTCCCACCCACCACATTTTAAATAAAATTCAGCACATTTCTTCACTAACCACAAGTGGGGCCCACTCAATTCTAGAATTTTCCACCAAAATGTTAAATTCGGATACTTCAACAATTTCTAAACCATTCACCTCTTAAAATTCATAACAAATCATACGTTCATTTTTAACGGTTCAAAATTTGGGAACATATACTCAACTTATATATGTATAACATATCCAAAAATTACAACGATCCAACGGTCGGATTAAAAATTATAACTCAGGCAATATATCTCAAAAACACTGGTTTAATTTTTAATACCTTCATTCCGACAAAAATACTGATAAAATACCTCAACATTAATTCCTTCATTTATAACCACATAAATAAATCCATCATTTATATCCACATCAAATAAATATTTCCTTATCATATGAATCAATAATTAATTATTCACAAATAATATTACAGAATCACATTTATGACAACCTGATCGTTCCCAGGAAAGAGGGGGCTTTCCAATAAGGATTTCTCCTTACTAGCTCGTAATTAGATGACCAAACCTCTCCTTAGACAGAACTTTCTAGACATTACCAATAATGCTATCTAATAATATTATTCAAATAATATGAATTATTGATTTGATAATGGAAAATACTGTGCAGTGACCATTATTGAACAACAATAATATAAAATTTCAACGTAGCAATTACTGAATCAATAAAATAAAATATTAAACAGTAATTACTGTAACAATTATTGAGTAGTGCCTTCTTACGTAAGAATCAATAATTTCAAAAATACTGTGCAATACCGTGTGCTACTGTGCAATAACGCGTATTATTATATTTTAACCACCGGGTATTCTAACAGTGTTAACGGTAACAACTACGCTGTTATTTGTAAAAACTCAAATTTGTCGTTTTTTTCATCCGACAGTTATTCTGTTATGGGGCCCACAAATGGCTGCGCCGTCGTACGAATATTCCCCGACAGAAAGAATATTCCACGACCAAACGAATATTTCCCGACAACAATGAATATTTTATAACCAGTTGTGTATTTTTGAAAAAAAGTTCATATATCACCCTTAACTTTAGTATTTATCAATTTAACCATTTACTGAATAGTAATTATAAGAAAAATTGAATACTTTTATTTCATAAAATTCGGGGTCTTACAATGAAAATAAACTTAGGTAGGTCATACTAGCGAAGGAATTCTCCGTCTCTCCCCTTCTAGTTCTATTCTCACATCTTAGCCATGGATCATATCCCTAAGCTCTGATATCAACTGTGACGACCCCAAAATTAGGTATACATCACCCATCATGGGTCGTCAGATATATGGTACAGAATACAAATACAACTTACTAATACAACTGTCGTGTACAATACGACAAAACACAACTGTGAGTTTGAATACAATTATTGTCTACTAGAGACTATACAAACTCTAAAGGAGTCCTCATTACAATTATTGTCACACTATTTAATAGAATAGTGAGGACTACTAATACTATCATCTGGTCCATCACTCCGTTCCCCGACTCGTCCCAGCTATATTCTCATTTCCTGAAGAGAACAGTGAAAGAAAGGGTGAGCTCAACTAGCCCAGTAAGAAATATTATGACTAAGATAATGCAGAATAAATTATCATTAGCTTTCAACAGTGTTAAACTGATAAAATATAACGAACATCAAGTTTAACTGCATCGGAACAAGCAATCCATTAAAAGAGTCAAGTAGAGAATAAAATCTACTATCTTCTATGATTTAAAAGGTTTTTCAACACTGTTATCGCTGGGACTCAGCTTAATAAAATAATCCACATCATCGAATCACCCCTGCACCACGGCCAAGGATATTCGTGTATTCATTAATGGTCATGATCATGCCAATAACTGTCCATCAATGCACTACGGTCCAATGAGGACTTTTACCACATCATTTGTAACATTACGGTCATGATTACACCGAATAATTCTTGGTTATAATCATACCAAGTCCATCTATGCATTACATGCCATAGATGACTTTTAACATTTTATAAACATGAGGATGATGACAATGATATAAGAATTCAATAAAACAAGTTCAAGATTTAATTTATCCAAGAATTAACAACGTCCAAATTGTCAACATGATACTGCTTTGTGGAGTAAAATTCAAGAATGCTTAGAAGAATATTTTCATGAAAAGATACTGGATGAACCGCAATTATCAATGATATTCCACTAATTTCATGGAGTATAGAAGTTAAAACTTAACCAACTTAGTATAATAAAGAATAGAATAACAAAAGAAATCACCCGGCATGCGATAGACCGCACAGATAGGTTATTTCAACAGAATAATAAATAATGGAACCAGGTCCGACGTAAACGCACAGACAGGATATTCCGACAGAATAATAAATAATAGAACCAGGTCCGGCGTAAACGCACAGACAGGATATTCCGACAGAATAATAAATAATGGAACCAGGTCCGACGTAAACGCACAAACAGGATATTCCAACAGAATAATAAATAATAGAACCATGTCCGGTGTAAAACACACAGACAGGAAGTTCCAACAGAATAATAATAAAAACGGAACCAGGTCCGGTGTAAAACACACAGACAGAATGTTCCAACAAAATAACAGAAGAATGTCACCAAGTATAGGGTAGACCGCGTATACAGGTTATTCCAACAGAATAATAAGAAATGGAATAACAACAGTTCTATTCATGAATAATAAAGAATAACACCCCTTACCGTTTTAACGAAGAACTGAAATAAGAAAGTAGTTAAGTAGCAGAATACTTTTCTTCTCTCTCTTTATAGTTTCTCTCTCTAGAGTTCAGTGAATTCGTAAGAAATAATGAAGGAATGAGCTGCTATTTATAGAAAAATAGAATGCATAGTAACTAATCTATGAACGGCCCAGATTGATTACTTTAATCTGACGGTCCATATTTAAAGAAAAATCTTTTAAATAAAATAAAATATATTCTATTTATAGAATAACTTTAATAAAGTATTCTGTTTTATATAAAAAGATGTTTTCTGTTTTATTACTTTAATAATACGAATAAAACGAAACTTCATTATCGCTAAATAATTCATATTATTAACTGACAATAATTGAATCAAACTGAGTGACTTCTCACATAAGCATTAATAATCAATACCGTGTGCTACTATGCAACCACACGTATTACTATACTTTTACTGCCGAGTAGTTCAACAGTATCAATGGTAAAACTTTCGCCGTTATTTTTAATAAAATATTTTTGTCGTTTTCTCAATCCGACAATAATTACGTTATGGAGTCCACCAATGAATGTGCCGTTGTACGAATATTCCCCGACCAATCGAATATTATATAACAACTTGCGTACTTTACAAAATTTATAAATATTACCCACAACTATAACATTATATCAAATTAACTCCATAATATTCAAAAATAATATTTATAGAAAATTCATCTTTATTTATAAAAGTTGGGGTCTTACACATATGGAATAACAACTGTGCAAAACTGACTCATGACTCAGAACCCACTTTCCTTGCTAAACCTTTTTCAACCAATAGAACCTTTGAAAATTTTGATAGGTGAGTGCATTTTATGCTCTAACTCACACTATACCCATTTTTTCCTCACGAGTGAGTGCGTTTTACGCAACAGTGTTTATATGTGAGTGCGTTTTATGCTCCTTCTACCCGCCATATAATTTTGCACTTTTGTTTCTTCTTTTCTCAATTTCTTTTATTTAATTCTTTTAAAAAAAGTTAGCATGGTTCTGTAAACAAATAAGCAGTTAAGTAGTTTTAAATCATGAAAATAGTGCACATAATCTGACCCCACAGATAACTAAACCAAGTAAGTATGTTTCTCATTCAAAGTACTTATGTAACACAGATTCAATCAAAATCAGTTAACTATGGATCTTGACTCAGTTATCAACATTTATCAACTAATTAAGCATCAAAAAAATTCTATCAATCAACATCAACTTTCAATCTATAAAATTAACCTCTAAAAGCTTAGCAAAAAAAATCATAATTTTAATTTTTTCAATTTTTCAATTTTAATTTTTTTTTTATAAAAAAACTAACTCGGATTGGATTAAATTATTAAACTTAGAGCATAACCTAAACTTAAACCTCTCCCCCACACTCAAACCTTACATTGTCCCCAATGTAATACAACCATGAAAAGATGAAGTAACTAAACAAAATGTAACTAAAAAGTAAAAAGAAGGGAAAAGAAAATCTGATTTCTTGGGTTGCCTCCTAAACAGTTGCCCTTGTTTATTATCATTGACTCGACAGCTCTTTTCTCACTCTATGTAATTAGACTTGTGTACTTCAAGTAAACTGGTAACAAATTTAGCACTAAGGTAGGAACAACATTCTGCAATTTAGCACTAAGGTAGGAACAACATCCTGCAAAACTTGACTCAGCTCCATTCATGCATCTTTCACTATGTCCCAGTCAATGGAAACTGCAGCCCTCAAATCCTCCTTTTGTATTTGTACTTGATCAAAAGATTTATGCACTAAATAGTCAATAACATCAATAGCCAAAATAGAATTAACATTACCAAGATACCTCTTAGCCTCATATATGTCAATCTTTTCACCTTCCAATTCCATGTATAAGGTCCCATAATATTTTTCATTCAGTGTTTTTGTTGTTTACACAGATGGAGATGTACCATCATCCATATCCTCCTTGTAAAAATCTGCAAAAATTATCAGTTCATTCACCTCTACCTCTTGTTCCTCCTTATCAAATTCAGTGTTAGTTTTGGACACTACATTTTCACATTTAGCAGTGCTGTCTGTTCCGGAAGTAAGCACTGACTCCTCTTATTGCCATACCTCTGCACCACTTCTCAAAGTAATTGTACTTACATTCTTAATAGTTTGAGAAGGTAACCTGCCTGAGCCTTGATATTCTAATTTACCAATTGTGGTAGCCAGTTGACCTACTTGGTTTTCCATATTGTGAATGGAATTCCTTGTCTCTTGCTGGAATTTTTGTGCTTGATTTATGAAATCTTTGAACATATCCTCAAGAGATGGTCCAAAATTGGCAGGTACTTCTTGGTTATATGTTTGGTACTGAGGTTGAGCCTATTGTAAACCTTGCTGCCTATTCAAAAAGACAGTTTGCATTGGTGGCCTATATGATACTTGCACATTTCTTGCAACCATCTTTCTAATCATAGCAGTTAAATCTGTAATTTGACATTCAATATTATAAGTGTTTACCGCATTTACCCTTAGTATATGATCCATCCTGGTGACATACTGTTGTGAGTTGGTTGCCATGTTTGCTATTAGGTTCCTTGCAACTTCTAGAGTTTTATCAAGCAGTGCTCCCCCACTAGTTGCATCTATCACGCTCCTATATATTGATAACAGTCACTCATAGAAGTATTAAATTAGGTGTTGATCATCAATTTGATGAGGTGGACAACTAGAACATAACTTCTTGAATCTTTCCCAATATTCGTAGTGCGTTTCCCTATTGAACTATCTAATGCCACATATCTCCTTCCTTATTTTGGCAACACTTGATGCAAGAAAATACTTCTCAAAGAATAGTCTTTTCATATCATTCCATGATTGTATTGATTCTGAAGGTAGATAGTACAGTCAGTTCTTTGTCATATCTGCTAATGAAAATGGAAAAGCTCTAAGCTTGACTGTGAGTCCCCCAAACCCGAGTACCTTTAAACTTCGGATGTGGTGCTCCACGGTACTTTTCACTTAACATAATAATAATGACATAAAGGTAATTGCTAATTATTATAACATGTCTTTCTCTAAATCCTAGGTTTTCATAGCTTTAAGTCTTCAACACATGATAAAGTATAAAGTAATTATTAGAATACTTCTAATTATTACAAATAATTATAACTATCTTCTACTTGTCCATCTTTCCTTTTTCTTTGTACTTACTAGACCCTTCAATCTGCTCAAGCTTCACTGAAAATATTTAATATAAAGCAAGGATAAGCTACAAAGCTCAACAATTATAAATAATTGAATAAACAACAAAATCAAGAATCATGTTACTATTTCTAAAACTGAATAATAGTTGTGAAAGCATTCCGAATAAATAGGAATAAAAATAATAAATTCCTTTTTATTTAACATTTTTGAAACGATGAACTGAGCGGTCAAAAGACCTTGAACTTTGTTTTCTCAAGGGTTCAACAATAGACCAACTATGAACCGATCTGGCTTACGAGTATGTTGGGTGATCAGCCCTGTGTACCCTATGTTGTAAAACACTCTAGCTAAACACTATATGCATTTGTTTGACCAACTCAGAGGTCTATTGGGACTTTTTTGACGTAAAACTACCCCAACATTAGGGTTGTTCATCTCAGATTGGACTCCGAACCCCTAAAAATTTTGGGTGGACAACTCTATGATGAGTAGGTTTCATACCTACGAATCGGGTTCTAATTTGAACTTAAATGGTGTTGATCCTATCTATTTCTGTACAGTTTTACTTGTTTTTGTTTTGTTTTGTGTTTAGGTTGCATTACGTGTCATTGGTGGCATAATGGTGGCAATGTGACAAGATTTGGCATGGAAAGGCAAAAATCACCAAGTCCTGCTATTAAACCCCCGCCAAGGCGGGGGGTCTACGTGGAAAACATGATTAAGACCCCCCGCCGGGGAGGGCATCAACAAGCTAAAAAACCCCGCCAGGGCGGGGGTATGCGGACATAATGAAGAAGTTTGTTATGGTTCTAACTCTATAGAGGCTTGGACTGATGAACTTTGGCATGGATTTGGATTGTTTTTGGGGGTCTTTTATCAGCTATTACGTGATTTAAGTAAAGGTAATACAGACATCAATCAAGAAAACAATAAATTAGCAACTTGGAGCCTTAGTTTTCAGAGAAGACATTGGAGGAGCAGAGCAGAAGGTCATGATCATGAAAATTACAGATTTGAGTGAGAATAAGGGTGGTGTTTTACTATTCTTAGTCTTTCAATTCAGTATTTATAATTGGGATGATAAATTCTTTACTTTATTCAATTTTTAATTTATCTATGATGAACTAAATTCTTATTAGGTTTGCAATGGATCTTTAGTGTTGAACGATGATTGTCATGTTTTAATTTCAGTTTATTAATACTATCAATTCAGTTCATCTATTGTGATTTATACTTTAATTTACGAATTGCTTGATCACCAATTTTATGTGGATTTGTATGGACTTGAGAGATGATGTATGAATATATACCTAATCACAATAGCATGTGTTCTTGAATTCTGTGTTTAGATGGATTTCTTGATGTATGTTTAGGATAGAGATATACCTAACATCGCATGTAATCGCATAAAAGAACTTGAAATTTAAACCTTATTTGATTTTAATTCACATAGAGATATAGTGAATTAGTTAATTAGGGTGTTTGGCTTAATTATATCAAAATTGTGAATTTAAGTTAATACGGGGTTAGTGCATTAAGAGATGACTAATTCTACGTTAGTGTTCTTGATTAATGAACTAAGATAGTAAATTAAATTGGAAAAATGTGTGATAATTAGAGTGAAACTTAAAGTGAAGTTGTAAGCCTAATTCTCCATTATCTGCTTGAAATTTTCGGTTACTAGTTAGGTTGATTTGTTTAAAATTTTTATTTATTAGTTTTTAATTAATTGCAATCATTAATTCGAATAGTTTAATAAAATTGGATTAATATAAAGCTGGTAATTGATTGATTAAAATTCATATTTGTCTCTGTGGGAATGATACTCTATTCATCACTATATTACTTGTTGATCACGTATACTTGCGTGTGGAGCTTAATTTAAATTATGCCCAACACTCTACCTATTGTTGGGTTAAATCTAGTTTAGCACAGCATACAAGTATATGTGGTCAACAACTAATAAAGAGTAAGTCAAGGATCGTCCCACGGAGAAAATAATTGCAATTTAGAATAACAAGTATCAGTTTTGTATTATCTCAATTTTATTAAACAAATGACCAATTTGTGAATTTTAGAAAAGAAACTATTAATTAAACTAACACTAACTACCACGAGTTTTAAAATCAAATTATAGAGATTTAAGATCATAACTTCACTTATTGCTTCACTTATACTAATGTAATTTCCATTAATTATGCTCACTATTCTGGATTGTAAATCAGGAACTCATCAGTATTTATAACCACCTCCCGATGCAGTACAAACATATTAATCCAAATCTACAGTTGATAGAATTGTATTGAACACCCTAATTAACTAATTCACTATATTCCTATGTGAATTAAATTTAAAGAGAGTTTACAACACAGGTTCCCTTATTAGATTACATGTGGTGCATAAGTATATCTCTATCTTAAACACAAATTATGAATTCCATCACCATACAGAAAACACAATCACATGTTATTATGATCCGATCTAAACCTATAATCCGTTTCCCAAGTTCATACAGGTTATCACGATAATTACTAGCCAGACAATTAAGCTATTAAGTCCAAATCACAATACACAAACCATAGAATAAATCACAATAATTAGCAGAGAAGCATGCTAAAATAAGCTACGCAATAAGATCCATTACAATCTTAAACGAGAGAATTAGTTCATTGTTATTGATTTAAAATCAGGAATTCACAACTAAATAAACATTAGTAAGACAAAAATAAAAGTAAAGGAGAGAATGAAATCTGTTGTCTACAGCTTTGAGACTCCCCTACTGCTCCTGCTTTGAATCTTCAATGCTTTCTCAGTTGCTTTAATCTCCGAAATTACAATCAAAACTAGGGTTTATGCTAATTAATTAGAATTCCTAATAACTGACATATCATCTAAATATAATTTCTGATATAAATCCTACTCAACATCTAAAATCCTATTTAATTACAACTCAATTACATTGTTTAAATGAACATGTCAACCCTGGTCAACTCCCAAACTGGCGCGGCCGCGCTGCTTTTGAACTGTCATTGGGCGCGGTCACGCTACCCTGACTGAACGAACTTTTTGCTGAGGGCATGTGTGGTTGAATTTCACCCTAAACCATTTTGTGCACAACCACGCTAATTAAAATTCATTTTTCTTGCACTACTATCTTCTTAACTTACACTTCTTGAGCCCTTTTAGCCTTTATGTCCATCCAATTTCCATGGAATGCTTCCAGGTCAGTTTTCAATCATATCATCTACAAAAGTGACACAAAATGCAAGAAAATAAATAAACTCATAGAAGTAAGCTACATTTCTAGTCAGTTAATACTCGATTCGTAGATATGAAACCTACTTATCAAATACCCCTAAACTTGAATTGTTGATTACCCCCAAGAAACACAAAATAATGCAATCATACTAATAAATACGCAATCTAATACTATCATGCCTACGAATCCAGCCATCAGTCATTATGAAATCCAATAATTTTGCCTTAGAAAAATCACAATATCATTAAACAGTAAATCCAATGAAGAACAAGTCAATAACTCATATCAATCTGTAAATCAAACCTTGTTATCACTTATGTAGTGTGTGTTCTCAGTAACCATGAAAATCATCTACAGTTCAAATACATCACATAATACACTTATTAGAGGGGGAAGGCCACAATTTTAACTCAAGAAATTCTGTAAACAAGTCAAGCTCTAGCTAGATCAATATAATAACTAAGTTAGGGGACAAAACATGATTTATTTCTACTTTTATTCTTTCACGAGTGCATTTTTGCTATTTCTCGTGTTTACACTTGAATGTGCAATGTCTAGTTCTCTTAGACTTTTCAGTATTACTCATGTAGCGAGTTTTCGATCAATAACTCCCAAACTAGACAGTTTTTGGGCACTGGGTGTAGAGACATCCCCTAGGGCTTACTTACTTAAGTAACAAAGGTCACAGAACTAAACTTGTCAATGTGTTTATTCATATATTTTTTTCTTTTTTTGCATTTTTTTGCATTTTTTTTAGATATATGTCATATTTTCTCCCAAACTTAAGTTTTTGCGTCATCCTAGCCTTTACTTCAAGTTACCGATTTTCTTTTATTAAAACCAAGATTTTCCCCAAGAAGATAATTATGCAACCATTTGCACTAAGTTAATCAAATGGTTAATCCATGTGCTATCCGGTTACATTAGTTTCAAACAGGATAAGATTTACATCTTGATATGCAATTTCATCAATGTATTGGTTGTCATATATGTTCAAATACATATGCAATTCCAATCTCATCATGGGCCAAGTCAAACTCACACTAAATGATATGCTTGGATTCATGCAACATGAACTAACTAAATGCAACATATATAATAAACTAACTACACTAAAAATAAATATTTTTGTGATTTTTGGTTCTATATTATTTTAATTTATATGTGCAACAAACGAATCAAACTAAACTACATGCAATCACATAAATGAAACCTAACAGTAATGAAACTACATGCAGACACATGAACTATATGCAATCTATTCTAAAAACAATCCCCCCAAACTTATCAATGACAATGCCCTTATTATAAATAGTAAGCATAAGATTAAAAGGAATACTCCCCTAATCAACAGCATCGTCATCACCAGCCTCCTCATGGTCAGAAGGTGTATCGGGCGGAGGATAAGCGTGGGCAGCTCTAAATGTAGGGAACTGTACTTGAACTCCTAACTAATCAAAAGCTTATGAAAGAGATTCATAAAACTGTGTAGTGTATATCCGGAATTCACTATGTAAAGTGTCCATCCATCGGTGTAGGCGACGCTCCATATGATCCAGTTTATCTTGTGAAACTTACTCTTGGACTTGTAGAGCCTCATCCTGCTGCTCGGGAGACTCCTCAGGAACTTCTTCACTTTCACTTTCACTTTCACTTTGATCAGCGAGGATGAACCCAACCCCTCGAGGATGTAATTGACCATCTTCCCAAGCTTTATACTTCTTAATAGCCACATGGTCAATGCCACTCATGGGTAGTTGTAAAGTCTCATTATTTCATTCAACATCTGCTTCGACACACAGGTGATTAATGATGGAAGTGTTTAGGATTCCACCAGATGTGCTTCCTCACAGATATCTATGAATCGACTGATTAATGAAATACCCCACATCCACGGTCTTACCCTTCATTATGACATACAACAAGATTTTGCATTCCTTAGTAACATCATCCTGATGCATAATTGGCATCAGACTAGGTCAAATAAAATTATACCACACCTTCCCGTATCGGCTTAATGCAGTGTGAGGGAAGTTTAGCTTCTGATCAGTCCCTTGCTTGGTAACCCAAACTGGGCCAGGCTTGCACAAGTCTTCAATAATTTTATCCAACTCCGTTGTGTATCGCTGGTTTTCTTCCCAGTTAGTGTCACTCGCCTAGATGGTGGGAAGGTGAAATAGATCATTTATACTCTTCTTGGAGTAGGATATAGGGGTTGCTATTGGCGTTTCCACAAACAAAGCCCAGCCATTTGCCCTAATTATATTCAACATTTGTCTATCTTCTTTGTCTAGTTTTAAACCCCTTTCTAGCATAAAAGTCTTGGCCAGCAGTATGTCATGACAGTACCTCTTCCTCCTTACTCACAAATCTGATTTGATCAAAGGCATTGTCGCCCCCTGCCTGTTTGGACTCACTGCTACTCGACGAAGAAGACTCACTTCAAATTTGTTTTGGTGCCATTTAATCTCTCAGTGTCAAGCCTTCATAAACTCCTAGTTATCTCTACCCGTTGTGTTCCCCCCAAACTTGTTTAGTGGCCAAAAGTAAACCACTTAGACCTTTTATCGAACACGTAGAATGCACCTTGCTTGGGCCTAAATAAAGCACTCTATTTCTGTTGTGCACTTACTGAAGTTACTTGGGATCCTTTCCTCCCTACTCTGAATTTGGTATTGTGGTTGATAAAAAGTTATGGATTAGGGTTTTTATAGGAGGAGTGGTGAAAGCATGAGGGATAGAAACAAAGTGAGTGGGTTAGGGTTATGGAAATAGTGGTTGTGGAGGTAAGGGAGATTAGAGATTAGGATTGATCGTGGGTGAGTGGGTTTAGGTTTGATGTGGACAAGGATTTGGAAATTGGTGGTCAGCTTGATTAGAAAACAAAGAGCAAATGAGATAAAGACAAGTGTGGGAAATAATGTTTAAACCATCTAATACAAGAAAATAAGAATGGGACGTGTGGTTTAGGTGGTTCAAAATAAAAAAAAGTGGGATTCAATCGCGACGCAGCCGCACTTGAATTTAGCCTTGTATGGGCATTGTCGCGCTTGAGTGGCAGAGGACATTAATCTGAGACTGGGAATTGGCGCGGCCGCGCTGCTTTTCCATTCAAATTTGGTGCGGTCGTTCTGCCCTGTACCATGACAAAACTTCCACTTTGAACTCCTGCTTATCCAATCATTATCACAGTGACTGAGTTGTACCTAAAAAAACAAAAAAGACCTACTAATAATACTAAATGACTAAGATACTAATGAATTCTAAAAATTTACTATGAATTGAATTTAAAGCACAAAATGGATGGGTTACCTCCCATTGAGCGCTTGATTTAAAGTCTTTCAGCCTGACTATTTCCTTTTTTAGTCTAGCGTAACTAGGATGTTTTGGGCACTCTTGATGTTCTCCACGCATAACCAACAGTGATTCACCATATGCCCTTTCTTCTTAATTGTTGGATGAGTATTTTGCCTTTGTTCACCAATGAGAGTTTTTAAGCCATCGTCTTCTCGAGAATCCTTATGAACTGCATCCTTGAATGTATCAACACTATAGCACTCTTCCTTATCATTCGGGATCAATATTTCCTTGAACACTTTTATTTTTACCTCTTGATCGAATACTCTCATCGTTAATTAGTTCTACATTTGGTAAATCGATCAATGTTCTCTCGGTTGCAAGAAAGAGTCTCCCAATTATGATCGGAATATTCTTATCCTCCTCAAAATCTAAAACCACAAAATATGCCGGTAAAATTAGTTTTTCGACCTTCACCAGTACATCTTCCACTATACCCAACGGATAAGTGATTGATCCATCTGCTAGTTGTAAGGTGATATTTGTTTGTTTTGCTTCCTTTAAACCCAGCTTCTTGTATATGGATAGTGGCATGAGGTTAATGCTTGCTCCCAGATCACACAGTGCTATTCCCACATCTTGATTACCAATCGAACAAGGGATTTTGAAGCTACCCAGATCTTTTAACCTAGGAGGGAACTTTTTCTGAAGAACTGCACTACATTCTTCTGTTAGCGCCACAGTTTTGAATTCACCTATCTTACTTTTTCTGGATAATATTTCCTTCATAAATTTAACGTATCTTAGAATCTGCTCTAGTGCTTTGGCGAACGAAATGTTAATATGCAGCTTTTTGAAGATATCCATGAATTTTGTGAACTGATTCTTCAATTTCTGACTTTGCAACTGTGAAGGAATTGGCATAAGCGATACAACTGAAGTTGGATTCTCCTTTTTCAAGCCGACATCTTGGCCTCCATCTGTTTTCTTCTCCTTGGCTTTTTCGAGCTCACATCTTTACCTTCCCCTGTTTTCTTTTCCTCCTCTTTACTCTCAGATTCTTCCTCATTAGACTCCTTTAGCTCCTTCCCACTCTGAAGTGTGATTGCATTACACTGTTTATTCCCCTCGTTTCTCGGATGTGCTTACATGTTACTTGGTAATATTCCCTGGAGTCTGTTGTTCAATACATTAGCCATTTGTCCCATTTAGATTTCCAAGTTTCGGTTCGCTGTTGCTTGAATTTTCATATTAACGACATTGCTAGCTATGTACTTCATTATCAACTCTTCAAAACCTGATTTCTTTTATGGCGGCTGAACTGACTGTGGTTATTGATTCTGAAATCTGGGTGGGTATGTTGGTGGTGGAGCCTGATGTTGATTCTGATTATTAGTCCACGAGAAGTTAGGATGTTTCCTCGACCCCCGATTGTAACTATTATAATATGGATTCGGCGGACGGTTGTAACTACCCACAAAATTGACTGCCTTTGGATTAATTACACATTGATCCGATGGGTGATTACCTGCACAAAGCTCACATATTACCTCAATTTTCTGAACATTCTGAGCTACTATTGTATCCATTTTCTTAGAAAGTACAAAATTTGAGCCGCAAGAGTTGTGACCGCATCAATCTCCAAAATTCCCGTTACCTTAGACTGTGTAATTCTTGTAGTCGGCCACTAGTAATTGTTAGCTACCATGGTCTCTTGCAAATCAAATGCCTCATCAAAACCATTAGCCATAAGTGCTCCTCCCGCAGCTGCATCTATACTCGTCCGAGTGTTACTGCACAACGCATTATAAAAAGTCTGAAATTGTAGCCACTTAGGTAGTCTATGATGTGGAAATCTTCTCAATATGTCCTTGAATCTCTCCCAAGCCTCATACATCATCTCCCTATGTTGTTGCTCAAATGTAGTAATGTCGTTTCTCATCTTCGCAGTTTTAACCGATGGGAAGAACTTTGTTAAGAATTTTTTGGCCAAGTCATCCTAGGTAGTAATGGATCCAAGGGGAAGTGCATGAAACCAACTTTTAGCTTTATCTCTCAATGTAAACGGAAACAACCGTAGCCTCACAGCATTGTCTGTAACCCCATTGTACTTGAACGTATCACATACTTCGAGAAAGCTCATCAAGTGTTCATTGAGATCATCATTAGCCAATCCCCCAAATTGTACCTAGTTTTGAATCATCTGAATGGTAACGAGTTTAATCTCAAAAGCAGTTGCCGCAATAGCTGGCCTTGTGATGCTTAACTTTATCTCATCCACTTTCGGCATGGCAAAATCTCTTAATGGTTTTTGTCCCTTTCGTTTCTTTTACCCACTTACACAACCATTGAAGCCATTTGCCGATATCATCCTCGTAAGGGTACAATTCTGAATTCTTCGATCGAGTTTGCATGCGCTAGTCGAGATCACTTGAGACAGGAAGTAAAAAATCAAATATAAAAATAAAAATAAAAATATTTAACTAAGACCGATTTAATTAAACTGATATTGAAAGTTATAAACACAATTAAAGTCCCCGGCCATAGCGCCAAAAACGTTTTTGGTTAAATTTAGTTTAGTAAAGCACGCAAGTATACATAGTCAACAAGTAATAAAGAGTAAGTCTAGTATCGTCCCACGGAGAAAATAATTTCAATTTATACTAACAAGTACCAATTTTGTATTATCTCAATTTTATTAAACAAATGACCAATTTGTAAAATTTAAAAAAGAAAATATTAATTAAACTACCACGAGTTTTAAAATCAAATTATGGAGATTGAAGATCACAACTTCACTTATTACTTCACTTATATTAATATACTTCCCATTAATTATGCTCACTATTCTGGATTGTTAATCAAGAATTCATCAGTATTTATAACCACCTCCTGATGCATGACAAACATATCATTCTAAATCTACAGTTGATAAAATTGTATTGAACTCCCTAATTAACTAATCCACTATATTCCTATGTGAATTAAAGTTACAGAGAGTTTAAAGCACAAGTTCCCTTATTAGATTACATGCGGTGTGTATGTATATCTCTATCCTAAACATAAATTATGAATTTTATCGCCATGCAAAAAATACAATCACATATTATTATGATCATATCGAAACCTATAATATGTTTCCCAAGTTCATACAGGGTATCACGGTATTTACTGGTCAGGTGTAAGACCCCAACTTTTTAATGAATAAAATCAAATTTTCTCTAATTATTATTGTGAATAATAAGGTGTTAATTTGATATAATACTTTGGTTATGGGTGAAATGTGAAAATTTTGCAAAATAAACAAGTGATTATAAAATATTCATTTTTATCGGGGAATATTCGTTTGGGCGTGGAATATTCTTGTTGTCGGGAAATATTCGTACGACGGCGTAGCCATTTATGGGTCTCATAACGGAAAGCGGTCGAATGAGAAAAATGACAAGTTGGAGTTTTTACAAATAACGGCGTAGTTGTTACCGTTAACACTGCTGGATTACCCGGTGGTTAAAATACAGTAATACGCGTGGTTGCACAGTAGCACACGATTTTGCACAGTATTTTGAATTATTAATTCTTACGTAAGAAGGCACTACTCAATAATTGTTACAGTAATTACTGTTCAATATTTTATTTTATTGATTTAATAATTGCTACGTTGATATTTTATATTATTGTTGTTTCAATAATTGTCACTGCATATTATTTTCCATTATCATATCAATAATTCATATTATTTGAATAATATTATTAGATATCATTATTGGCAATGTCTAAAAAGTTCTGTCAATGAGAGGCTTGGTCACCTAATTGCGAGCCAGTAAGGAGAAATCCTTATCGGAAAGCCCACTCTTTCTTGGGAATGGCCTGGTTGTCATAATTGTGATTCTGTAATATTATTTATGAATAATTAATTATTGATTTATATGATAAAAAAATATTTAGTTTATGTGAATATAAATAATGGATTTATTTATTTTTTGTGGATATAATTGAAGGAATAAATGCTGAGGTGTTTTATCAGTATTTTGTTGGAATGGAGGTATTAAAAATTATCCATTTGTGAATTTCGGATATTTTTTATTTGGAATTTGGAAAACTTTGAAGCTACAAAGTTGTAGAGAATTCGATTTCGTGTGAAATAGACATAAAATTCGTATTTTTTTGATAAACGGACTATTTTCTATTAATTACTGAAGTTTTAAAAAATAAAATGATTTTAATTAAAATTGGGTGGGACCCACTTTTGATTTTTAAAACATGTGGCCTACTGAGATTTTTTTCAAGAATGGCTGGCTAACTTTTGTTCAAAGGTGTGCGTGGAATGAAGAAAAAGAAATATATTATTTTACTAATTTAGTCTCCTATGGCGTTCTAACATTTTTCTATAAATAGGTGCTTAGTTAGAATTGAAAATCACACCAGAAACAAGTTTTCTTTCTCTCTATATTGTCGAGCGTATTTTTGTGAGTATTTTGATACTTTGAGAGTTGTTGTTCGGTACAAGCTTCCTTCGGCTTTATATCTGATATTCCGATCAAAAGTACCGTTATTTTGAGGTAAGGGATGTTATTTTCTTCGTAAATGATATTATTTCTTTTAATATAATTATGCCGAAATATTGGTCTGAACTTTTTATCAAATTTTAAACTTTTTGTGTCGGGGTTACTATTCACGTATACGGCACTCTTCACGAATACAGCACTATTCACCGAAAAATAAATTTTTTTCTTTTTGTCCAAGATATCTATTATGGTTACTATCTTTTATTGTATCCATGTTTTGATCTTTATTTTTGAATTCTGCTTCACAATTGGTTATTATGAAGTATTATTGAACTTGGATAAACTGTAATACGAATCCCTAATATTTGTTCTTTTATCTCACTGGATTCGTTTTCTTCAAGATATTTTTCATCATCTTCAGTCCTAAATAATGATGTTACTGAATATCTTTGGCCTGTAGTTCAAAGATGAATGATTAACTGATGAATATCTTTGGCCCGTAGTACAAAGATGAATAGGTGTTGAGATGAACATGACCAACTGGTGATACAAATGAATATCTTTAGCCTATAGTGCAAAGATGAATATTTGATTCAAGATATATACTGATTGATGTTACAGGGATAAAATATTGATGATGGACTTTTAAATCTTAGAAGATAGTAGAATTCATTCTCTACTTGACTCTTCTAATGGATTGTTGTTTCCGCTGCAGTTGTTGATCTAAAACTTGTTGTCTATTATATTTTATCAGATTTTTCCCTGTTGAGGACTAATGATAATTTGTTGTTTATTATCTTAGTCATAATATTCTTTACTGGGCTAGTTGAGCTCACCCTTTTCCTTTTTGTTCCATTGTTCTTCTCAGGAGGAGAGAATTTAGCAGGAACTAGTCGGGGTATGGAGTGATGATTCAAGATAGTTGTTTTAGTAGTCCTCACTATTTTATAAAATAGTGTATCAATAATTTTAATGAGGACTCCTTTTGAGTTTGTATACTATCTATTAGACAATATTTGTATTCAAACTCACAGTATATGTGTTGTCGTATTTTGCACAATAATTGTATTACTGAGGTTGTATTTGTTTCTGTACCATGTATTTGGTGACTAAGAATGGATGCTATATACCTATTTTGGGGGCGTCACAGTTGGTATCAAAGCTTAGGGATATGATCTCTGGCTGAGATGTGAGACAAGAACTAGGAGGGGAGAGACGGGGAATTCCTTCGCTAGTATGACCTGACTAAGTTTATTTGTTTTTTGGTAGGTCAGTCAGAGCATATGGTTAATATGTGATATGTTAATTTGTTAATTAACCCTTATTTTATAGCAGTATTTAAGAATGGCAGCGGAAAATATTAACAATGGAGTGAATGAGACAGTGGAGACACCTTTAATCACCACCCAGGGGAACGTGCAATAGGAAGGCAATATTCCTCCTGTAAACAACACTACCGAACAAATGATGAATGATGGGATGTTTAGAAGTTTTTTGCAGTTCATGCAAAATTAGACGAGAGAGACTCGTGTACAAAATACAGGTGGAAATGATAGCAACGCGCGACTTATCACAGCCAAGCAGTTCAAAGAGTTGGGACCACCAGAATTTATTGGAAAGCCAGATCCGATCAAGACGGAAACGTGGGTCAAACAAATTACCAAGATATTCGATGTCTTGGGATGCACGAAGGAACATAAGGTTCCATTCGCCACCTTTATGGTCCACAGTGAGGCAGACTACTGGTGGGAGTTTGTGAAGCGTACCCAGCCAGCCGCACTCAGCATGTCTTGGAAAACGTTTCAGAAACTGTTTAATGACAAGTACTTTCTTGAAAGTATTCGTCATATGAAGGAGGTAGAGTTTATCAGATTGAAACAAAATAACATGACGGTGTCCTAGTTGTTGGGGTTTCGATACAGAAACGCACAGCGGAAATTAAAATTTAAAGCAATTTCAAAACCCTAAAACAGGATCCATGCGAAAAACAATTAATTCAGTGGTAAGAAATTATACCGATTGTAAAAGCTAGAATCGATGCGGTCGAATCTCCAACGCAATTCAAATGGACTGCGTCTCTACAGTATCCACACGATCGCTCCACACGAATCGTCCTACGATTTGCAGAAGAAGGAAACGCGGTACTAGCCACCAAGGATGAGGATTTTTAAACTATTTTTCTCTAGTCTCTCTCTAAGAGCGGCTAGGGTTTTTTTTGTTTTGACGTAAAACCTAAAGTGACTGATATACATCATATATATAGCAGTTAGGAGAAATTAATCAAAACCTAATGTTATTAAAATCCGAATTTATATATATCTTAATTAAGTCTTACTTAATTAATATACATATATATAAATTATCCTATTAATTTAAATTCGTAATTTAAAATTATATCAATCATATTGACATATTTAAATCTTTACAATTTAAATTAATTTCCTTTTAATTACGTTCTTTGTGTGTGACCCTATAGGTTATTATTACGTTGGCAATAACCTTAAAATCATATTATAAAGTTATAAACGGTGAGCGGCATCTAGTAATGCATCACTGCTACCCAAGTAATAATAAGATCGATGATTTGATGCAACATTTTCGGGACCAATGTTTCAATGTAATTTAATCCTTTTAACCTTATTATCCAAGATTAAACTCGAGTCATGGAATGTGTCATACTCTTCATAATTTAATCGGAGTTTTTCTTGATCAATTAGTGGACTATATGAAACAAATCATTATTTGAGCATGGCCATGCATTTCATAGTCCTACTCAATCAAGAGGCCTATGGATATCACCCCTAATATATTGGATGGTTAAATTCCATCTAGATCACTCATATTCCTCACACGATTCATGATGTACCCAATAATCACCTTTATAGTCCACCCTATTAAAGGTGACATTTGATGATATCAAAGTACATAAATTCTCGTGTAGTAATATAGTGATTTCAGGTCGGAGGACCATTACATCATTGTCACTATGAGAATTGCTACTGACACTTCGCATAATGCTCCATATAGAATTCTCATGGTGGGTCTGTCCAGTACATCGTTCTCTAACATGTACCTATGCATTGACTTAATATCTCATATATTTATGACCAATGAGATTTGGTCATCAGTTAATCAACATACTAGTCTCAATGCATCATTGTTGTCCCATCAACAATGATACTCGACTAAGGACATTTAAGAACAATGATACTAATTGTAATTATATAATCTCATGTTCAAGTCACATACTTGAAACTATATAATTTGTATCACTATTCTAAGGAATTTTATTATGTTAACAATTATATTACGCAGTAAATAAAACCATAATAAAATCATTTATTTATTCAATCAAATATAATATCAAAATGTTAAGTAATTATATCAAATAATTGGCCTCTAGGGCATAAACTCTAACACCAGTACGAGGAAAAGTTCGCAGAGTTATCCAGGTTTGCACCTCATTTGGTAGAAAATGAGGAACAAATGACGAGGATGTTTCTGAGATGTCTAAAGCATGAGATCGGAAATATCTTATATCTCATAAATTTTCTTTATATTCAGATATTATAAACAGGGCTCAATTATTAGAGCGAGATAATGAGTATGTTCAACCGAGGGACTACAAACAGGGTCATACCAGTGGCGGCAATTATCGGAGCAATGAAAACCAGCAGGGAGGAAAACATTAGGACAAAAGCGGTAACCACTCTGGTGGTAATCGTGGCCGTGATAATAGAAGGAGCGAGTCGAGATGAGATTTTAAAAAGAGAAGGTACAACAATGATAACGTGAAGACGTCAGCACAAACATCAACTATTTCTAGGGGAGGAGAACGAGCACAGGTTGTTTGTTACAAATGCGGGAAAGAGGGACACATCAGCCCAAACTGCCCACAATAATCCAAGGTGTGCTATAACTGTGGAAAGGAAGGTCATATAGCTAGAGATTATCTAGTTGCGAAACCAAGTTCAACAGGGATGGTGACTTCAAAGATTGTCCCGGACAAGTCAAAGTCGGTGGTTCCTGGAAGGGCGTTTGTCGTGACTGCCCAAAACGCGAGAAACCCGAACGAGGTGATCATGGGTAAGCTAATCATAAACTCTTACGAAGTTTAAACCTTATTAGATACCGGTTCTACCCATTCTTTTATCTCTCGTGCTTGTGCCCAACGTTTAAACTTGACTCCGGAGAAATTAGACATTGACTTATCTGTTGAGACTCCGTTAGGAGAAACTTTCGTTACATCTACTGTTTATAAGTCTTTCTTGATTCAAGTTGGTACCATCACATTACCTGTCGATCTTATTTCGTTGAAAATTCTTGCATTTGATGTGATTTTAGGGATTGATTGGTTAACCACACATCATGCTAAAATTGATTATTTTCGTAAGGTTGTCGGTTTTCATATTCCTAACCAACCTGTTATGCGAATTCAAATAACCAAACAGCTAAAGTCAATCACCATCATATCAAGCCATAAAGCTATTCGTTTATTGAAAAACTGATGTCAAGCTTTCTTAGCCCATGACACGGACTTGAACAAAAATATGTCAGATTTGAATAATATTTCTGTTGTTAGTGAATTTCCTAACGTATTTTCTGAAGAACTTTCCGGTCTACCCCCAGAACGTGAAGTTAAATTCTTTATTGACCTTGAACTTGGTACAAAGCCCATTTCTAAAACTCCATATCGAATGGCTCCTATTGAACTTCAGGAGTTAAAGGTCCAACTACAGGAGTTGTTGGACATCGATTTTATTCATCCTAGTACATCTCCTTGGGGTGCTCCTGTGTTATTTGTAAAGAAGAAAGATGGTAGTATGCGACTTTGTATCGATTACCGAGAATTAAACCATGTCACCATCAAGAATAGGTATCCACTAACTCGCATTGATGACTTGTTTGACCAGTTGCAAGGACCACAATTATTTTCAAAGATCGATCTTCATCCTGGATATCATCAGCTGAAGATTAAAACTGAGGATATTCCAAAGACTGCCTTCAGAACTCGGTACGGACATTATGAATTCTTAGTCATGTCTTTTGGATTGACTAATGCTCCTGCTGCTTTCATGGATATGATGAACCATGTGTTCAAAGAATACTTAGATCAGTTCATTGTTGTCTTTATTGATGACATCCTCGTCTATTCCAAAAGCCGTGAAGATCATGAGCGCCATTTGAAGCTGGTACTGCAAAGGCTTCGCAATAACAAGCTATATGCCAAGCTGAAGAAATGCGAGTTCTGGCTTAAGGAAGTAGCATTCCTTGGGCACGTGGTGTCAAAACATGGAGTATCTGTCGACCCGGCGAAGATTGAAGAAATATAAAGTTGGGAGCAACCGAAGTCGGTGACCGAAGTACGTAGCTTTCTGGGCTTAGCTGGTTATTATCAGAGATTTATGGAAGGATTTTCTCGAATCACTACTCCGTTAACTCAGCTGACTCGTAAAGATTCAAAATTCGGTTGGAGCGAGGATTGTGAGAAGAGATTTCAAGAACTCAAGAAGAGACTCATTTCGGCACCTGTTCTGACAATACCATCCGGTTCAAATGGATTTGTTATCTACAGCAATGCTTCAGGTAAAGGGTTAGGATGTGTTCTCATGCAACATGGGAAAGTCATAGCCTATGCCTCGCGACAACTCAAAGAATATGAGAGGAATTATCCTACTCATGATTTGGAGTTGGCAGCAGTCATTTTCGCATTGAAGATCTGAAGACACTACCTATATAGGGAGAAAGTGGAGATCTATATAGATCATAAAAGACTCAAATATTTCTTCACCCAAAAGGAACTCAATATGCGGCAACGATGTTGGCTCGAGTTGTTGAAAGATTACGATCATACCATCCAATTTCATCCTGGAAAAGTAAACGTGGTAGAAGACGTATTGAGTAAAAGATCATATGCGAGTACGAGTGCAATGTTGTTAACACAAAGGTCCATTTTGTATGACTTGCAAAGGATGGAGATAGAGGTAAAGGCTCCAAGTACCCACGTGATGATATCAAGCATACGAGTAGAACCGACTTTAATCAATAAAGTTAAAGTTGCTCAAGCTATGGACATGGAGCTGATGCGTATGAAGAAGAAAGTGTAAGAAGGTGCTATACTAGAAGCAAGAATCGATGAAGAAGGAATACTTCGAGTCAACTCCAGACTTTGTGTTCCTAACGATTCTGACTTGAAGCGTAGAATTATGATGGAGGCACACAACACACCATTTGCAATCCATCCTGGGAGTACCAAAATGTATCATGATCTTCGACATACAGTTTGGTGGAGCAATATGAAGAGAGAGGTCGCGGAGTTTATCTCGAGGTGTTTAACTTGTCAATGTGTAAAGGCAGAACATCAAGTGCCAAAGGGTCCATTGCAACCACTTGAGATTTCGACATGGAAGTGGGAACATATTACTATGGATTTCATTGCGGGTCTTCCCAAGGTTTCTCAAAGCATAGATGCGATTTGGGTCATTGTTGATAGATTAACCAAGTCTGCCCATTTCTTGCCTATACGGAAGACTTATTCCCTTGAACGTCTTGCTAGTATGTACGTGAATGAGATTGTGAGATTGCATGGCATGCCAGTATCCATAGTTTTGGATCGTGACCTAAGATTCACTTCACGATTTTGGGTTAGCTTGCAAAAAGCTATGGGCACGGATTTACGATTCAGTTTAGTATACCATCCTTAAACGGAAGGGCAATCAGAAAGGACTATTTAAACTCTTGAAGATCTATTAAGACTCTGTGTCCTAGATTTCAAAGGGAGTTGGGATAAGTACCTACCATTGGTGGAATTCTCCTACAACAAAAGTTATCAAGCAAGTATAGGCATGGCTCCATTTGATGCATTATATGGACGAAAATATCGCTCTCCAGTATGTTGGGATGAGGTGGGTGAAGCAACATTGTTGGGACCAGAATTTGTACGCATAACTACAGAGAAGATCCAAATGATCCGGCAACGTATACAAATGGCACAAGATCGACAAAAGAGTTATGTGGATCTTCATCGAAGGGACGTGGAATTTAATATTGGGGATCATGTATTATTACGTATTGCTCCATGGAAGGGAGTTACAAGACTTGGGAAAAGAGGAATGCTCAATCCAAGATTTGTTGGTCCATTTGAAATTCTTGACCGAATAGAAAATGTGGCCTATAGACTCGCATTACCTCCAAGTATGTCTCGTGTTCATAATATTTTTCATATATCTATACTTCGTAAATATGTGAAAGACTCGAACCACATTATTGAGTTAGAACCAGACGAGATAGCCGAAGATTTAACGTACGAGGAGGTACCTGCTAAGATCTTGGATAGGAAAGAGCATGTCCTACGCACCAAGGTTATACCACAAGTTAAAGTTTTGTGGAGGAACCATACTATTGAAGAAATGATCTGAGAGTTAGAATAAGACATTAAAGCGAGGTATCCTCACCTTTTTGAAACACCAGGTACGTACATCAATTTCGAGGACGAAATTTCATAAGGAGGGGAGATTGTAAGACCCCAACTTTTTAATGAATAAAATCGAATTTTCTCTAATTATTATTGTGAATAATAAGGTGTTAGTTTGATATAATACTTTAGTTATGGGTGAAATGTGAAAATTTTACAAAATAATCGTTTGGTCGTGGAATATTCTTGCTGTCGGGGAATATTTGTACGACGGTGCAGCCATTTGTGGGCCCCATAGTGGAAAGCGGTCGAATGAGGAAAATGACAAGTTGGAGTTTTTATAAATAACGGCGTAATTGTTACTGTTAACACTGTTGGATTACGCGGTGGTTAAAATACAGTACTACGCGTGGTTGCACAGTAGCACACGGTTTTGCACAGTATTTTGAATTATTGATTCGTATATAAGAAGGCACTACTCAATAATTGTTACAGTAATTACTGTTCAATATTTTATTTTATTGATTCAATAATTACTACGTTGATATTTTATATTATTGTTGTTTCAATAATTGTCACTGCACAGTATTTTCCATTATCAGATCAATAATTCATATTATTTGAATAATATTATTAGATAGCATTACTGACAACGTCTAGAAAGTTCTGTCAATGAGAGGTTTGGTCACCTAATTGCGCGCCAGTAAGGAGAAATCCTTATCGGAAAGCCCACTCTTTCTTGGGAACGACCTGGTTGTTATAATTGTGATTCTGTAATATTATTTATGAATAATTAATTATTAATTTATATGATAAGAAAATATTTATTTTATGTAGATATAAATGATGAATTTATTTATTTTATGTGGATATAATTGAAAGAATAAATGCTGAGGTATTTTATCAGTATTTTGTCGGAATGAAGGTATTAAAAATCATCCGTTTGTGGATTTTGGATTTTTTTGTCTGGAATTTGGAAAAAATTTAAAGGTACAAAGTTGTAGAGAATTCGATTTCGTGTGGAATGGACATAAAATTCGTATTTTTCTGATAAACGGGCTATTTTCTATAAATTACTGAAGTTTCAGAAAATAAAATAATTTTTATTAAAATTGGGTGGGACCCACTTTTTATTTTTAAAACATATGGGCTGCTGAGATTTTTTTCAAGAATGGCTGGCTAGCTTGTGTTCAAAGGTGTGCGTGGAATGAAGAAAAAGAAATATATTGTTTTATTAATTTTGTCTCCTATGACGTTCTAACATTTTCCTATAAATAGGTGCTTAGTTATAATTGAAAATCACACCAGAAACAAGTTTTCTTTCTCTCTATATTGCTGAGCATATTTTTGTGAGTATTTAGATACTTTGAGAATTGTTGTTCGGTACAAGCTTCCTTCGGCTTTATATCCGATATTCCGATCAGAAGTACCGTTATTTTGAGGTAAGGGATGTTATTTTATTCGTAAATGATATTATTTCTTTAAATATCATTATGCCGAAATATTGGTCTGAACTTTTTATCAAATTTAGAACTTTTTGTGTCACGGTTACTATTCACGTATATGACATTATTCACGTATACGGCACTATTCACGAATACGACATTATTCACCGAAAAATAAAATTTTTCCTTTTTGTCCAAGATATCTATTATGGTTACTATCTTTGATTGTATCCATGTTTTGATCTTTATTTTTGAATTCTGGTTCACAACTGGTTATTATGAAGTATTATTGAACTTGGATAAACTGTAATACGAATCCCTAATATTTGTTCTTTTATCTCACTGGATTCGTTTTCTTCAAGATATTTTTCATCATCCTCAGTCCTAAATGATGATATTACTGAATATATTTGGCCTGTAGTGCAAAGATGAATGATTAACTGATGAATATCTTTGGCCCGTAGTGCAAAGATGAACAGGTGTTGAGATGAACATGACCAACTGGTGATACAAATGAATATTTTTGGCCTGTAGTGCAAAGATGAATATTTGATTCAAGATCTATATTGATTGATGTTACAGGGATAAAATATTAATGATGGACTTTTAAATCTTAGAAGATAGTAGAATTCATTCTCTACTTGACTCTTCTAATGGATTGTTGTTTCCGCTGCAATTGTTGATCTAAAACTTGTTGTCTATTATATTTTATCAGATTTTTTCCTATTGAAGACTAATGATAATTTGTTGTTTATTATCTTAGCCATAATATTCTTTACTGGGTAAGTTGAGCTCACCCTTTTCCTTTTTGTTCCATTATTCTTCTCAGGAGGAAAGAATTTAGCAGGAACTAGCCGGGGTATGGAGTGATGATTCAAGATAGTTTTTTTAGTAGTCCTCACTATTTTGTAAAATAGTGTATCAATAATTGTAATGAGGACTCCTTTTGAGTTTGTATACTGTCTATTAGACAATATTTGTATTCAAAGTCACAGTATATGGGTTGTCGTATTTTGCACGACAATTGTATTACTGAGGTTGTATTTATTTTTGTACCATGTATTTGGCGACTCAGAATGGGTGATGTATACCTATTTTGGGGGCGTCACACCAGGCAATTAAGCAATTAAGTCCAAATCACAATAGACAAACCATAGAATAAATCACAGTAATTAGCAGAGAAGCATGCTAAAAGAAGCTACGTAATAAGTTCCGTTGTAATCTTAAACTTGAGAATTAGTTCATTATCATTGAATTAAAATCAGGAATCCACAACTGAATAAGCATTACTAAGACAAAAATAAAAGTAAATGGGAGAATGAAATCTGTTGTCTGTAGCTTTGAGACTCCCCTCTTGCTCCTACTTTGAATCTTCAATGCTTTCCCAGTTGCTTTAATTTCCAAAATTCCAAACAAAAATAGGGTTTATGATAATTAATTAGAATTCCTAATAAGTGACATAACAACTATATATAAGTTCTGATATAAATCATAGTCAACATCTAAAATCCTATTTAATTACAACTCAATTGCACTGTTTAAATGAAAAGGTCAACCCTGGTCAACTCCCGAACTGGCGCGACATCGCTGTTTTTGAACCGTCATTGAGCGCGGTTGCGCTACCCTGGCAGAACGAACTTTTCACTGACTAAAGATAGGCGCGGTCGCGCTGCACCCTAAGCTATTTTGGGCGCGGTCGCGCTAATTGAAAGTCAATGTTTCTCTGGTTCTTGCACTACTATCTTCTGAACTTACACTTCTTGAGCCCTTTTAGCCTTTATGCCCATCCAATTTCCGTGGAATGCTTCCAAATCAGTTTCCAAGCATAATATCTACAAAAGTGACACAAAATGCATGAAAATAAACTAAACTCATATAAGTAAGCAACATTTCTAGTCAGTTAATACTCGAATTGTAGATATAAAACCTACTTATCACATATCATCAATAATATTTCAAAGATTTACTTTTAAACTGATAAAATATTTAAATTTGTGTCTAGCCGGAACAAATGGTATTGACGTATATCTCAAACAATTCATGCAATATCGAACTTTAAAACTTGAACAATTTATACATTATAGCAAAACGTTAAACATTTTATGCATTATAAAATAGTTGAGCACTTATACAATTTAGAAAGAGTTTGATTAAATCTGAAGGTTGCACAATCAATAAATATTATGTAAACCAAAACGTACATAAGGATTATTCATAAGAATATATACTCAAAATCTAACATTCAAATGAAAGTTGAATGGAGTTAGAATACTTGCCTCAAGAGTCTTCTATATTTTGACGTTAATTGCCCTTTGAAAGCCCTACACATTTAGTGTACGTAGACATACCAATTAGTCACATATAAATTTCACTTATGGTTTACTATAACCTTATTCCATGTTTTATAATTTTCGTTTCATTAAACTAGGAATATTATTAAAGTTCATTAACATTTGACACGGCATTTCGACGTTTATACGTCGCACGCCCGACTTATCTAACCTGAACGCTCAACCGAAACACCATTGTGTACGATGGATACATTCAATTCAACTACTATACCTTGGTTTACACTCCTATAGACCATATTTCCAAAGTCTAATGTTTAGAACTCGGAAATACTAGTCAAACATGACTCGGCACCACAATGGTCAAAAGAAACCATCACGGTTTGCCTCATATTGCAAAATAGTCCTAAACATGCCCATTTTAGGACTTGATCCCGACATCAAATCTCAAAACTTAAAGAATGAAAATTGTAGGTCTACTCCTTATCTTTCCTGAGCCTTTTAAATCGCCTCAATCAAAGTTCGGACGAAAATGTTAAGCCCAATTTACTAAAGGATGTTAAAGTTGTCTTGCCAACTGGCTGACTAGCGCGCCCCACTCCCCAGTGGCACGCCCCGCGCTACCCCTACGGGGTTTAAGGTACCCATTTTGTCAAAGTTTTAGATTTTATCGATTTCGACGCATCTATTTCGTTCCTTCATAACTTGCTCATCCTATATCGGAATGAGTTCATTCTTACGTCTATTTCTTTAATGTAACAATTTCTTCAAATGCCCCTGAACAGAAATATTTTCACAAGTCTCTAACTTGTCGAGAAATTGGCTAGAAACCCCTTAAGGAGCCATTTTTCACCAAAAAGATGTTATCAACGTCGAATAATCTAAATTTCATAACTTACTCATCTGAAGTCGTATTGAGTTCATTCTTAAGCCCACAACTCATGTTTTTCACTAACCATAAAGCCCCCAGAAAGAAAGAATTTTTTAGAAGCATTAATTACCCGTAACTTTGCACAAATAGGGTACCAAGCTAGGATTTTTCACAATTGACACCTTTTACAAAAAATTTTGACATAACTTCGTTATAACGTATTTTTCTTGGAACTTCTCCATAACTTACTTATCTAAAAATTCCTTTTTGTCAGATTTCTCAAACAATAAACATTAAAAGTTCAATTTACCTCTACTATGTTTTTCATCCTTTACGCTTAGGCTTACAATTTTAACATCCATTTTTATTTTTCATGCATACTAACAAGTGATTTAACATATCTAAACCACACACAACCTTATTTCTCCAAGATCCTTTATGATCTTCAATTAAACAATAAAACCACCAAAAAACTAATTCAAACTCAAAGAAAACAAAAGATGAAAGTTGAATGGTTTAAAATCTTACCTTTGATGTTCTTCTTCTTCTCCTTCCTAAGCTTGATTCAAGCTATAACTTGTTGTCCTTCTCTCCCTAAAAATCTGACCACTCCCTCTCTTTTCTCTCCAATTTGCTAGATTTTTCCTCTTAGTTAATGAATTGGTGAGAAAATGAGCTCTATGTATAGGATTGTCAAGAGTTTGGGTATAATGGTCATATGTCTTATCTTACTAACTTAACCATGCTTCCAAGTGTTAACCATATATGATCAACTAACTTAAGTTAGATAAAATTATAACATTAAGGCCATGTTTGGTTGAAATAAAATAAAGGAAAGGAACCAACATTAATTGGTTTGCTTCTTTTAGACCTAAACTTACCAAAAATGGAAAGTTTTCATCCAACTCTCATTTCTTCTCGTCACCATCTGCCCATCTCCTCTCTCTCACACACATTTCCCACATTCAATTCACCTAATGTTTTAATGCTTGAAAATGACACTTGCCTACCTAGCCCAATGACTCACCTTCCTTAGCTTGTGACTCACTAATTATCCTTTAATCCTTGCTTATCCCATGTGCCATTATTCTAGCAAATGACACATGCCCTCTCAAGTCTTTGGCTCCAAGTTTGGCAAGAGTTGGCTTAAGTCTTCAAGGCTTAATGTGACGCCCCCAAAATAGGTATACATCACCTATTCTGAGTCGCCAAATACATGGTACAGAATTCAAATACAACTTAATTATACAATTGTCGCGTAAAGTACGACAAAATATAATCTGTGAGTTTTAATACAAATATTGTCTTCTAGACAATATAAAAACTCAAATTTAATATTATTACATTTATTTTCATATTATTTCACAAAATATTGAGGACTACTAATGCAGACATCTGGACCGTCACTCCGTTCCCCGACTAGTCCCAGCTATATTCTCATTTCTTGAAGAGAACAATGAAATCAAAGGGTGAGCTCAACTATCCCAGTAAGAAATATTATGACTAAGATAATGCAGAATAAATTATCATTAGCCTTCAACAGTGTTAAATTGATAAAATATAATAGACATCAAGTTTAACTGTAGCAGAACAAGCAATCTATTAGAAGAGTCAAGTAGAGCATGATATCTACTATCTTCTATGATTTAAAAAGTTTATCAACAGTTTTATCGCTGAGACTCAGTTTAATAAATAATCCACATCCTCGAATCATCCCTGCACTACAGGCCAAGGATATTCTTTAGTATCACGACCACGAATTATCCCTGCACTATGGGCCAAGGGTAATCATGTTTTCATCAATGCCCATGATCATGCCATAAAACAATTCATCTTTGCACTCTTGGCCGAAGAGAACCCATGGTCATGATCATAACAAAAACTGTCCATCAATGCACTACGGGCCAATAAGGATTTTTACCACATCATTCGTAATATTACGGTCATGATTATACCGAATAATCCCTGGTCATAATCATACCAAGTCTATCTTTGCACTACGGGCCAAAGATAACTTTCATAACAATATAAGCATGAGGATGATGACAATGATATAATAATTCAATCAAACGAGATCAAGGATAAATTTTAAAGACTTTAATAATTTAATTTATCCAAAATTCAATAACGTTCAAATTGTTAACATTATACTGCTTTGTGGAGTAAAATTCAAGAATAATATTATATCAAAAATGATTTGGACCAAAAAAATCAATTTTTGTCATGAATAGTGTCCTGGGATAATAGTACTTCGAGAATAGTAACCCTGTGAATAGTACTCCGGCATGAAAAAGTTAAAACTTATCAAGAATGCTCAGAATAATATTTCCATGAAAAGATACTAGATGAAGCGCAAATATCAAGGATATTCTACTAATTTCATGGAGTATAAAAGCCAAAACATTAACAAAATGAGTATAGAATTCGAAATCTGAAACGAAATAATATTACTTACATACTACAGAGTATGGAAGAAAATATTATTTTATACGAATACTGAACAAAAATAATATCCCTTACAACTGTTGAACGAAAATAATATTCCTTACGAATATTAAACGAATATAATATTCCTTACGAATATTAAACGAATATAATATTCCTTACGAATATTAAACGAATATAATATTTCTTGTGAATATTGAACGATATAAAATTTCATACGAATATGAAAAATAATATCTCTTCAGAATATGAAATAAATAATACTCCTTACCTCAAAAATAGAGCAATTCCGACTGTAATAGCAGATATATTCTTGAAGAAAACTTGAACTGTTTTCTACAATCAAAGCTTTCTTAAAACTCTAAAGAAATACGCTCAATATTATAGAAGAAGAATTCTCTGATTCTGGTGTGATTTTCAATTCTAACTAAACATCCTATTTATAGGAGAATGGAAAGATACTATTTAGAAAATATTTTTCACGGGTGAACATGACTTATCACGGGCGCCGAATCCTTTGGCCGATTTTCTAAAAATTTTGATATACTATGCAGCACTATGCAATAAAATATTCTAATAAAACAAAAACTTTAAATAAAATATAATATATTCTATTTAAAATCAAATAAAACAAAACTTTTAAAATATATATATATATATATATATATATATATATATATATATATATATATATATATATATATATATAATTATAACCTTTGCTTTACGGCAAAGGCAAAGCCAGACAACATTTATAATTATATATATATATATATATATATATATATATATATATATATATATATCCCTCCCTGATACGTAAACTCCCCCCCCCCCTCATTTCCATTTTTCTTCCACATGTGGCCCACCTTTATTATATTAAATAATTTTCTACCGATTATTTTGAAAAATGGGCAAATGGGGGTCCAAATAATAAGCAAATTTTACAACAAATACTTCATAAAAATTCCTTTAATATTTTTAAGAACATGTATCCATCATTATTATTATTCGCAATATTTAACAACCAGATCATTCTCAGGAAAGAGGGGGCTTTCCAATAAGGATTTCTCCCTATTGGCGTGCAATTAGGTGACCAAACCTCTCCTCGATAGAACTTTATAGACATCGTCAATATTGTAAATAATAATATGAATAACTGTATCATCTCAATTATTGATTTAATAATATATAAAATATCGACAATAATTGAATCAAATAACGTGAGATACTATGCAGCAATTACTGTAGCAATAATTGAACAAAACTGAGTGACTTCTCACGTAAGCATCAATAATCAATATTGTGTGTTACTATGCAACCACGTGTATTACTGTACTTTTACCACCGGGTATTTCAACAGTTAACGGTAAAACTTCCGTCGTTACTTTTATAAAAAGATATTTATGTCGTTTTCTCATTCCAACAATAATTCCGTTGTGGGGTCCACCAATGATTGTGCCGTCGTACGAATATTTTTTGTTAAAATGAATATTCCCCGACCAATCGAATATTTTATGACAAATTGCATACTTTGCAAAATTTATAAATACTACCCATAACTATAACATTATATCAAATCCACACCATAATACTTAAAAAAATAATTTTGAGAAAAATAATCTTTATTCACAAAATTTGGGGTCTTACACTTAAGCCTCCCTAACTTAGCCATTTAAAATTCCTAGCCAAACCATCTTATACCCTAGCCAAGCCACTTTCAATTCTTAACCAAGTCATTCAAACCCTAGGTTTGGATAGACCAAAATTAATTTAATTTCTCATTTTCTTCTTAGTTAATTTCATAATTCATATAGCTAGCAAAAAGTCATTTTTGCGCTTACATACAATTAATTAGGGTTTACTTCTTGAACTAAGTCGGTTGCCCGATTTCATTCTAGTTAGATTTCTTAACTTATTGGTTACGTTTTCGTAACACACTTAATTAGCCAAAAAATTGACTTTCAATTTTTAAAAATTCGATTTCGCCACAGTTCCCCCTTGCTCAGATAAACACTATATCGCTATTCGAAAAGTTGAAAAAAATGAGGTTGCGTTTTTAGCGTGAATAGTGATTTTACGTCTTTTCTGCTAAAAATATTTTTATTGGAGATTTTGTCTCCATTTTCTAAATAAACGTTATGCCTTAATTCGAAATTTTCAAAAAACGAAATTTTTTTTTTTTGCGTTTTATGAATAGTGATTTTGCATTTTGCTCAGAAAAATTATTTTCTACTAAAAATTCTAAACACTCATATTTAGTCTCATAACATGTAAACTAGGTCATTAATCGACCTAAACGCTCATAATACATAATTTATTCCATCAAAATATTTATTTTATTTAATAAATGTAGACACTCGAAATTTCGCTTTCCTTGCACTAACATTGCAGAAGGGTAAAAATGTAATTTCACTTCGGAGATAACCCCTGAGGGAGGGAAAAGAAATAATTTCACCCCGAAGATAACCCCGTGGAGAAACCAAAGTGCAACGATGCCCAGACACGACGCGAACCAAACGAGGATCGCAAAGCTGCAGACGTGACCACAAGAAGTCACCACATCAATTGTTGAACTGTGAACCATCCAAGGCGAGCCAATTAATGACCCTCGGGAACCAGAAGATACCTTTCAGCTAATTGCATCATCTTCTCTGACTTCATTATAGTCAGACTCGACTTTATTTCGCAGCCTTCCGCAAGGACTTTCTGGGATTTTTAGGTATGGAGCTTAACTTTCACCAGACCGAGACCGAGCAAACGAACTTCGAGACGGCAGGGCCCATGGGGCCCAGTTGCAGGTATATCTGCGGCTGGCCCAGAGACCTTTAACTAGCAGCCAATAGCTTATTTCATAAAAAAAGGAATAAGTTAGAAAGAGAAAGCATATCTAGAGAGAGAAACCCTCGGGTTTGAGCATTTACACCAACTTTGAGTTGTTTGATCTTCTATATCATACATATTGAGTGTTTAGAGTGATATACGTTGATCTTAAGCCAAAAGAAGCTTGTTTCATTGTTCCCCAAGGTGAAAAAACACTCATTTTGGTCATTTCCTTTATAAATTTTGTTCAATGTATTAGATCTATTTCATATATTGTTCATATCTAGTTTAAACTTGTTATTTTACATATATATTGTGTAATAGTTGGTAGATCTAGAGATTTTACCGTTTATATTGTGCATATATTGTTAGAAACCAAGTTATTTGACTAGATATTGTTGGATCTAGCACTTTAACCAGTTATGGAGCTCAAAGCCCTAACCCATAAGTTAGATCGGCTTAAATCTATGGTATATCTAGTCATTTTAATGTTTTTGGTCAGTCTTAGTCACCCCGTAGAGCCCTAGATCCATATCTAGTCATAATGGCTCGTGATAGGGATTTCAACCGATGAAATCACCTAATACTGAATTTGAGATATGTTGTATATATGTTTAAGTATAATAATGCGAGCCTAGGAATCCCAAGGTTGAGATCTAATGATCGGATCTTAACTAGATTTCCACAATGGAATTTTCGTCTATTATGTAATGTTATAATAACGCAAAATCGTTGTACATGTAATATTGGATCTCAAGATGAGTTCGAGGGGTTCGTCCCAAGAACTAGAATTTAAGATCCCGTGATAGTGAAAATTAATGATTGTTTGTGTTCGGGTTCATCGAGATGGCTTTCATGCCCAATGATGATCTGACCCTTTTTGGCGCTTTCTAGCATGTATTACCACTCAAAAATGATTTTCAAGTTAAAACTGCAAATAGATTTCATAAAAAATAAAGTGTTATGGGATAAATACTTATGATTAATAAATGGAAGTATCAAAGGACCTCGATTCCTATTTGACAAAGGATTTGAAAACCTTATTTTCCAAAACATCATTGATATATATTGTGCTCTAAATGTGAACTTTTATATAAATCAAATCCTTCGTGCATAGGTCCAAAGAGGTACAACACAACTTTCAGGATCGCATCATAAGCTTAAAATTAATAATCGAAAGTATCAAAGGATCTCAATTCTAGTTGACGAAGAATTTGAAAACCTTGTTTTCTAAAATATCATTGTTATATACTTTTGTATAAAATGAATTTTCCTAAAATCAAATCATTCATGCATAGGTCCAAAGAGGTACAACACTACTTTCAAATAACTCAAAATGAGGCTTAGAATAAACTTTAAAATTGAAGCACTGAGCACAATAAACACACACACACACGCACACTTTATGCATATAAAATCAATAAGATGTGGTAACCGTGTTTTCACGGATGTCGGGTGTGACAACCCCAAAATAGGTCCATTCCACCCAACCCATTCTGAGTCGTCAAATACATGGTACAGAAAACAACTACAACTTTATTACAACAATTGTCGTGCAAAATACAACAACACATATGCTGTGAGTTTGGATACAAATATATACCAAATGTGACTCATGTTCCAACCGTGGACATCACCTCACAATAACACCTTACATAAAGGTATAGTCAAAAACTATTTTAGAAATTAGAATCTTTAGAAAATGCTCAAGGAAACCTTCGTACATGGGAGGCCACGCGTCTAGGTTATGATAGATATCATATGGCCACAAAATTATCCTTGGTTGACCCAATAGACCCCAAAGAAAAACGAGAAGATTACTATCATATTCTTCCCAATGGTGAGTCTTCTCTTGACTTATCATTATCTCCACTGTCTCTAATTGAGAATTATACTTCAAACAAATACCAAGATTATATAGGTAGTGCCCATAGATATACTCAGCAAGTGGATGAGCACAACCCTGTCCTATGATGACACGAGGTTGTATGTCATTAGACATCTTGTATGATAGTGACAAAACACCCTTCCAACGTTGGGTTCGCCTCACCCTATTTTCTTCACCAAATATAACTACTAAATGATGACCACCGTTCTATTCCCTTGTTACCCCCGCTCGACCCAGCTACACTCTTATTACCTGAAAGGAATTGTGAAGCAAAAGGGTGAGCACAACTAGCTCAGTAAAGAATATCATGACTAAAGATAATTCAATTATCAATAGCCTTCATCAACAATAAATCAGAGATTTAGAACATATGGTAAATGATAAAAATTTCAACCATAGTTGCAGCGGAACGAGCAATCCATTAGAAGAGTCAAATAGACTATAAAGTCTATTATCTTCTCCATGTTAAAAATTTACCAACAATGTTTTATCCATGTAACATCACTCAACAGTTCCTTTCCACAATCATATGAATAACTCATAATCATAATTGTGACTATAAATTTTTCTTCGCACCCAGGACGAAGAATATTTTCATCACCTGTCTTTACCTGAAACATCAAAGATCATGGTTATACCAAATCACAGTTCCTGTTTATAATCATACTAACAAATCCATCTTTGCACTACGGGCCAAAGATATTCATCAACAAACCATCTTTGCACTACGGGCCAAAGATATTCAACAACAGTTCATCTTTGCACTACAGGCCAAAGATATTCATCAACAGGCCATCTTTGCACTACATGCCAAAGATATTCATCAACAATTCATATTTGCACTACAGGCCAAATATATTCATATTTCAAAGAAATATATAATCATTTCAGAATTTATATAAACAATAATTATAACCATGTTGATCAATTCACCTTTGCACTTAAGCTTAAGATATTCAATTATAAATTCAATGGTCATGATCATACCAGTCACAATTCAACTTTGCACTACAGGCCAAAGAGAACCCTAGTCATGATCATACCAATAATCTACCCATCTTTACACTCCAGTGAAAGAGAATTTCAACATCAGGGTTATAAAAATGTTATATATGATGATAAAAATAATATGATCAACATATAGTTTTAATCTCAAGAGTAATATTCGTAACTCATGAATAGTAAATCGTGAATAGTAACTCATGAATAGTAACTCCTACACAAAAGATAGAAATTCCACAATAAAATCCATACCAATATTTCGGTATAATGATATTGAAAGAATAACATTACTTAAATTTATAAACAATTTATTTTAATTGTTTACACTTTACTAATTAATGCATTTAATCATCATAAAATGTCAACTCTTACAATTTCATCATCAATAACCAAAACCCTCATCAAAATCTGCATATACCTCATATAGGATTCTCAAGCCATAAAATCCTATTTTCCAATTTTCTTTCTTCACAAAACATATTTAATTTATTTACTCATAACTAGACCATTTTCATGAAAAATACCAAATCAGTTCCAAAAATATTTCTTTTCTGGAATTTAGCATAATATAGTCCCATAGTGAACATATATTTTTCTCAGAATTTTTAAAAGTCATTTACTATTTTTCATATGGCCAAAATAGCCGAATATTTAGACATTTATCAAAAATTGTACTTTTGTCTAAAAATTCTGAAATTTACAGAGTATACTTCTATCATATACATGTACTCCCAATAAAAATTTCATCAATTTTGGAGTTAACCACAAGGAATTATAAGCTGTTACTTTTAAAATAGTCTTTTCTCATAAAATTCATAACTCTCAATCTATACATCCAAAAATCACCATTTTTGGACACAATCAAGAAAACTCATCAAAATATCATTTCAAATTTTTCCAGAATTTTTGAAGATCAGAAAAATTACGAAACTGAAAATCATAACAACCCTTAAAATCCCTTAATATCCCTTACCTCAAAAGAGCAGTACTTCTGACTGGATATCGGATATGATGCTGAAGGAAACTTGCACTGATGAATAGCAACTCACCAAGTATCTAAAAACTCACAAAATATGCTTCATAATATAGAGAGAGAAAGAGAGAAAGCTTATGTTTCTGGTGTGATTTTCAATTCTAACTTAGCCCTCTATTTATAGGAAAATTTTGGTAGGTTTGACCTGCAACCTGATGGCTTTACCTGCTACTATTCCCACCCACCACATTTGAAATATAATTCAGCACATTTCTTCACCAACCACAAGTGGGGCCCACCAATTCTAGAATTTTCTACCAAAATGATAAACTCCGAAAATTCAACAATTTCTGAACCAGTCATCTCGTAAAATTCATAATAAATCATACGTTCATTTTTAACGGTTCAAAATTTGTGGGCATATACTCAACTTATATATGTATAACATATCCAAAAATTACCACGATCCAACGGTCGGATTAAAAATTATAACCCCCGCAAAATATCTCAAAAACCCTGATTTTTAATACCTCCATTTCGACAAAAATACTGATAAAAACCTCAACATTAACTCCTTCATTTTTAACCACAAAAATATATCCCTCATTTATATCCACATAAAATAAATATTTCCTTATCATATGAATCAATAATTAATTATTCACAAATAATATTACAGAATCACATTTATGACAACCAGGCCGTTCCCAGGAAAGAGGGGGCTTTCCAATAAGAATTTCTCCTTACTGGCGCGCAATTAGATGACCAAACCTCTCCTTAGACAGAACTTTCTAGACATTGCCAATAATGCTATCTAATAATACTATTCAAATAATATGAATTATTGATCTGATAATGAGAAATACTGTGCAGCAACAATTATTGAACAACAATAATATAAAATTTCAACGTAGCAATTATTGAATCAATAAAATAAAATATTGAACAGTAATTACTGTAACAATTATTGAGTAGTGCCTTCTTACGTAAGAATCAATAATTTCAAAAATACTATGCAATACCGTGTGCTACTGTGCAATAACGCGTATTACTGTATTTTAACCACCGGGTATTCCAACAGTGTTAACGGTAACAACTACACCGTTATTTGTAAAAACTCAAATTTGTCATTTTCTTCATCCGACAGTTATTCGTTATGGGGCCCACAAATGCTGCGCCGTCGTACGAATATTCCCTGACAGAAAGAATATTCCACGACCAAACGAATATTCCCCGACAACAATGATTATTTTATAACCACTTGCTTATTTTGAAAAAAAATCATATTTCACTCATAACTTTAAACTTTTATCAATTTAACCATTTACTGAATAGTAATTATAAGAAAAATTGAATACTTTTATTTCATAAAATTCGGGGTCTTACAATCTCCCCTCCTTATGAAATTTCGTCCCCGAAATTTACGTACCTGGTATTTCAAAGAGTTGAGAATACCTTCCTTTCATTTCAGATTCCATCTTCCCTGTCATCATAATTTCTCCATTGCTCATCTCCTGTATTTCAGATATCATCCTAGAATACAGCTTCAAAACAAGGGTTAATTGAACAAATTAACATATCACATAATATCCCGATATTATGACTGACCAACAAATAAGCTTAGGTAGGACACACTAGCGAAGGATTTACTCATCTCTCCCCTCCTAGTTCTATTTCCTGATCTCCGCCAGAGATCATATCCCTAAGCTCTGATACCACCTTTAACTCTGGACACCAACTTGTGTCAGCACCTTACATTGATACCTATCAGTTTGCCACCGCAGAACGGCGTCCCCTACGGAGAGTCTGGCTTCGGTGCATCCCCCATCAACAGGAAGTCACCTGCGAGAGGCTCGGGGCTCTTTACTTATAGCTCTGATACCACCTGTGACAACCCCAAAATAGGTCCATTCCACCCAACCCATTCTGAGTCGTCAAATACATAGTACAGAAAATAACTACAACTTTATTACAACAATTGTCGTGCAAAATACAATAACACATATGCTGTGAGTTTGGATACAAATATATACCAAATGTGACTCATGTTCCAACCGTGGACATCACCTCACAATAACACCTTACATAAAGGTATAGTCAAAAACTGTTTTAGAAATTAGAATCTTTGGGAAGTGCTCAAGGAAACCTTCGTACATGGGAGGCCACGCGTCTAGGTTATGATAGATATCATATGGCCACAGAATTATCCTTGGTTGACCCAATAGACCCCAAAGAAAAACGAGAAGATTACTATCATATTCTTCCCAATGGTGAGTCTTCTCTTGACTTATCATTATCTCCACTGTCTCTAATTGAGAATTATACTTCAAACAAACACCAAGATTATATAGGTAGTGCCCATAGATATACTCAGCAAGTGGATGAGCACAACCCTGTCTTATGATGACACGAGGTTGTATGTCATTAGACATCTTGTATGATAGTGGCAAACCACCCTTCCAACGTTGGGTTCGCCTCACCCTATTTTCTTCACCAAATATAACTACTAAATGATGACCACCGTTCTATTCCCTTGTTACCCCCGCTCGACCCAGCTACACTCTTATTACCTGAAAGGAATTGTGAAGCAAAAGGGTGAGCACAACTAGCTCAGTAAAGAATATCATGACTAAAGATAATTCAATTATCAATAGCCTTCATCAACAATAAATCAGAGATTTAGAACATATGGTAAATGATAAAAATTTCAACCATAGTTGCAGCGGAACGAGCAATCCATTAGAAGAGTCAAATAGACTATAAAGTCTATTATCTTCTCCATGTTAAAAATCCACCAACAATGTTTTATCCATGTAACATCACTCAACAGTTCCTTTCCACAATCATATGAATAACTCATAATCATAATTGTGACTATAAATTTTTCTTCGCACCCAGGACGAAGAATATTTTCATCACCTGTCTTTACCTGAAACATCAAAGATCATGGTTATACCAAATCACAGTTCCTGTTTATAATCATACTAACAAATCCATCTTTGCACTACGGGCCAAAGATATTCATCAACAAACCATCTTTGCACTACGGGCCAAAGATATTCAACAACAGTTCATCTTTGCACTACAGGCCAAAGATATTCATCAACAGGCCATCTTTGCACTACATGCCAAAGATATTCATCAACAATTCATATTTGCACTACAGGCCAAATATATTCATATCTCAAAGAAATATATAATCATTTCAGAATTTATATAAACAATAATTATAACCATGTTGATCAATTCACCTTTGCACTTAAGCTTAAGATATTCAATTATAAATTCAATGGTCATGATCATACCAGTCACAATTCAACTTTGCACTACAGGCCAAAGAGAACCCTAGTCATGATCATACCAATAATCTACCCATCTTTACACTCCAGTGAAAGAGAATTTCAACATCAGGGTTATAAAAATGTTATATATGATGATAAAAATAATATGATCAACATATAGTTTTAATCTCAAGAGTAATATTCGTAACTCATGAATAGTAAATCGTGAATAGTAACTCATGAATAGTAACTCCGACACAAAAGATAGAAATTCCACAATAAAATCCATACCAATATTTCGGTATAATGATATTGAAAGAATAACATTACTTAAATTTATAAACAATTTATTTTAATTGTTTACACTTTACTAATTAATGCATTTAATCATCATAAAATGCCAACTCTTACAATTTCATCATCAATAACCAAAACCCTCATCAAAAATCTGCATATACCTCATATAGGATTCTCAAGCCATAAAATCCTATTTTCCAATTTTCTTTCTTCACAAAACATATTTAATTCATTTACTCATAACTAGACCATTTTCATGAAAAATACCAAATCAGTTCCAAAAATATTTCTTTTCTGGAATTTAGCATAATATAGTCCCATAGTGAACATATATTTTTCTCAGAATTTTTAAAAGTCATTTACTATTTTTCATATGGCCAAAATAGCCGAATATTTAGACATTTATCAAAAATTATACTTTTGTCTAAAAATTCTGAAATTTACAGAGTATACTTCTATCATATACATGTACTCCCAATAAAAATTTCATCAATTTTGGAGTTAACCACAAGGAATTATAAGCTGTTACTTTTAAAATAGTCTTTTCTCATAAAATTCATAACTCTCAATCTATACATCCAAAAATCACCATTTTTGGACACAATCAAGAAAACTCATCAAAATATCATTTCAAATTTTTTCAAAATTTTTAAAGATCAGAAAAATTACGAAACTGAAAATCATAACAACCCTTAAAATCCCTTAATATCCGTACCTCAAAAGAGCAGTACTTCTGACTGGATATCGAATATGATGCTGAAGGAAACTTGCACTGATGAATAGCAACTCACCAAGTGTCTAAAAACTCACAAAATATGCTTCATAATATAGAGAGAGAAAGAGAGAAAGCTTATGTTTCTGGTGTGATTTTCAATTCTAACTTAGCCCTCTATTTATAGGAAAATTTTGGTAGGTTTGACCTGCAACCTGATGGCTTTACCTGCTACTATTCCCACCCACCACATTTGAAATATAATTCAGCACATTTCTTCACCAACCACAAGTGGGGCCCACCAATTCTAGAATTTTCTACCAAAATGATAAACTCCGAAAATTCAACAATTTCTGAACCAGTCATCTCGTAAAATTCATAATAAATCATACGTTCATTTTTAACGGTTCAAAATTTGTGGGCATATACTCAACTTATATATGTATAACATATCCAAAAATTACCACGATCCAACGGTCGGATTAAAAATTATAACCCCCGCAAAATATCTCAAAAACCCTGATTTTTAATACCTCCATTTCGACAAAAATACTGATAAAAACCTCAACATTAATTCCTTCATTTTTAACCACAAAAATATATCCCTCATTTATATCCACATAAAATAAATATTTCCTTATCATATGAATCAATAATTAATTATTCACAAATAATATTACAGAATCACATTTATGACAACCAGGCCGTTCCCAGGAAAGAGGGGGCTTTCCAATAAAGATTTCTCCTTACTGGCGCGCAATTAGATGACCAAACCTCTCCTTAGACAGAACTTTCTAGACATTGCCAATAATGCTATCTAATAATACTATTCAAATAATATGAATTATTGATCTGATAATGGGAAATACTGTGCAGCGACAATTATTGAACAACAATAATATAAAATTTTAACGTAGTAATTATTGAATCAATAAAATAAAATATTGAACAGTAATTACTGTAACAATTATTGAGTAGTGCCTTCTTACGTAAGAATTAATAATTTCAAAAATACTATGCAATACCGTGTGCTACTGTGCAATAAAGCGTATTACTGTATTTTAACCACCGGGTATTCCAACAGTGTTAACGGTAACAACTACGCCGTTATTTGTAAAAACTCAAATTTATCATTTTCTTTATCCGACAGTTATTCGTTATGGGGCCCACAAATGTCTGCGCCGTCGTACGAATATTCCCTGACAGAAAGAATATTCCACGACCAAACGAATATTCCCCGACAACAATGATTATTTTATAACAACTTGCTTATTTTGAAAAAAAATCATATTTCACTCATAACTTTAAACTTTTATCAATTTAACCATTTACTGAATAGTAATTATAAGAAAAATTGAATACTTTTATTTCATAAAATTCGGGGTCTTACATCGGGAGGTGCCTAACACCTTCCTCCCGCTTAATCAAGTCCCCGAATCCCATGAATCTTGGATTTCCAAAACAATGTTACGGAGTCACATATTGGGCCATATTGAGAAAACTTTCAAAATCCGAATGAGTTGATACATCCATTTTAAATAATACCAACTGGTGACTCTGTCTCATTCAGCCCAATCATCAATCATAAAAAATCAATCTTTTCAAGTTCGTCGACAATCACGTCGGTCTTTTCCTAAAAAACTCACCCTTTAAATAAATCAATCGATATAGCGAAATACAAAGGGGTAAAAACACATATTTAGGAAGGGATTTAATTAATTTTTCCCCGGCATCGTCATTAAATATAAAAAATCTTATTACAAAGATATTCTACGATCTTGATCGTTACATTAACCTGCTCCTCTGTAACTGCTTATGGTTTCATGGTTGAACACACCACATGGAACTCCTTTAGATGCTTATATGGATCTTCACTTGTAAGACCTCTGAAAGTGGTAACAAATGAGTTAGTCCTGATTTTAGTTCAAAAGCAACATCTAAATTAGGATATTCAATACACAATGATGATTAATTCAGATCAAGGGCAACCAATTCTTTCAAAGTTCTGTTGTTATTAACAGCAACCATCTCTTCTTCTTCTGAATTATTGGATGAACTATTTGAAAGCAATTCAAGCGCTATATTGAGGTCAAGTGATGGGACAAGATCTTCTTCTAAATCTGCAGTTGTGCTTCTGGCTCTACAATTTTTTTTTCTTAACATGTGTGCAATTTTCTCTATTTCTGAATCAAAATTTAATTCAATAGAGTGAAAAGATTGGGTTATAAAAAAATTAACATAAACAAAGAATAAATCAAAACAAATAATCACTCCCCGACAATAGCACCAAAATTTGGAAGTTGTCTTTAACATTCCAAAATTAAATCCTTACTCTTACTCTACTAACACAAAAATTAGTATAGTGAAAAAGAAAGGTCGATCCCACAGAGAGTGTTGTTGTCTTTAGTTTATTCTACTTTTTCTTAAATCAAAATAGCACTAAGTATAAATTGGGGGATTTTTTAGTTGAGTTTAATTAACTAATGTAATTGAAAATAATTAATAAGAATAACTAATAAATTAAAGACGTCAGTTCTTCAGTTCAGCATCGCCTTTTTACAATAATAGAATAATCAAGTTTAACAATATTTATCCTTCAATGAAATTAATAACCCTAGATAATCGCAATCACTAATTATCTGAAATCCTCATAAGGTTTTAAATCTAATGTGATAGTCGCTCCCACTAGACCCTTAACCCATAACTATCAGTCTAGATTTAATATAACAACAATATTAAGAATTAGAGAATTAAGTTATTCCAAGCAACAATCACACAATCAGGAATTATTTAACTTATCTTTTGATAATCTTAACAATACTCAAAAGCTTGTCCACAATCACATTTCACTAACTGCTACTTATGATCAGATATAATATTGTTTGCTTAATATTTTACCTTAATCTAGCAGATGAATATAGCTTGATCAAATTAACTGACTATAATTAAATTAATCAAAGCACATATCATTCAAACCATTAAAACAGATTATCAAGAATAAATCTCATATAAGAAGGAATAAATAAAGTAAATATAATTAAACCATTCATTGTAAATAAGTTTCAATATCCCTTAGAACTGCATAAGAAAACTTAGCCTGTCATGTCTTCAATCTTGCCTCCAAGTCTAGAGTTTTCAATTATGTGGCTAGGATTTTTAAAGCTTGACGAAGAACATATTTTTATACTCCTAGACAAAGTTCTAAAGCTACAAGAAATAACAATCCAAATCCTAGTAGAACTATTCCAAAAATCGCAAGCCTTCTAAAATTTTACTACCCGACCTAGCACTGTCGTGCCAAGATTCCTACTACAAACAGCGTTGTTGCGCTACCCATCTAGGGATTCTGACTTCCAGCATCGGCGTTGTGACGCCCCCAAAACAGGTATACATCACCCATCTTGAGTCGCCAAATACATGGTACAAAATTTAAATACAACTTAATTATACAACAGTCGTATAAAATACGACAAAACATAATCTAAGAGTTTTAATAAGAATATTGTCATCTAGACAATATCCACACTCAATAGAGTCCTCATTACATTTATTGTCACACTATTTCATAGAATAGTGAGGACTACTAATGCTAACATCTGGACCGTCACTCCGTTCCCCGACTAGTCTCAGCTACGTTCTCATTTCCTGAAGAGAACAATGAAAGCAAAGGGTGAGCTCAACTAGCCTAGTAAGAAATATTATGACTAAGATAATGCAGAATAATTTATTGTTAGCCTTCAACAGTGTTAAACTGATAAAATATAACAAACATCAAGTTTAACTGCAGCGGAACAAGCAATCCATTAGAAGAGTCAAGTAGAGAATAAAATCTACTATCTTCTATGATTTAAAAAGTTTTTCATCACTTTTATCGCTGAGACTCAGCTTAATAAATGAACCACATCATCCCTGCACTACGGCCAAGGATATTCATTAGTATCACGACCACAAATTATCCATGCACTACGGGCCAAGGATATTCGTGTATTTATCAATGGTCATGATCATGCCAACAATTGTCCATCAATGCATTACGGCCAATGAGGACTTTTACCACATCACTTGTAACATTACGGTCATGATTATACCGAATAATCCCTGGTCATAATCATACCAAGTCCATCTATGCACTACAGGCCACAGATAACTTTCAACATATTATAAACATGAGGATGATGACAATGATATAAGAATTCAATAAAACAAGTTCAAGGATAAATTTTTAAAGATTTATAATTTAATTTATCCAGAAATCAATAACGTCCAAATTGTCAACATGATAATATTTTGTGGAGTAAAATTCAAGAATGCTCAGAAGAATATTTCCATGAAAAGATACTGGATGAAGCGCAAATATCCAGGATATTCTACTAATTTTATGGAGTATAGAAGCCAAAACTTTAACCAACTGAGTATAATAGAATATATGAAACTGTAAATGGATTTTTGCCCACCATGCGGTAATCCACGTAGACAGATCATTTCCATAATTTAATAAGGAATGAATACGAAGGATCATTCACCATGCATGCGGTAGACCACATAGACAGGTTATTCCAACAGAATAATAAAGAATGGAACCAGGTCATGCGTAATCCGCACAGACAGGATATTCCAACATAATAATAAAGAACGGAACCAGGTCATGCGTAATTCGCACAGACAGAATATTCCAACAGAATAATAAAGAATGGAATAACAAAAAAATTCACCAGGCATGCGATAGACCGCACGGACAGGTTATGTGACAACCCCAAAACAGGTCCATTCCATCCAACCTATTCTGAGTCGTCAAATACATGGTACAGAAAACAACTACAACTTTATTACAACAATTGTCGAGCAAAATACAACAACACATATGCTGTGAGTTTGGAAACAAATATATACCAAATGTGACTCATGTCCCAACCGTGAACAACACCTCACAATGACACCGTACATAAAGGTATAGTCAAAAACTGTTTTAGAAATTAGAATCTTTGGAAAGTGTTCAAGGAAACCTTTGTACATGGGAGGCCATGCTTCTAGGTTGTGATAGATATCATATGGCCACAGAATTATCCTTGGTTGACCCAATATAACCCAAAGAAAAATGAGAAGATTACTATCATATTCTTTCCAATGGTGAGTCTTCTCTTGACTTATCATTATCTCCACTGTCTCTAATTGAGAATTATACTTCAAACAAACACCAAGATTATATAGGTAGTGCTCGTAAATATACTCAGCAAGTGGATGAGCACAATCCTGTCTTATGATGACACGAGGTTGAATGTCATTAGACATCTAGTATGATAGTGGCAAAATATCCTTTCAACGTTGGGTTCGCTTCACCCTAGATGATTCACCAAATATAACTACTAAATGATAACCACCGTTCTATTCCCCTATTACGCCCGCTCGACCCAGCTACACTCTTATTACCTGAAAGGAATTGTGAAATAGAAGCGTGAGCACAACTAGCCCAGTAAAGAATATCATGACTAAAGATAAATAAGTTATCAATAGCCTTCAACAGAATTAAATCAGAGATTTAGAACATATGGTAGATGATAAAAATTTCGACCATAGTTGTAGCAGAACGAGCAATCCATTAGAAGAGTCAAATAAATTATAAAGTCTATTATCTTCTCCATGTTAAAAATTCACCAACAATGTTTTATCCCTGTAACATCAATCAACAATTCTGGTCCACAATTATATGAATAACTCATAATCATAGTTGTAGTTCTACATTCCTCTTCTCAACTAGGACGAAGATAATTTTCATCACCTATCTTTACCTGAAACATCAAAGATCATGGTTACACCAAATTACATTTTCTGTTCATAATCATATTAATAACTTCATCTTTGCACTACGGCCAAAGATATTCATTTGTATCACCAGTTGGTCATGTTCATCTCAACACTTGTTCATCTTTGCACTACTGGCCAAATATATTCAACAACATGTCATCTTTGCACTACGGGCCAAAGATATTCATCAACAATTTATCTTTACACTACTGGCCAAAGATATTCAACCACAGGTCATCTTTGCACTATGGGCCAAAGATATTCATCACCAGTTCATCTTTGCACTACAAGCCAAAGATATTCAACAATAGTTCATATTTGCACTACAGGCCAAATATATTTATCAACAGTTCATATTTGCACTACAGGCCAAATATATTAATATCTCAAAGAAATATATAATCATTTCAGAATTTATATAAACAATAATTATAACCATTTTGATCAATTCACCTTTGCACTTAAGCTAAAGATATTCAATTATAAATTCAATGGTCATGATCATACCAGTCAACAATTCAACTTTGCACTACTGGCCAAAGGGAACCCATAGTCATGATCATACCAAAAATCTACCCATCTTTACACTCAAGTCAAAGAGAAATATCATCATTAGGGTTATAAAAATGTTATATATGATGATAAAATCAATATAAACAACATATAAATTTAATCTTAAGAGTAATATTCATAAATCAACTATAATTTGGTCAGAAAAAGAAATTAATTTTGTCGTGAATAGTAACTCATGAATAGTAACTCGTGAATAGTAACTCATGAATAGTAACTCGACATGAAAAAGGTAGAAATTCTACAATAAAATCCATACCAATATTTCGGTATAATGATATTGAAATAATAATATTTCTTAAGCTTATAAATAATTTATTTTAATTATTTACAATTTACTAAATAATACATTTAATCATCCTAAAATGTCAAACTCATAAGATTTCGTCACCAATAACCAAAAACCCTCATCAAAAATCTGTATATACCTCATATAGGATTCTCCAGCCATAAAATACTATTTTCCAATTTTTTTACTTCACATAACATATTTAATTCATTTACTCATAACTAGTCTATTTTCATGAAAAATACCAAATCAGTTCTAAAAATATTTCTTTTCTGGGATTTAGCAGAATATAGTTCCATATTGAACATATATTTTTCTCAGAATTTTTAAAATTTATTTACTATTTTTCATATGGCCAAAATAGTCAAATATTTAGACATTTATCATAAATTGTACTTTTATCCAAAAATTCTAAAATTCACATAGTACACTAATATTATATAGATATACTTTCAATAAAAAATTTGTGACGCCCCCAAAATTAGGTATACATCACCCATCTTGGGTCGTCAGATACATAGTATAGAATACAAATACAACTTACTAATACAACTGACGTGTACAATATAACAAAACATAAACTGTGAGTTTGAATATAAATAGTATCTCCTAGAAAGTATTCATACTCAAAAGGAGTCCTCATTACATTTATTAACACACTATTACATAGAATAGTGAGGACTACTAACTAATACTATCATTCGAACCATCACTCTGTTCCCCGACTTGCCCCAGCTACGTTCTCATTTTCTGAAGAGAACAGTAAAAGAAAGGGTGAGCTCAACTAGCCCAGTAAGAAATATTTTGACTAAGATAATGCAGAATAAATTATCATTAGCCTTCAACAATGTTAAACTGATAAAATATAATAGACATCAAGTTTAACTGTAGCAGAACAAGCAATCCATTAAAAGAGTCAAGTAGAAAATATATTCTACTATCTTTTATGATTTAAAAGGTTTTTCAACATTGTGATCGTTGGGACTCAGCTTAATAAAATAATCCACATAATCGAATCACCCTTGCACTACGGCCAAGGATATTCGCGTATTCATTAATGGTCATGATCATGCCAACAACTGTCCATCAATGCACTACGGGCCAATGAGGACTTTTACCACATCATTTGTAATATTACGGTCATGATTATACCGAATAATCTCTGGTCATAATCATACCAAGTCCATCTATGCACTACAGGCCACAGATGACTTTCAACATTTTATAAACATGAGGATGATGACAATGATATAAGAATTCAATAAAACAAGTTCAAGAATTAATTTATCCAAGAATTAACAACGTCCAAATTGTCAACATGATACTGCTTTGTGGAGTAAAATTCAAGAATACTTAGAAGAATATTTTCATGAAAAGATACTGGATGAAACGCAACTATCAAGGATATTCACAAATTTCATGGAGTATAGAAGTCAAAACTTAACCAAATGATTATAATAAAGAATGGAATAACAAAAGAAATCACCATACATGCGATAGACCGCACAGACAGGTTATTCCAACAGAATAATAAATAATGGAACCAGGTCCGGCGTAAACGCACAGACAGGATATTTTGACAGAATAATAAATAATAGAACCAGGTCCGGCGTAAACGCACAGACAGGATATTTCGACAGAATAATAAATAATGGAACCAGGTCCGGTGTAAAACACACAAACAGGATGTTCCAACAGAATAATAACAAGACGGAACCAGGTCCGGTGTAAAACACACAGACAGGATGTTCCAACAGAATAATAATAAAAACGAAACCAGGTCCGGTGTAAAACACACAGACAGGATGTTCCAACAGAATAATAATAAAAACGGAACCAGGTCCGGTGTAAAACACACAGACAGGATGTTCCAACAGAATAATAGAAGAATGTCACCAAGTATAGGGTAGACCGCGTATACAGGTTATTCCAATAGAATAATAAAAAATGGAATAACAACAGTTCTCTTCATGAATAAGAAAGAATAACACCCCTTACCATTTTAAAGAAGAGCTGAAATAAGGAAGTAGTTAAGTAATAGAATAATCTTCTTCTCTCTCTCTATAGTTTCTCTCTATAGTTTCTCTATCTAGAGTTTAGTGAATTCGTAAGAAATAATGAAGGAATGAGCTGTTATTTATAGAAAAATAGAATGCATAGTAACTAATCCATGAACGGTCCAGATTGATTACTTTAATCTGACGGTCCATATTTAAAAAAAAATCTTTTAAATAAAATATAATATATTCTATTTATAGAATAACTTTAATAAAGTATTTTGTTTTATATAAAAAGATGTTTCTGTTTTATTACGTTAATAATACGAATAAAACAAAACGTCATTATCGCTAAATAATTCATATTATTAACTGACAATAATTGAATCAAACTGAGTGACTTCTCACATAAGCATTAATAATCAATATCGTGTGCTACTATGCAACCACACGTATTACTGTACTTTTACTACCGAGTAGTTCAACAGTATCAATGGTAAAACTTCCGCCGTTATTTTTAATAAAATATTTTTGTCGTTTTCTCAATCCGACAATAATTCTGTTGTGGGGTCCACCAATGATTGTGTCGTTGTATGAATATTCCCTGTTAAAACGAATATTCCCCGACCAATCGAATATTATATAACAACTTGCGTACTTTGCAAAATTTATAAATATTACACACAACTATAACATTATATCAAATTAACTCCATAATATTCAAAAATGATATTTATAGAAAATTCATCTTTATTTATAAAAGTTGGGGTCTTACAAATTTCATCAATTTTGGAGTTAACCACAAGGAGTTATAAGCGGTTACTTTTAAAATAGTATTTTCTCATAAAATTCATAACTCTTAATCTATACATCCAAAAATCATCATTTTTGGACACAATCAATAAAACTCATCAAATTATCATTTCAAATTTTTTTCAGAATTTTCTGAAGGTCGAAAGAAGTACGAACTAAAAAATATAATAACCCTTAAAATCCCTTACCTCAAAAGAGTAGTACTTCTGACTTGAATATCGGATGAAAAACCGAAGGAAACTTCTACTAAATAGCAACTCTCAAGTATCTAAATACTCTCAAAAATATGCTTGATAATATAGAGAGAAAGAAAATTTGTTTCTGGTGTGATTTTCAATTCTAACTTAAGCACCTATTTATAGGAAAATACTAAAACGCCAAAGGAGACTAAAATAATAAAAATTATTATTTATTTCATCCTTCCACGTACCAACCAAGTTCAGCCATCAAGCATGCCAACTTGGAAGAAAAACAAGTAGCCCACATGTTTTAAATAAGAGTGGGTCCCACCCATAATTTAATAAAAATCATTTTATTTTCTGAAACTTCAATAATTCATAGAAAATTGACCGTTTATCAGAAAAATACGAATTTTATGTTCATTCTGACTGAAATCGAATTCTCTACAACTTCATATAAAATGGGCCTTTGCGTTGACAATAATGTACCCGTACCCGCATACGATCTTCTACTCAATGCATCAGCTACTACGTTCGCTTTTCCAGGATTGGTATTGAATGGTATGATCGTAATCTTTCAATAGCTCAAGCCATCGTCGTTGTCGCATGTTGAGTTCCTTTTGAGTGAAGAAATATTTGAGGCATTTATGATCCGTATAGATCTCCACCTTCTCTCCATACAGGTAATGCCTCCAAATCTTAAGCGCAGAAACAACAGCTGCCAACTTTAGATCATGAGTAGGATAATTCCTCTCATATTCCTTGAGTTGTCGTGAGGCATAGGCTACGACTTTCTCATGTTACATGAGAACACATCCTAACCCTTTGCCTGAAGCATCACTGTAGATGACAAATTCCTCCGAGCCAGATGGTATTGTCAGAACAAGTGCTGAAATGAGTCTCCTCTTGAGTTCTTGAAAACTTTTCTCACATTCCTTGCTCCAACCGAATTTTGTATCTTTTCGAGTTAGCTGAGTTAATGGAGTAGCGATTCGAGAAAATTTTTCCACGAACCTCCGATAATAAACAGCTAAGCCGAGAAAGCTACGTACTTCAGTCACTGATTTAGGTTGCTCCCATCTTTGAATTGCTTCAATCTTTGTCGGGTCAACAGATATTCCATGATTTGATATCACGTGCCCAAGGAATGCAACTTTCTCAAGCTAGAACTCGCATTTTTTCAACTTGGCATATAGCTTGTTTTCACGAAGCTTTTGGAGTATCAGCCTCAAGTGTTACTCATGGTCTTCACGGGTTTTGGAGTAAATGAGGATGTCATCAATAAAGACGACCACAAAGTGATCTAAATATTCCTTGAATACTCGGTTCATCATATCCATGAAGGCAGCAGGAGCATTAGTCAATCCAAAAGACATGACTAAGAATTCGTAATACCCGTACCGAGTTCTGAAAGTAGTCTTTGGAATGTCATCAGTTTTAATCTTCAACTGATGATATCCGGAACGAAGATCAATCTTTGAAAAGAATTTGGTGCCTTGCAATTGGTCAAATAGGTCATCAATGCGAGGCAACGGGTACCTATTTTTGATGGTAACATGATTTAACTCCCGATAATCAATACAAAGTCGCATACTTCCATCTTTTTTCTACACAAATAGAACAGGAGCACCCCAAGGAGACGTACTAGGACGAATAAAATCGATGTCTAACAATTCTTGCAGTTGGGTTTTTAACTCCTAAAGTTCAATAGGAGTCATTTGATATGGGGCTTTGGAAATGGGTTTTATACCGGGTTCAAGGTCGATACCAAACTCGATTTCACGCTCCGGGGGTAGGCCAGGAAGTTCTTCGGGGAATACGTCAAGAAATTTATTAACAATAGAAATATCATTCAAATCTGACGTATTTTTGTTTAAATCTGTGACATGAGCTAAGAAAGCTTGACATCCGTTTTTCAATATAGGAATAGCTTTATGGCTTGAGATGACCGTGATAGATTTTAATGGTTTGGTCGCTTGAATTCGCATAATAGGTTGATTAAGAATATGAAAGCTAACAACCTTACGAAAACAATTAATTTTAGTATGATGAGTAGTTAACCAATCAATTCCTAGAATCACGTCAAATGCAAGTATTTTTAAGGAAATAAGATCGACAGGTTACGTGCGGTTACCTATTTGAATCAAACAAGACTTATAAACAGTGGATGTAATGAAGGTTTCTCCCAACGAAGTTTCAACCGATAAGTCAAAGTCTAATTTCTCCGGAGTCAAATTTAAACGTTGAGTGTAAGTAGGAGAAATAAAAGAATGGGTAGAACAGGTATCAAACAAGGTATAGACTTCGCTAGAGCTTATGATAAGCTTACCCGTGATGACCTCGTTTGGGTTCCTTGCTTTCTGGGAGGTCACAACAAATGCTCTCCCTTGAACTACCGATTTTGACTTTTTTGGGACTGCCTTTGGTGCCTCCATCCCAGCTGGACTTGTCTTTGGTACACGATAAAATCGGACTAGGTGACCTTCTCTTCCATAATTATAACACGTTTTGGACTGCATTGCGCAGTTTGGACTGATGTGTCCCTCCCCTCCGCATTTAAAGCATATGATAGATGGTCGTTCTCTTTCCTTAACAGCGGGTGTTGGTGCTAACGTCTTTCTATCATTGTTGAATCTCCTCTTCTTGAAATGTCCATTCTTATTGTCTTGCCCATGATTACCACCGAAGTGATTAACATTTCTGGCATGTTGATTCCCTCCACGTTTATTGTCACTGCTTCTATGACTGCCACCACTGGTATTATCATTTTGACGACTACTTTCTCTTGGTTGGGTTAACTCGTTATCGCGCTCCAATAATTGAGCCCTATTTACAACATCTGAATACAAACACAGTTTATGAGAAATTAGATATTGACGTATCTCGTGTTTCAAACCTCTTAGAAACATCTGTGTCATTCTCTCCTTATTATCAACTAAGTGGGACGCAAACCTGGATAACTCGGCAAACTTAGCTTTGTACTGTGACACGGTCAAATTGTTTTGCTCCAACTTGATGAACTCTACCTCTTTCATGTGACGAATACTTTCGGGAAAGTACTTGTCGTTGAATAGTTCTTAGAACTTCTCTCAAGACATCTTCAGTGCGGCAGGTTGAGTACGCTTTACCGATTTCCACCAGAATCTGCCTCTCCTCGCAACATAAAGGTGGCAAAGGGAACCTTTTGCTCCTCGGATCATCCCAAGACATCAAATATCTTAGTGATCTGCTTTATCCACGCTTCCGCCTTAAGTGGTTTTGGCTCTCCAATAAACTCTGGTGGTCCCAGCTCCTTGAATTATTTATCGGTGACCGTCCGAGAGTTTCTAGTGTTTCCACCTACATTTTGGACAGGAGCTGCTCTCGCCTGATGTTGCATGAATTGCATAAACCCTCTGAACATTCCATCGTTCATCATTTGTTCAGTGTTGTTGTTTGCATGAGGATTGTCGCCTTCCTGATGCACATTATCCTGATCATTGATCTGTGGAGACTCAACGGTCTCCTGTGCTCCATTGCTATTCTCAACATTCTCGGATGTCATTTTCAAATACTGCCACAAAATAAGGGTTAATTGACATACAACATATTATCCCTATACTCTGACCGACCAATTAAATACCAAATAAACTTAGGTAGGTCATACTAGCAAAGGAATTCCCGATCTCTCCCCTCCTAGTTCTAGACTCACATCTTAGCCAGGGATCATATCCCTAATCTTTGAAACCAACTGTGACGCCCCCAAAACAGGTATACATCACCCATCTTGAGTCGCCAAATACATGGTATAAAATTCAAATACAACTTAATTATACAACAGTCGTGTAAAATACGACAAAACATAATCTAAGAGTTTTAATAAAAATATTATCATCTAGACAATATCCACACTCAATGGAGTCCTCATTACATTTATTGTCACACTATTTCATAGAATAGTGAGGACTACTAATGCTATCATCTGGACCGTCACTCCGTTCCCCGACTAGTCCCAGCTATGTTCCCATTTCCTGAAGAGAACAATGAAAGCAAAGGGTGAGCTCAACTAGCCCAATAAAAAATATTATGACTAAGATAATGCAGAATAATTTATCGTTAGCCTTCAATAGTGTTAAACTGATAAAATATAACAAACATCAAGTTTAACTGCAGCAAAGCAAGCAATCCATTAGAAGAGTCAAGTAGAGAATAAAATCTACTATCTTCTATGATTTAAAAGGTTTTTCATCACTTTTATCTCTGAGACTCAGCTTAATAAATGAACCACATCATCCCTGCACTACGACCAAGGATATTCATTAGTATCACGACCATAAATTATCTATGCACTACGGGTCAAGGATATTCGTGTATTCATCAATGGTCATGATCATGCCAACAACTGTCCATCAATGCACTACGGCCAATGAGGACTTTTACCACATCATTTGTAACATTATGGTCATGATTATACCGAATAATCCCTGGTCATAATCATACCAAGTCCATTTATACACTACAGGCTACAAATAACTTTCAACATATTATAAACATGAGGATGATGACAATGATATAAGAATCACTACCAAAAAATGGGCCTTTAGCAACGATTTTTCGGGCAACGACTTTATAAGTCGTTACTAAAAGTATATGTTTAGCAACGAAATTTGTCATTCGTTACAGATTGTGTCAGGCTTTCACTTTTTGCAACGAAATTCAGAAGTCGTTGCAAAATTTCGTTGCTAATTCAATGGCGGGAAAGAATTTCGTTAGAAATTCGTTGCAAAATTTTCTGAGACTTGTTATCCCGTCATCGTGGACAACGAAAGTTTTTTTGTTGTTAACAATGGGGCTTTAGCAACGATTTTTTAGGCAATGACTTTATAAGTCGTTGCTAAAAGTTTATGTTTAGCAACGAAACTTGTCCTTCGTTGCAGATTGTGTCAGACTTTCACTTTTTGCAACGAAATTCATAAGTAGTTGCAAAATTTGAAAACAAAATTAGTTAGAAATTCGTTGCAAAATTTCTAACCACTTGATTTCTCCTCATCGTGGGCAACGAAAGTTTTTTTGTTGCTATATTTCGTTGCCTAATATGGACCACATTCATTGCCAATAATTTTTATTTTCGTTGCATATTTTATACAACTTTTTGCAACGACTATTAAAATATTGCCTTAAATTAAGATAACAATAATAATGATAATAATAATAATAATAATGATAATAATAATAATAATAATAATAAAAATAATAAAAATAAAAATAACAGTAATAATAATAATAATAATAATAATAATAATAATAATAATAATAATAATAACAACAACAACAATAATAATAACAGTCATAATAATAATAGTACTAATAATAATAATAATAACAATAACGGTAATAATAATAATAATAATAATAATAATAATAATAATAATAATAATAATAATAATAATAATAATAATAATAATAATAATATTAATAATAATAATAATAATAATAATAATAATAATAATAATAATAATAATAATAATAATAATAATAATAATAATAATAATAATAATAGTTCTAATAATAATAATAATAATAACAGTAATAGTAGTAGTAGTAGTAGTAGTAGTAGTAGCAGCAGCAGCAGTAGTAGTGGTAGTGGTGGTGGTAGTGGTGGTGGTGGTGGTAGTAGTAGTAGTAGTAGTAGTAGTAATAATAATAATAATAATAATAATAATAATAGTTGTACAAATAATAACAGTCATAAATATATATATATATATATATATATATATATATATGTGTGTGTGTGTGTGTGTGTGTGTGTGTGTGTGTGATATATATGTATGTGTATCTATGTACATATGATATGTACGTATGTGTATCTATCTATATATGTATGTGTGTGTGTGTGTGTGTGTATATATATATATATATATATATATATATATATATATATATATATATATATATATATATATATTCTTTTCAAAATTTATTATCAAACTAGATAAAATACTAAACAAATCTCAACATTAAACTAAATATATATAAAGTAATTATGAATATATATATATATATATATATATATATATATATATATATATATATATATATATATATATATGTAAACAAATATTTATTTAAATATTTATAAATTTATCTCTAAATATTCATATAAATATTTAGGCTTAAATATGAATTAGTACCCTAAACTATAGGTCATATTCCACTTCGGTGATTCACCTTTTAATTTTTTCAATCAGATCATTAAACTATCAATTTTTTCCATTTCAGTCTAATTGAACCTGCCATGTCATAAATTAATGACATGGCATCACCACGTGGCAATACAATGCTTATGTGTTAAAAGAAGACTAATTTTTAGATTATTTTATGGACTTAAAAGGGTAAAAGAGTAATATAATATTTTATATTAATTTAAACTAAATTTAAACAAAAATAAAAACCAAACTCAGATCTATAAAAAAATTTCAACAAAAACAGAACCCTAACAATCAAAATCAAAATCCTATATTCCTCAAATCAAAGCCTTGTTGATACGCTGCTCTCGTTGTTCAAATCCAACAGGAATCGTATCACTGATAGTTTCACTCCAGGATGTCGAGCCATACGCCCGGCAAACGGTAGAGCTTCCTGGCCATCTTTCCCGTCGATGAAAACCACGGCGATGTTGATGGATACACTTGATCTCGAGATTCTCGTTGATCCGAAACCTCGGTCCACTAGTATTCCAACCGAGCAAGGGGCGTAGCGTAAAACCTGTTTCACACTAACACCAACATCAAAACTTAGACAGACTTGTTTAAAGCTTATTTAGTGCAATTTCCTTTACTTCGATTAAGTTTCTGAGCTTTAAAATGGAAGGTAAAGAAAATAATGAAAAATTTGTTCGATGTTATTTTCTTTTCCATACAAAGCCAGAAACACACAAAGGTTACAAGGTTGGGTAAAACAAAACACAAGTTCAGTTTTTTTTATAAACAAAGAACACAAGTTCTACAAGGTTGGATAAAATCCATTACCTTTCGATTTATGTTCCGAAACCCTGGATTCCCTCTATTAAGCCTTCCATCCGTCTGTTGCTCCTTATGAAACGGCAATACAATTATTGAAATCATCAAGTCCTCAGCGAGTATACAAATCGTCCGCCGCTTCGACATCCCCCAAGCCTACAAACACTTCGTCAAAAGCTGCCACCTCCTCATCGGCGACGGCAACGTCGGCACCCTCCGCCAAGTCCACGTCATCCCCGGCCTACCCGCCGCGAACAGTATCGAACGCCTCTCCTCTTCCTCGACACCGCCGATTCCAAGCTCGACTAATGTTTAGATCGAGATCTGATATAGGATATATTTATTCCAAGCTCGGCTATTCGATAGATCTGAGTTTGATTTTTATTTTTGTTTAAATTTAGTTTAAATTAATATAAAATATTATATTACTCTTTTACCCTTTCAAGTCCATAAAATAATCTAAAAATTAGTCTTCTTTTAACACATAAGCATTGTATTGCCACGTGGTGATGCCATGTCATTAATTTATGACATGGCAGGTTCAATTAGACTGAAATGAAAAAAATTGATAGTTTAATGATCTGATTGAAAAAATTGGAAGGTGAATCACCGAAGTGGAATATGGCCTATAGTTTAGGGTACTAATTCATATTTAAGCCAAATATTTATAACAAATATTTATATCTAAATTTTATAAATTTCAGATGAAATATTTATAAATTTATAAATAAATATTTGTTTATAAATTTTAAAGATAAATTTATATGAATATTTGTTTATAAATATTTATATGAATATTTAAAAATAAATTTATTTATATATATGTATATATATATATATATATATATATATATATATATATATATATAGTAGTAGTGGTAGTGGTAGTGGTAGTGGTAGTGGTAGTGGTGGTGGTAGTGGTGGTGGTAGTAGTAGTAGTAGTAGTAGTAGTAGTAATAATAATAATAATAATAATAATAATAATAATAGTTGTACTAATAATAACAGTCATAAATAAATATATATATATATATATATATATATTTGTGTGTGTGTGTGCGCGCGCGCGCGCGTGTGTGTGATATATATGTATATGTATCTATGTACATATGATATGTACGTATGTGTATCTATATATATATATATATATATATATATATATATATACATATTCTTTTCAAAATTTATTATCAAACTAAATAAAATACTAAACAAATCTCAACATTAAACTAAATATATATAAAGTAATTATGAATATTTTTATATATAAATATAAATATATATATATATATATATATATATATATATATATATATATATATGTAAACAAATATTTATTTAAATATTTATAAATTTATCTCTAAATATTCATATAAATATTTATAACAAATATTTATATCTAAATTTTATAAATTTCAGATGAAATATTTATAAATTTATAAATAAATATTTGTTTATAAATTTTAAAGATAAATTTATATGAATATTTATATGAATATTTAGAGATAAATTTATAAATACACACACACACACACACACACACACACACACACACACACACACACACACACACACACACACACACACACACACACATATATATATATATATATATATATATATATATATATATATATATATATATATATATTAAAATATTCATAGTTACGTTATATAAATATTCATAGTTACTTCATATATATTTAGTTTAATGTGGAGATTTAAGATGGGTATATATATATATATATATATATATATATATATATATATATATATATATATATAGATGGTAATGAAATTTATCTAATACACAAAAAATATAACATAAGAAACAAAAATATCACAACTAGGTTAAGACACATGGGTTATTGGGCCATTAAGCTACCACTAAGTCATTCTAATTTATTAGTTAACTAAACTACCGCCATAACTATTAATGGTAGACAGTGTAGCACATGAGCATATGAGGGACAAATGAGTAATTTCTCATGTCGCTACAGCTTGTAGCGGCAAGGAAAAATCCATTTCAATATGTGTCATCCAATGTTGCGATCAACAGTATAGATTATGGTTGTTGAAATAATACTCATGACAATCGATTGCCAATCATTTTAGTTCCGGGCCTCCGACCCAAATAAACCTAACCTCATCAAACCTGATTATTATATCTATGCTTCCCAATGTGTCCTATTTCTAGATAGAAGTAGGATATACTTACAAGTACTCCGTCACTCCGAGAATAAAAATGATGATTGATTTTATGCGAATTTCAAAAAAATATCAAATGATAAAATTATTCATATTTAAATTCTCATCTAATTGCATATTTTTCTATAAATAACTAGTGATATTATATAAATATTTATAAATAATAAAAATATGACATTTAATACTAAGGATATTACACACAAATTATTATAAAAAATAGATTATTTAATATAAGTAAATATTTAACTTGAGATTACATAAAATAATAAGAACTTTTATTCTTAGAGGGAGGGAGTAACTTAAATCATGAACATATTTTTAAATCCAAAAATAAAATATAAAAAGAAGAATAGTAATGGTATACTCCTAGCTATTCTTAGTTCTCCTTTTACCTTTTTTCTAAATATATTATTAAATTAAATTATAATATTATCAGTTCTAAGAGAAAACATAAAAGATGAAGAAAAATTTATTATGTTTTATGAACTAAAACAGAATTAAGTTATTTAAAATGACTTATAAGTCATTCCTAATAAGTTAATTTGACCCATATTAATGTAATATCAAAAAAAAAAGTGGCGTTGATTGCCTTTCTGATTTTTAGCCAAAAATAATAATCTAAAAATTCAACGCCGGTTCAAATGGCGTTCAATCACTACAAGAAATTAGGGATGTGGTGAAGGAAATTTTGTGAAAGAATTTATTTCTTCACATGAGGAGTTTTCTAGCGAAAGAACAGTAAAGGAAAAAAATTTAGTGACAATATAGTTATTAGCGAAAGAAGCATCTTTCACAATTTATATTTTTTTCCTCTCAAAATTGAGGTGATAGAAGTATTTTTGGCGCCAATTTATGATGAAAAATTACGAGGAAAAAATCTATTAGTGAAAGAATTATTACTCACTATATATTATTGTTCAGAAATTTTTTGCTAGAGATAAAATTGGTCGCTGTTTTGTTCTAAATAATTTTTTTATAATTAATTAAGGTGAATATAAATTGTAATATAAATATATTAAATTTTTTTTAATAGTAAATTTATTTTTAATAACACTTTTTAAGTAATGTACAATATCACCTACTCCCTCCATTCCTTAATATAGGTCGTTTTAGAGTTGTGCACAAGTATTAAGGAAATGATTGTATAGCATTAACTATAATATCAATTGTCGATTTTATCCTTGTATTGGAAGAAGAGATTATTATTTATTGGACAAAAAATAGTGAGAGAACCAAAGTTACATTTAATACTTGGGGTAATATTGAAAACTAAGCAATTAATGCTTACTTGAAATTCTAAAATGACTTATATTAAGGAACAAAAATATTTCTCTAAAACGACTTATATTAAAGAACGGAATGAGTATTTATTTTAATAAACTATAAAATAGATAACTTATAATACGTTAAACTTTAAAATTTCAAAAAATAAAATAGAATAAAAAACAAGGCTAAATTAGCCTTGAATAAATAAAAGGGTCTCCGTATGTTTGTTCTTTCTGTAAGATTAAAAACCCCAAAGATCCATCTTGTGAATTGCAACCTAACTCCCGATTTTGCTTCTCAATTCCTATCCCAAAGCCCATCTATTCTCAATTGCAAGCATGAACTCCCTATTTTGCTTCTCAATCAACTGTGTTACTATCGTCATCTTGTGGATCTTAGTTTAGGGATAAAGGAAAATTAGGACGATCGAGATGAAAATAATTGAGCTAATTGAAAAGGCCTCAGGCAAATCTATTACTTTCAATCAACGATAATCTTTAAGCAGCCCGGTCATCCCTCCCGATTTGTGAGTAATCTTTTCTTGTTCTTCTTTATTTTTCATACCTAATATCCTTAAACCCCTAATCTCGTCTTTTACAAAGACTTGCGCAGCCTTTCCATCTGTTGCAGAACCCTAAATCGCCTCTCCAACGAAGATTTTCTCTGGGTCTCTTTTGTCTCTTCCGATTTCTCGCTGTCTCGACTGCAATCATCGTCTTCTTCTTCTTCAATCGATCTTTAGCCTAAATCCCTCTACAAACTGTCTATTCAATAGTGTAAAAATGTTTCAATTCATTGGTTTGATTTTCTCCCTTTATCAGTGCAATATAATTAAAGAGTAATTGTTGTTTGTGGAAAATCTAATAAAAATCTAATCTTTAATGAAATTAAATAGGTTTGAGAGGGATAGAGCTAGGAAGCTTTTGGCCCATCGACGGGATATTCTCAGAATTGAGAGTCGAATTGTTGAGCATTCGAGGAGAATTTTGGAAATCAAGCATATATTTGCGGCGGATTCTGAGAAAATGAAGAGCACTATTTCGAAACTGTCACATTTACAAAATGTCAGGTAATAATAATAATTACAATCAGTTACGTGACTCGATTATCTATTTAGTTTAGTTATGTGTTTTCAAATCATATAATGGGTGTTAAAATAGTAATTTATATCAAGGTTCTATTTAGTTTATTTTAAGTTGTTTAAGACTGTTTGTGATTTAGAAGAATAAAATTTTGTCCAGTTACCTCAATGTTACCCCCCGAAATACTTGAGTTGAGGTTCTGTAAGTAAAAATAAATAATAATAATAATAATATTCAGTTGCTTGATTTTTCTAGACATTCTCCCGTCATTTATGTCAGATAACAAATTCAGAAGAATCACTTTGGGAATTTTTCAGTTTGCCTTCTTCTTCTTCTTGCCTTTTTTTTAGGTCATTTGGAATGAAGGGGTAATTTACTATAAATGAATTGTCACATATATTTTTTTAGTTGCCTAGCCATTTTCTTAGTAATGCATCTAGACTTGAGTGGTTTATAGAAGTTTATGTATTTTTTTGTTAAAAAAAATATTGTGTTCAAGAAGAACATGGAACTATTTAGTGAGCTGATGAGATCCTACGATTGGTTTGATACTTTGATTTTATTAGGCAAGCATCAATGGCATTGAATGTGTGGCAACCAGAGGTGGTTCATGATAGGCAAACATCAGATAGTTGAGAAATGTGTTGTAAACGTTGATTCTCGAATTAGTGCACTTAGCAATGCTTTGTCCATAGCAGTTGACTTTTTGACCACTTAAAAATATGAGATTGATAATGATACTATATTGTATGGTTTGAATAGTGGAAACCATGAATTAACTTTTAATTTTAAGAACATGTAGGTTGAACTCATCCCAGGAAATATTGATTAGTAGTCACCAACTCATTTGAAAAGCGTGCAACTTGGATATATTGGGCGATGCAGACTACAGAATTTTGAGATTTGATGTGGTTGAGAAATGAGAACTGATTTCATGCACTCTTATCAGCTTAACTTCAACAACATCGCAGATGTATGCTAACATGTCACATATCAAGTCACATAAAGTTTATGGCCATTTATTGCTCTCCTCCCCCTTCTTTTAATTTGATTTTTCCTGATGGATTCGGAGATAAGAGATTTAACTCAGCAACGAGATCTTGCTCAATCTCGTGTTCAAGAAATGCTACGATCAACTAGTGATAATCAAGTTTCAAGGACGTGGGTATGTGGAGTAATTTTTGTTATCCGTAATATATAGTATTATTTAATATATATATATATATATATATATATATATATATATATTTATGATAAAAACAGAACATGATATTATATAAATATAACACAGAAAATATTAATAAATAAATTCGAGTCCTTTGAATTCACAAAGTCTCCTTAAAGCAAATTTATTCCCTCACAGATGCTAAGGGTTAATTGAATAATTGCTTCCCAAGATAAAACGAATTTCAATTCTTAATTAGTAGCATTACAAAATTAAGAATTCATCGAACTAATTTATATGTTATGCACTGAACTAATAGTAATTATGCATGAAAATTAATGCATGTATATACTTACACAAAATGGGAAAATATGCAGAACGGGATAGGAGAAACGGAACGAGACTGCAACACTTTTGCACAGAACGGGATTCTACAGAACGGACTTTCGCAAAAACAGAACGGGAACTGCAGAACGGGGAAGGAACGGGATTTTACAGGGAAGGAACGGGAATTCCAAAATTGTGGAACGGAACTCTGTTTTACAGAACAGAACGGAACGGAAATCTCTAGCACAGAAACGGGACGGGAAAAAACTTCTTTTTTAAATGCTTCCCACACCGTTTATTTATAGAAAAAATTCGTGACCGTTATTTCTGTTGGCGTGTAACCGTCGTCAAAACGACGTAGTATTGTGATGATATTTATTAAACAAATTTTTTCTAAAAAAATATATATCACAAACCCACTCGTCATGACCATGACCCGACCCGACTTTAAAGTCAATTTTCTCATTCAATTCAAATCTCATTTTCAACAATCCCCCACATGAATGTAACATTGACTTTACAATATGTAAAATATGTTATGAATATGCAGACACTAGTTCGAGTACATGAGAAAAGATATTTCATCAGGTTAAGTAGCCTAGTGGCTTTGAACTTGCCCTAGTAAAATCTATCGGATTTACTTGGCTAATCAGTAGACTTGATGTCTTTGAACTGTCAGCTTTTCGTGTAAACCAAAACAATAGAATTCACAAAATATCTCTTCAGACATAGTTGGTTCTCACCTTTGTGTTCATTTTGGCCTTGAAACACATCTTGGTTCCGTGAGTATATTAGAGAATTTAGCCTTCAAAATTCTCACAGAAGTGGCCCATTCTTACTCACGTAGGTGACTTCTATCAAGAGTATCCTGCAATACCCCACTTGAACGTATGTCAAGATATAAAAGTCATTAAAAGCATAACTTATCCTAATTCTCGCGGCAGATGTGCACTGTCTCATTTTAGGAATGGTTATGAGTAAATATCTCCTCAGTGCTTTACTGAGTACTTCATAGTTCGGTTTGCCCATTGAACCTAGATCTTGGGATCTCCAGTCAGCTAGGTTGGGTTGCCACTATGACGACTCTTATTTAAACAGTAGGCTTTAAACTCATTCCCCTCGATGATTTTTCCACTTGCTCTCTTGTTAAACCTTTCGTAAGAGGATCCGCAATATTATCTTTTGACTTTACATAGTCAATTGAGATAATTCCATTTGAGAGCAATTGTTTAACAGTATTATGTCTTCGTCGTATGTGACGTGACTTACCGTTATATAAATGACTCTGTGCTCTTCCAATCGCTGATTGGCTATCACAGTGTATACATATAGCTGGCACAGGTCTTGACCAATTGGAATATCCTCTAAGAAATTACGAAGCCACTCAGCTTCTTCTCCAGCTTTGTCTAACGCAATGAATTCTGATTCCATTGTAGACCTTGCAATACACGTTTGTTTTGAGGATTTCCAAGATACCGCTGCACTACCAAGTGTAAATACATATCTACTTGTGGATTTTGAATCTTTAGTATCAGATATCCAATTAGTATCAGTATATCCTTCCAATACTGCTGGATATCTTGTATAGTGCAGTCCATAGTTTTGAGTATGTTTTAAATATCCCAAAACTCTCAAAATAGCTTTCCAGTGATCTTTACCTGGATTACTCGTATACCGACTTAGCTTACTTACCGAATAAGCTATATCTGGTCTAGTACAGTTCATGACGTACATTAAACTGCCTATTATACGAGAATATTCTAGTTGAGATATGCTATTACCTTCATTTTTTGGCTAAATGAAGATTTATATCAACTGGGGTCTTATTTAGAATTATATTATACTTATTAAAATTTTCAAATATTTTCTCAATGTAATGAGATTGAGATAATATAATTCCATCAGAGGTTCTAGAAATCTTGATTCCTAAAATTATATCAGCAACCCCCAAGTCTTTCATATCAAATCTATTTGACAACATACGTTTTGTTGAGTTGATAACTTCATTGTTGCTACCTATGATTAACATATCATCCACATAAAGACAAACAATGACATATTCTTTTTGAGTATTTTTGACATAAACACATTTGTCACACTCATTGATTTTAAATCCATTTGATAACATAACATTATCAAATTTCTCATGCCATTGTTTTGGTGCTTGTTTTAATCCATACAATGATTTAACAAGTTTGCATACTTTCCTCTCTTGTCCAAGAGCTATGAAACCTTCAGGTTGTTCCATATATATTTCTTCATCTAATTCACCATTTAAGAATGCAGTCTTTACATCCATTTGATGTATTTCAAGTCTATTTAAAGATGCTATTGCTATTAGCATTCGAATAGATGTAATTCTTGTAACAGGTGAATAAGTGTCGAAATAATCCAATCCTTCCTTTTGTCTATAGCCTTTAACAACAAGCCTTGCTTTATATTTATCAATTAAGCCATCAGCTTTCATCTTCTTTTTGAAGATCCATTTATACCCTAAGGGTTTTGAACCAGGTGGAAGGTCCACCAGTTCTCATGTATGATTTTGCATAATGCACTCAATTTCGCTATTTATTGCTTCTTTCCAATGAGAAACATCTGGAGAGGATGCTGCTTCTTCGTACGTTCGAGGATCGTTTTCTAACAAAAATGTTAGAAAATCCGCACCAAAAGACGTTGAAGTCCTTGCCCTTTTGCTACGTCTAGGTTCATCCAATACAGACTCTTTGTCTATATTTTTAGGATTATTACTAGTAGCATCCAAAGGTCTTTTGTTTGAATTTGAATCTTTATTTTCATTATATGAAAAAATATTCTCAAAGAATGATGCATCTCTTGATTCAATAAATGTATTAACATGAATATCATTAATTTTAGATTTATGAACAAGAAACCGATAAGCACTGCTGTTATTTGCATAACCAATGAAAACACAGTCAATTATTTTTTGTCCTATCTTAACCTTTTTAGGTTTAGGAACCATCACTTTTGCTAGACACCCCCACACTCTTAAGTATTTATAGCAAGGTTTATGACCTTTTCATAATTCATAAGGTGTTTTATGAGTTTTCTTATGAGGCACTTTATTAAGAATATAATTGGCAGAAAGCAAAGCTTCCCTCCACAAATTCTGGGGTGCTCCAGAACTGTTTAACATAGCATTCAACATTTCTTTCAATGTTCGGTTCTTGCGTTTAGCAATACCATTAGATTGAGGTGAATAAGGAGCAGTAGTTTGGTGAATAATACCATGAGTAGAGCATATCTCTTCAAATGGTGATTCATATTTACCACCTCTATCGCTTCTTATTGCTTTAATCTTTTTGCTAAGTTGATTTTCAACTTCATTTTTATAAAGTTGAAATTTTTCTACAGCCTCATCTTTGCTTCTTAGCAAATATACATAACAATATCTTGTGTAATCATCAATAAAGGTTATGAAATATTTTTTCCCACCTCTAGTTTGCACAAACTTTAAGTCACATATATCAGTGTGAATTAAATCTAGAGGTTCAGATTTTCTTTCAACAGAATGAAAGGGTAATCTTGTCATTTTTGATTCCACACAATTTCACATTTATGTTTCAGATTAATATCAAATCTAGGCAAGAACTTTAAATTAATTAATCTACGCAACGTATCATAATTAACATGTCCTAATCTAGCATGCCAAATATTTGAAGATTCCAACAAGTAAGCAGAAGAATTTATTTTATTAATATCAATAGACTTCGGTACAACAGTCATAACATTCATCTTAAAGAGCCCATCATTCATATAGCCCTTTCCTACAAACATATCATTTTTAGTAAGTACAAATTTATCAGACACAAACACCAACTTAAAGCCATTCTTGCTAAGTAGTGACCCAGAAACTAGATTCTTGCGAATATCTGGCACATGAAGCACTTCATTCAAAGTTAGTTCTTTGCCAGATGTCATTTTCAGTATAATCTTTCCACGTCCTTGAACCTTTGAACTTGAGGAGTTTCCCATAAACAGTTGATCATCATTTTCTACTGGTTTATAAGTAGAAAACATCCATTTGTTAGAACAGATGTGGCGAGTAGCCCCAGTGTCCACGTACCATTTTTTAGGGTTTCCTACCAAGTTACATTCAGATACAACTGCACGAAGATTCATGTCTGAAACATCTTCAGAAAGCTTTTCCAGTTCTGTCACATTTGCTTGAGGCTTTTGATCTTTCTTCAACTTCTTTGGCTTTCGTCATTCATTAGATTTATGTCCTGGAATGCCACAGTTGAAGCATTTGCCTTTAAATTTCTTTTTGGCCTTGAAAGCTTCTTTGCCTTCACGCTTCCTTTTGTTGTTGTTTGGCCTTTGTTCTACCACATTTGCCTTTGCTTCAATGAAGTTCTTTCCACTCTTCTTCTCAGATCCTCGATTGTCCTCTTCAATCCTAAGTCGCACAATCAGTTCTTCAAGATTCATCTCTTTGCGTTTATGCTTCAGATAATTCTTGAAGTCTTTCCATGATGGTGGAAGCTTCTCAATCATTGCTGCAACTTGGAATGAATCACTTAATGACATTCCTTCAGAATGAATGTCATGTAGAATTACTTGTAATTCTTGAACCTGAGTGATAACTGCTTTAGAATCTATCATTTTATAATCAAGAAATCTACCGACTATGAATTTTTTCATGCCAGCATCTTCAGTTTTATATTTTTTGTCTAAAGATTTCCAAAGTTCCTTTGCAGTTTGAATTGTACAATACACATTATACAATGTATTGTCTAATCCATTCATTACATAATTTCTGCAAAGAAAATCTGCATGTTTCCATGCATCAACAGCAGCCACTTTTTCCTTGTCAGTTTCCCCTTCAACAAGAGTAGGACAGTCCTCTTATAGAAACCTTGCCAAGTTCAGTGTTGTGAGATAGAAGAGCATCTTTTGTTGCCAACGCTTGAAATCAGTTCCATTGAACCTTTCAGACTTTTCTCCATGAGACATACTCATGGCAGGAATGGTACTAGTAGATGTCATTTCTGTTATACAAGTATAAAAATATTAATAAACAGAAACAAACAGAATTTAAACAACAAATTTTGTTTGCAAAATTCAAACAACAAATTTTGTTTATAGACTTTCTGTTGTAAAAATTTGTTTTGTTGAAAATTATGTTTAATAAATTATGTTAACAACTTTAGTTTACAAACTTATTTTGTAGAATAATCTGTTTACAAAATCTGTTTACAAACTTCTTTAAACTAATAACATAATACTATTTTTATATTACTCATATATATATATATATATATATATATATATATATATATATATATATAAAATAACATATTATAAATCAGTTTACATGTAATTATTTTACATAGCATACTAACATGCAATTATTTTGTATAATATACTAACATGCAATTAAATTTACTGCACTTATTGTTTGAAATTAAAACTGAGATGAAAAAACTTTTATAAAACCAAAAATTCTTACTGTACCAAAACTTTTATGAAATTGTTGCAGTCAAAAACTTGAGTAGTGCTACGCAGACAGGGAGATGGGACAGGAAAATTGGACCGGTTTTAATTTTTTATTTTTTATTTTTTTATTGTGACTTTCAAAAAATGTATAGTATTTATTTCAACAGTAATTTTTATAAAATATAGTGTTTTAGGTGTAATTTGGATACACATACAAATACAGGGTTATACAGACTGTATTTGTATGTGTATCCAAATTACACATAAAACACTATATTTTATAAAAATTACTGTTAAAATAAATACTATACATTTTTTGAAAATCATAATAAAAAAATAAAAATAAAAATTGGACCGGTCTAATTTTCCGGTCCATATTTTCTGTCTGCCCAGACTTATTGCAAAAACTTACTGCACAAAACTATTATAAAACCGTTGCAGACAAAAAACTTACTGTACTTTCATCCGAAAACAATTACTGCACTCATATAATATTATAATTATATTCGTACTTTTAGTATATATAATATATATATATTATATTAACCGTAGAAATATTACAAACATACTGCATGAATAAGAACATTAATGTAAACAATAACTTTTTGACAATCATGTGCTCAAGAAGTAACATGCAGAACATGCAGCAGCAGGTAATATACAGAATCAGAATATATATATATACACAATAAAAAAAAACAGGGTCAATGCATAATCAGAATATATATGTAGTCAATATATATAAACCGAATAAATAACCTTTGAAAAACAGGTAAGCAAATTGATTTGATTCTCCAGTCATGTACATCAATTAATTGCAAGCACATCAATTAATGGTAAAATTAAAAGCATGTATATATTATTCTGTTTCATGTGTGTTTACATAACATAATACTTTAATTACAGAAAATTTAAATTTGCTTTAAAATTGTTATCTGTAATATATAGTATTATTTAATATATATATATATATATATATATATATATATATATATATATATATATATATATATTTATGATAAAAACAGAACATGATATTATATAAATATAACACAGAAAATATTAATAAATAAATTCGAGTCATTTGAATTCACAAAGTCTCCTTAAAGCAAATTTATTCCCTCAAAGATGCTAAGGGTTAATTGAATAATTGCTTCCCAAGATAAAACGGATTTCAATTCTTAATTAGTAGCATCACAAAATTAAGAATTCATCGAACCAATTTATATGTTATGCACTGAACTAATAGTAATTATGCATGAAAATTAATGCATGTATATACTTACACAAAATGGGGAAATATGCAGAACGGGATAGAAGAAACGGAACGAGACTGCAACACTTTTGCACAGAACGGGATTTTGCAGAATGGACTTTCGCAGAAACAGAACGGGAACGGGAATTGCAGAACGGGGAAGGAACGAGATTTTACAGGGAAGGAATGGGAATTGCAAAATTGTGGAACGGAACTCTGTTTTACAGAACAGAACGGAACGAAAATCTCTAGCACAGAAACGGGACAGGAAAAAACTTCTTTTTTAAATGCTTCCCGCACCGTTTATTTATAGAAAAAATTCGTGACCGTTATTTCTGTTGGCGTGTAACCGTCGTCAAAACGACGTAGTATTGTGATGATATTTATTAAACAAATTTTTTCTAAAAAAATATATATCACAAACCCGCCCGTCACTACCCCGACGCCGACCCCGACCCCGACCCGACCCGATTTTAAAGTCAATTTTCTCATTCAATTCAAATCTCATTTCCAACAATTTTTACCGTGCAGTTTGGTGTTAAATTTACATGATTTGTGATTCTGATCTTGTTTCTTTTCTTTCTTAGGTTGAAACTGATCAGCTTTCAGATACTCATGAGAGAAGTTCATGGCAATATGAAAATTCAGTATCAGATTCATCCGAGGTTGTTGATCATCCTCGCTTAGACGTTGCATCCAATATATCTAACCTTTTTGACAGATCTCATGGCCCTAACACTAGCAGGCATGATCCGCAGCTTCCTGACAATTCAGAAGAGCACTTTTTGTCTGATGGCAGTTCTCCAAGTGAGTTTATGAATAAATATTTTGGGCCTGATCTATCACGTGGTTGGGAGGAAAGTACTCAAAAAAATTATGAGAGTTCTGAAGATAACTGTAAGGAAGTTCGATGTATTGAAATAGAACCAAGCATGGATAAAAACATTAAAACTGATGTGGCATCATCTTCATAAAGGAGATGGAGATTTGGGACATACTCATTCTGATGATACTAACGAAGCTTCAAAGCAAAAGATTCAGGACATGCAAACAACCATTGATGACGGTTATGTCAGCCATTACCCTGTAGAACAAACTCCTTGTTCTTCTGGTACTGATGTATCTAACTCTGAAAGCATCTATATACTTGAAAGCAAAAGTTGTAGAGCAGTTGACACGACTATGTCCTCACCTCATTTGCCTGAGAACTCGGAGCAAAATGCTATAACAAATGAAGTTGACATCGACTTCACATCTAAAGCCTATATATCAAAGCCTGAAGCCAATAGTAAAATGTTATTGACAATTGACCCCCAAGATGTGAGTGATCCCATGGACGAAAAGGAGCAGAATACAAAAATAACGCATGAAGATGATACTGATTGTGCCACGGGACACGGTGAAACTCTCAAACACAAGTATGAAATGAAACTTTGTGATAATACGGTGAGGATCGATCTCTCTCTCTCCCGCTAAAAATAAAGTCATACATTTGCTCATTGAAACACTAATAAATAAATAATGTTTTTTTCCTTCTGGATTTTAGGGTCTTTTTAACTGAGTTGAATACATTGTGCATGCGGTATTATGTTAATTTTATATTTTTTTTAATATTAAGATTCAGTGTTATAATTATTATGAGTTTTATTAGATGCTTGTTTCTTTTGTTTGTGCCTCAATAGAGCAAAAGTCAATAAAAATTCTTACTTTACATTGCTATTCATGACTTTTATGTTTTATCATAAACTCTAAGTTCATGTTTGTTTGCAAAAGACATACTTGGTATTTGACTATTTGTCTTAATTCGATAGTATGTCGGACTATTTTATCCCATGATGGAGGATTAATAGTCCTTTAAATAGTCTTATGTACTATTTTTTGTCATTCCTAATGCTATTTATGAGGGATTATATAATTTCATGAATTGTCCCGCATTAAGGGACTAATAGTCCCTCATCAAAAGATTATGTAGTCCGAAATAGTGTTAAATTAAGACAAAATAGTCCAATCCCAAGCATATTTTTTAACTATCAAACATGACCTAAATGACTATGTAAACCACTGCTAGTTATGATATGATGGTTATAGGACCAACCTTGCATAGCTAAATGTTAAGTTCTCATCTCAGTTGGAGACCCTATAGTTGTTGTATGTAAATGGGTTAGTTTTATAGCCTTCAAACTGATGATATTGCTCATATTATGAATATCTCTTTCCCCATGCAAATAGAGCTATTTATTGTTTTGCTATTTATTGTCTGAATATTGGTAAGGTATCTTTCACATATCCTGTAATGTTAATACATGGTAGGTACAGGAGCCTGAACCAAACCAAAATGAGTCGAGGAAAATTGTTAAAGATGGGGATGATTTGCATCAAGTGCATGGTCCTCAAAACAGCTCTTCTGATTGGTCCCTACAGTTTGAGAGGCAGAGGAAGGAGATAATTCAACTTTGGGACTCATGCTACATACCGTTGGTTCATAGAACCTATTTTTTCCTTTTATTCCAAGGAGACCAGTCAGACAACATTTACATGGAGGTGTAGTTCATATGGTTGTCCTTTCTCATGCAGACGATTTCTCCTGGGACAAGGTAATTTCATTTCCTCCTATTTGTTTCTGCAATTCATGTTGGACTTTTGACATAGGCTTATGAACACCTTGCAAATGCATGTACTTATGCAAGCAAAGAAGTAAAATCTCAAATTTGCATGTGAACCAATATTTTATTTTATTTTATTGTAAATATCTTCTGCTAGATGAAGGCTGCTAATGATTTATAGTTTCCAAAAAGCAACTAATTAGTAATGAATAGAATGCAGATAGCTTATTAGAAAATGATGAAAGGGTGAGACAAAAAGCTGAGGCAAGGGTGAATTATAGGTTAACTTCTAGTAAATGAAATCTTATGTAGCATAAGATCCATGGAAAGTTAATTAATAATTCTTTGAAGTGTTATAATTACTACTTACTCTAGAATATTGCCTCATAAAAGTTGCACCAGTTTTTCTCCTGTTTGTTTCCTATGCTCTTTGTCGTATTCTTCTAAACTTTAACTAATTCAAAAAATTATAGGATAACTCATTGTAAACTTTAATGTCATGATCTGTAAATTCATCCAGTATACCAATGTAAGAATTAAGTTACTACACTCGCATTAGTGACTTCCTTTGTAAATCGGGACTTTTTATCCATGTCTAGATTTTACATATATATATAATATTGATAAGTATATCTAGATGTCAAATTATACATGTCAGCTGACATTATCTCAACATTGAACATGTTTTTACCAGCTAAATTGATAGACTTGTCTATTGATTTCCATATGGATTCACTGTCATATATGATGGTTCTCTGAAAATGATGAATGGTTTATCCAACATTCCCATATGACTAGCATATGCTTTGTAAATCACACTTTTTTTTACTGTTATATGTGTTTCATAGTTTAATTTGGTGAAGTTTCACAATATATGTTTTAGAGAAGGTGAATAGAGCAAAAGAGCCACAACAGGATTCACAACGACAATTACAACAACAACAGTCAAATATATTACAACAAGACATGCTGCTAAGGCACCAAACATCAGACTCGTTCCAGAAACATCATGCAATTAAGTAGGAAAAGTAGTTATCGCAATCAGCAATTTCCTTTCCAGCAGAATAATCAAGTATGTTTGTGACTTTCGCTACACGCACAAACATATTTATCAAGTTGTACTGTCATCATTATAAGCCTGTAAAATGCCTGTTCACTTGTAGCATTATTTATGAGCACCAATTATTATCTTTATCCGTGTGTCAATGTATACCCACCAGGAGGAGGTTCACGAAGCACATGTTTGTCTTCTTCAGGATATTTGATTTAGATATTAATTTGGTAGTTAATAAAAAGAGTATCACCTTCTTCCATGTCCCTTGATTAGTAAGAAAATAACACAACATTGTTGTCTTTGTGTATTGATTTTGGCACCAAGTGCCTCTGGTGACCTATTTGCTTTATTTTCCTGACTTGCTATTATTTTTAAATATGTGCAGGAAGACTGCTTCTACGACCTGCTTTACAATACTGGGTATCAAATTTTCGTGCTACGTTTACGGAAGACAAGGGACGAAATTATGAAGTGTACTCTCTCTATATATGTAGATATATACTTTGATTGAAGAACTGTAGTAGCTTTAGATGGTTAATTGTAAAGATAATGAATGATTATGTAGTGGATGATTTTATTAAGTTAATAATATTTTATTTTTTTGTATTTTTTGCCATTATTTGCTATAGAGACATTGAGCCAGTCAGGTACACAAAAATAATGTCAAATTTTGATTTGGCAATAATATAATTCGTTACCAAAGTATTAAACAAGTTTTAATATAGCAACAATTTTTTATACATTTAGCAACAAATTTTCGTTGCTAATGACATTAAAAATATAATATTTGGCAACGAAAAATTAATCTAATAACAACGGAGAGGATATTGTTGCTAGTACTAAAATAAAAGGCAACATTTTTTATCATTGCAAATCATATCAACTTTCGTTGCACATGTAAAGAAACGGAAACATATAATGTCGTTGTTAATTGACGACTTTCGTTGCTATTGAAAAATAACTAGCAACAAACATTTTCATTGCTGATTTAGCATAATGTCGTTGCCAAATAATATAATCAGCAACGAAAATCGTTGCTAAAAAGTTTACATTCCGCAATGAAAGCAAGCTTAGGCAACAATTTTCATAATTTACTACAACGAAAAATATCGTTGCAAAATGGTGTCAATTGCAATGAAAATGCATGGTCGTTACAAAAAAAAAGAGTTCATTTCGTTGCCAATTAGCAGACTTTTGCAACGAAATGAGGTTTTTAGCAACGAAATTTTAATTATTCTGCAACAATACATTTTGTTGCTAAAGGATCGATGTCTCTATACGAAAGCCACATTTCGTTGCAAAATGTATTACTTTTGGCAACGAAAAAAATACGTTCGTTGCGGAACAATTAGCAACGCTCATTGCGCAACGAAAGATGCAACGACAGTAAAGTCGTTGTCAAAAACCCTTTAGCAATGAAATTTGGCACCTTTAGCAATAAAAATCGGTTGTTGCTGAAGCCCCATTTTTTGTAGTGAATTAAATAAAACAAGTTCAAGGATAAATTTTTAAAGATTTATAATTTAATTTATCCAGAAATCAATAACGTCCAAATTGTCAACATGATAATGTTTTGTGGAGTAAAATTCAAGAATGCTCAGAAGAATATTTTCATGAAAAGATACTAGATGAAGCGCAAATATCTAAAATATTCTACTAATTTCATGGAGTATAGAAGCCAAAACTTTAACCAACTGAGTATAATAGAATATATGAAACTGCAAATGGATTTTTACCCGTCATGCGGTAATCCATGTAGACAGATCATTTCCACAATTTAATAAAGAATGAATACGAAGGATCATTCACCATGCATGCAGTAGTCCACATAGACAAGTTATTCCAACAGAATAATAAAGAATGAAACCAGATCATGCGTAATCCGCACAGACAGGATATTCCAACAGAATAGTAAAGAACGGAACCAGGTCATGCGTAATTCGCACATACATGATATTCTAACAGAATAATAAAGAATGGAATAACAAAAGAATTCACCAGGCATGCGATAGACCGCACAGACAGGTTATTCCAACAGAATAATAAAGAATGGAATAACAACCCTTACGAGTATTGAAAGAAAATAACTCTCTTCATGAATACGAAAGAAATAATACCCCTTACCTTAGAAAAATTGGATACTGAAATAGTGAGGTAGCAGATTTCTCTTCTTCTTTCTCTCTATAATAATTGCTCTATAGCTTTTGTAAATTGGTGAGAAATGAAGGAAGAATGAGCTTCTATTTATAGGAAAGTATAGTTTCGATAATTGCACGTTTTGGGGCTCAGAATATTACAGTATAATACATTCCTCTTTTTTTTATTTTTAATTTAGTTCTGCAAGTATTATCAAACTTGCACCACATCCCCTGATATTAAATAATGTGAATCAATAGTAAATCATGTGAATCAATAGTTCTAGACATGTGAAAATACGAATTACAGTATAGTACCTCCATCTATACCTCTATTTTTAACTTAGTCATTCAAGTATTATCAATCTTGCACCACCACCCCTAATAGTACAAGAATGTGAATCAATAGTACACACATGTGAACAAATAGTTATAATAATATGAATTAATAGCAATTAATTGCTCATTTATCCGATTAATTACCCAATTGGTCAGTATAACTTCCAGACATCAATTAATATCGAAATAAATGTCGATTTCCACTAACATTAATAATTTCAACACAATAGAACTATCAATTTCATCTTTAATCAACACGAACTTATTCATCATTAATATTATAACTCACAATATTTAACAACCAAGTCGTTCCCAGGAAAGAGGGAGTTTTTCGATAAGGATTTCTCCTTATTGACGCGCAATTAGGTGACCAAACCTCTCCTTTACAGAACTTCTAGACCTTGTCAATATTACAAATAATAATATGAATAACTTTGTCGTCTCGACTATTGATTTAATAATATAAAAATATTATGCAGATGATATTGTGACAATAATTGAATCAATAATATGAGAGATATGATGCAGCAATTACTGTAGCAATAATTGAGTATAACTGAGTGACTTCTCACGTAAGCATCAATAATCAATAGCGTGTACTACTATACAACCACGCGTATTACTGTACTTTTACTACCGGGTAGTTCAACAGTTTTAACGGTAACACTTTCGCCGTTATTTTTATAAAAAGATAATTCTGTCGTTTTCTTACTACGACAATAGTTCCGTTGTGGGGTCCACCAATGATTGTGCCGTCGTACGAATATTTCCTGTTAAAACGAATATTCCCCGACCAATCGAATATTATATAACCACTTGCTTACTTTACAAAATTTATAAATATTACCCACAACTATAACATTATATCAAATCCACACCATAATATTCAAAAATATATTTCAAGAAAAATTATTCTTTATTCATAAAAGTTAGGGTCTTACATGCGTTGCTGCATCATCTTTCAAGCCAATTTGAGTGCGGTCGCGCTAGTAGTCCAGAAAGCACCTTTTCAGTTTTTCAGCTCTGCATCACGGCGTTGTCGCGCCACTTCTTAGTGCAATTCCGACGATGTCGCGTCGGACCTTCCTTTGGCAATGATTTTGAATTTTTTCCTCTTTTCAGTTTCAATTCCTCCTAAAATTAATAAACATCTTAATAAACTCATTTACACATAAAACATGTAATAAAACTAAATATAAACAAATCAAAATCATAAAATATTTTGTAATCATCAATTACGACAAAGCATAATCTATCGGTAGCTTGATATATAGTGTCACATGAATATTGATAATGGCCTTGAACATACAGACCTCGTCAACTATTTATGACTAGGATAATAATCATCTCATATAATATAATAATACGTATTACACACTATAACATAACATGTAATAAAATATCATCAACCATATATGATACTTAGCCAAGTCTCGGAGCATGAAAACAAACTTAGAGCCACTTAAATTTTGTCAATATATATCACACGAGTTTTGACAGCCTTGGTATGACAAGTATGATGGTACTTATAATTAGACCTGAAAATATAGTTACTTAACTGTTGGGTCAAACCATATTAATTAGAATCAAATAAGTTGGTTAATTATTTTTATTTATTTAAGTTGATTAAAGTTTAGACCCATATTTTTTAAAACAAATAGGCTTAAATATAAATTACTATCTTAAACTATTACTCTTTTTTCACTTCAGTGATTGACCTTTCAATTTTTTCAATCAGATCATTAAACTATCAAATTTTTTCACTAAACGTCATAAATTGATGACGTGTCTCGCTGACTAGGCCAATTAAGGCTTGTGTAAAAGAAAAATATATTTTTAATGATATAAAAAGGTAAAAAATACATAATTTACATAATTAATATAAAATAGAAAATTTTTCACAATTAGCAAAAATTAGTTAAACAAATGCTATAAAAATTAAAATTAATAATATAGTTAACTTAAATAAATTACACGAATAATATAATTTAAACAAATTACACAATTAACAAAAACTAAATAAAGTACACCATTAATAATTTACAAAAAAAAATTCAATTTAACAAGTTACCAATTCCTCACTGCTTCCTGAATCTCTCACCATCGAGTAAGCAGATCCACCAACTATTGCTATTTGCTCACACCATTTTAAATCTTTATTTCACCAAATCTCTTCCATCCACCATTTCGGTAGGAACGATGCACTCATTATAGCCGGTATCATCATCATCGCCGGTCTCCGCTGGAAGTCGGGTGTCGTGGCCGCTGTAATGAACAAACAGGATATCTCTGGGACAGCCGGATCGTATCAGATCGGAAAGAGCACGACGAACATTTCGGCCGGTTGGCTGAGTATAGGAATCATCGGTTGCGATTAGGACGTTAATATCTTCGTCGGAGAATCCGTAACGCTCGATCAAGCACCAATGCATCCACTGGACGTCGTTTTTAATGCAGCCTTCTAGCTCCGCCTTGGTTCCATTGTAATTGAAGTCGATCAACACTGCTTTTTTCACCATTTTTTTTTGCTTCATCTGATTTTCATTCCATTTTATTTTCACTGTTCTGTTTGTCCTATATCTAGTATATAAAACTTTTTAATAGAATTAATTGTTGTTTATAAAACTTTTTAATAGAATTAATTGTTGTTTATTGAAACACTGTTATATGTCCACCTCTCTTATTTATATTATTTGTATAATTTATTTAAGTTAACTGTATAATTAATTTTTATTTTTATGTCATTTGCTTAACTTATTTTTGCTAATTATGTAAAATTTTCTATTTTATGTTAATTATGTAATTTTTACATTTTTATATCATTAAAAATATATATTTCTTTTACACGTAAGCTTTAACTGGCTTAGTCAGCGAGCCACGTCATCAATTTATGACGTGGCAGGTTCAATTGAACCAAAGTGAAAAAAATTGATAGTTTAATAACCTAATTGAAAAAATTAAAAGGTCACTCACAGAAGTGGAAAAATGATAATAGTTTAAGATAATAATTTATATTTAAGCCAAACAAATATAATTCTGAACCGGTTAATCATTTTTTAATCCATATTCCATTCCGATCCAAATCGAAAAGTTCTTTTTGTAAGACCCAAACTTTTATAAATAAAGATGAATTTTCTATAAATATCATTTTTGAATATTATGAAGTTAATTTGATATAATGTTATAGTTGTGGGTAATATTTATATATTTTGCAAAGTACGCAAATTGTTATATAATATTCGATTGGTCGGGGAATATTCGTTTTAACAGGAAATATTCGTACAACGGCACAATCATTGGTGGACCCCACAACGGAATTATTGTCGGATTGAGAAAACGACAAAAATATTTTATTAAAAATAACGGCGAAAGTTTTACCATTGGTACTGTTGAACTACTCGGTAGTAAAAGTACAGTAATACGTGTGGTTGCATAGTAGCACACGGTATTGATTATTAATGCTTATGTGAGAAGTCACTCAGTTTGATTCAATTATTGTCAGTCAATAATATGAATTATTTAGCGATAATGACGTTTTGTTTTATTCGTATTATTAACGTAATAAAACATAAACATCTTTTTATATAAAACAAAATACTTTATTAAAGTTATTCTATAAATAGAATATATTATATTTTATTTAAAAGATTTTTCTTTAAATATGGACCGTCAGATTAAAGTAATCAATCTGGACCGTTCATGGATTAGTTACTATGCATTCTATTTTTCTATAAATAGTAGCCCATTCTATCATTATTTCTTACGAATTCACTGAACTCTAGAGAGAGAAACTATAGAGAGAAACTATAGAGAGAGAGAGAGAGAGAAGAAGAGTATTCTACTACTTAACTACTTACTTATTTCAGCTCTTCTTTAAAACGGTAAGGGGTGTTATTCTTTTTTATTCATAAAGAGAACTATTGTTATTCCATTTCTTATTATTATGTTGGAATAATCTGTATACGCGGTCTACCCTATACTAGGTGACATTCTTCTATTATTCTGTTGGAACATCATGTCTGTGTGTTTTACATCAGACCTGGTTCCGTTTTTATTATTATTCTGTTGGAACATCATGTCTGTGTGTTTTCCACCGGACCTGGTTCTGTTTTTATTATTATTCTGTTGGAACATCCTGTCTGTCTGTTTTACACCGGACCTGGTTCCATTATTTATTATTCTGTCGGAATATCCTGTCTGTGCGTTTACGCCGGACCTGATTCCATTATTTATTATTCTGTTGGAATAACCTGTCTGTGCGGTCTATCGCATGCCGAGTGATTTCTTTTGTTATTACATTCTTTATTATACTCAGTTGGTTAAGTTTTGACTTCTATACTCCATGAAATTAGTGGAATATCCTTGATAATTGCGGTTCATCCAGTATCTTTTCATGAAAATATTCTTCTAAGTATTCTTGAATTTTACTCCACAAAGCAGTATCATGTTGACAATTTGGACGTTGTTAATTCTTGGATAAATTAATTCTTGAACTTGTTTTATTGAATTCTTATATCATTGTCATCATCCTTATGTTTATAAAATGTTAAAAGTCATCTGTGGCATGTAGTGCATAGATGGACTTGGTATAATTATGACCAGGGATTTTTCGGTATAATCATGACCGTAATGTTACAAATGATGTGGTAAAAGTCCTCATTGGCCCGTAGTGCATTGATGGACAGTTGTTGGCATGATCATGACCATTAATGAATACACGAATATCCTTGGCCGTAGTGCAGGAGTGATTCGATGATGTGGATTATTTTATTAAGCTGAGTCCCAGCGATCACAATGTTGAAAAACCTTTTAAATCATAAAAGATAGTAGAGTTTATTTTCTACTTGACTCTTTTAATGGATTGCTTGTTCCGCTGCAGTTAAACTTGATGTCTATTATATTTTATCAGTTTAACATTGTTGAAGGCTAATGATAATTTATTCTGCATTATCTTAGTCATAATATTTCTTACTGGGCTAGTTGAGCTCACCCTTTCTTTCACTGCTCTCTTCAGGAAATGAGAACGTAGCTGGGGCAAGTCGGGGAACGGAGTGATGGTCCGAATGATAGTATTAGTTAGTAGTCCTCACTATTCTATGTAATAGTGTGTTAATAAATGTAACGAGGACTCCTTTTGAGTATGAATACTCTCTAGAAGATAATATTTGTATTCAAACTCACAGTTTATGTTTTGTCGTATTGTACACGACAGTTGTATTAGTAAGTTGTATTTGTATTCTATACTATGTATCTGACGACCCAAGATGGGTGATGTATACCTAATTTTGGGGGCGTCACAGTTGGTATCAGAGCTTAGGGATATGATCCCTGGCTAAGATGTGAGAATAGAACTAGGAGGGGAGAGACGAGGAATTCCTTCGCTAGTATGACCTACCTAAGTTTATTTGCATGGTATTTAATTGGTCGGTCATAATATGAGGATAATATATGACATATCAATTAACTTTTATTTTGTGGCAGTATCTGAAAATGGCATTTGAGAATGTTGAGAATAGCAATAGAGCACAGGCGACTGTTGATTCACCACATATCAATAAATAGGATAATGTGCATCAGGAAGGTGACAATTCTCATGCAAACAACAACACTGACCAGATGATGAATGATGGAATGTTCAGAAACTTTATGCAGTTCATGCAACAGCAGGCGAGAGCGGCTCTTGTCCAAACTATAGGTGAAAACACTGAAAATTCTCGGACGGTCACCGCTAAACAGTTCAAGGAGCTGGGACCACCAGAGTTTAAGGGAGAGCCAAAACCACTTATAGCGAAAACATGGATAAAGCAGATTACCAAGATATTTGATGTCTTGGGATGCTCCGAGGAGCAAAAGGTTCCCTTTATCGCCTTTATGTTGCGAGGAGAGGCAGATTACTGGTGGGAATCGATTAAGCGTACAAAATCTGCCGCACTGAAGATGTCTTGGGAGAAGTTTCAAGAGTTGTTCAATGACAAATACTTTCTCGAAAGTGTTCGTCACATGAAGGAGGTGGAGTTCATCAAATTGGAGCAGAATAATATGACCGTGTCGCAGTATGAGGCTAAATTTGCTGAGTTGTCCCGGTTTGCGTCCCACTTGGTGGATAATGAAGAGCGAATGACGCGAATATTTTTGCGAGGTTTGAAACCTGAGATACGTCAACATCTTATTTCTCATAAACTGTGTTTGTATTCAGATGTTGTGAATAGGGCTCAGTTAGTGGAGAGCGATAACGAGTCAACGCAACCAAAAGAGAGCAGTCGGCAAAATGATAATACCAGTGAGAGCAGTCATTGAAGCGGTGACAACAAGTGTGGAGGGAATCAACAGGCCAGAAATGGTAACCACTTCGGTGGTAATCAGGGCCAAAACAATAAGAATGGTCATTTAAAGAAGAGGAGATTCAACAATGATGGAAAGACGTCAGCACCAGCACCAGTTGTTAAGGAAGGAGAACGACCACCTATCATATGTTTCAAATGAGGAGGGGAGGGGCACATCATTCCAAACTGCGCGATGCCGTCTAAAGCATGTTATAATTGTGGAAGAGAAGGTCATTTAGCTCGATTTTGTCGTTTATCAAAAACAAGTTCAGCCATGATGGAGACACCAAAGGCCGTCCCAGAAAAGTCAAAACCGGTAGTGCAAGGGAGAGCATTTGTTGTGACCTCCCAGAAAGCAAGGAACCCGAATGAGGTCATCACGGGTAAGCTTATCATAAACTCTAACGAAGTCTATACTTTATTTGATACCGGTTCTACCCATTCTTTTATTTCTCCTACTTGCGCTCATCGATTAAATTTGACTCCGGAGAAATTAGACTTTGATTTATCTGTTGAAACTCCATTGGGAGAAACTTTCATTACATCCACGGTTTATAAGTCTTATTTGGTTCAAGTTGGTACCCACACATTACCTGTCGATCTGATTTTATTAAAAATACTTGCATTTGATGTGATTCTAGGGATTGATTGGTTAACTACTCATCATGCAAAAATTGATTATTTTCGTAAGGTTGTTAGCTTTCATATTCCTAATCGACCTATTATGCGAATTCAAGCAACCAAACCATTAAAATCAATCGCTGTCATCTCAAGCCATAAAGCTATTCGTTTATTGAAAAACGGATGTCAAGCTTTCTTAGCTCATGTCACGGATCTAAACAAAAATACGTCAGTTTTGAATGATATTTCTATTGTTAATAAATTCCCTGACGTATTCCCTGAAGAACTTCCTGGCCTACCCCCAGAGCGTGAAATTGAATTTTGTATCGACCTTGAAACCGGTACAAAACCCATTTCCAAAGCCCCATATCGAATGACTCCTATTGAACTTCAGGAGTTAAAGATCCAACTGCAGAAATTGTTAGACATTGGCTTTATTCGTCCTAGTACTTCTCCTTGGGGTGCTCATGTGCTATTTGTGAAGAAGAAATATGGAAGTATGCGACTTTGTATTGATTATCGGGAGTTGAATCATGTCACCATCAAAAACAGGTATCCATTGTCACGTATTGATGACCTATTTGACCAGTTGCAAGGAGCACAATTCTTTTCAAAGATCGATCTTCGTTCTGGATATCATCAGCTGAAGGTTAGAACTGAGGATATTCCAAAGACGGCTTTCAGAACTCGGTACGGGCATTATGAATTCCTAGTCATGTCCTTTGGATTGACTAATGCTCCTGCTGCCTTCATGGATATGATGAACCGGGTATTCAAGGAATATTTGGATCACTTTGTGGTCATCTTTATTGATGACATCCTTATTTATTTCAAAAGCCGTGAAGATCATGAGCAACACTTGAGGCTGGTACTCCAAAAGCTTCGTGAATACAAGCTTTATGCCAAGTTGAAGAAATATGAGTTCTGGCTGGAGGAGGTAGCATTCTTTGGGCACGTAGTATCAAGTCGTGGAATATCGGTTGACCCGGCAAAGATTGAAGCTATTCAAAGCTGGGAGCAACCTAAATCAGTGACCGAAGTACGTAGCTTTCTTGGTTTAGCTGGTTATTATCGGAGATTCGTGGAAGGATTTTCTCAAATCGCTACTCCATTAACTCAGCTTACTTGGAAAGATACAAAGTTCGGTTGGAGCGAAGAATGTGAGCAGAGTTTTCAAGAACTCAAGAGGAGACTCATTTCAGCACCTGTTCTAACAATACCATCTGGCTCGGAGGGATTTGTCATCTACAGTGATGCTTTGAGCAAAGGGTTGGGATGCGTTCTCATGTAACATGGAAAAGTCATAGCCTATGCATCAAGACAACTCAAGGAATATGAGAGAAATTATCCTACTCATGATCTAGAGTTGACAGTTGTTGTCTTTGCACTTAAAATTTGGAGGCATTACTTGTATGGGGAGAAGGTGGAGATCTTTATGGATCATAAAAGCCTCAAATATTTCTTCACTCAAAAGGAACTCAACATGCGACAGCGACGTTGGCTTGAACTGTTGAAAGATTATGATCATACCATTCAATACCATCCTGGAAAAACGAACGTGGTAGCTGACGCATTGAGTAGAAGATCATATGCAAGTACGAGTGCAATATTGTCAACACAAAGGCCCATTTTGTGTGACTTGCAAAGGATGGAGATAGAGTTAAAGACTCCAGGGACCCATGTGATGATGGCGAATATACGAGTAGAACCAATTTTAATCGATAAAGTTAAAGCTGCTCAAGCTACAGACATGGAGCTGATGCATATGAGGAAGAAAGTGCAAGAAGGTGCTATGCCGGAAGCAAGAATCGATGAAGAAGGAATACTTCGAGTCAACTCCAGACTTTGTGTTCCTAATAACCCTGATTTAAAGTATGAAATTATGATGGAGGCGCACAACACACCGTTTGCAATCCATCCTGGAAGTACCAAAATGTATCATGATCTTCGTCATACATTTTGGTGGAGCAATATGAAGAGAGAGATAGCGTTGTTTATCTCAAGGTGTTTAACTTGTCAACGAGTCAAAGCGGAGCATCAAGTACCAAAAGGTCCATTGCAACCACTTGAAATTCCAAAATGGAAGTGGGAGCACATTACCATGGATTTCGTTACCGGTCTTCCTAGGGTTTCTCAAGGTATTGATGCGATTTGGGTCATTGTTGATAGATTGACCAAGTCTGCTCATTTCTTACCGATACGAGAAACTTATACACTTGAACGTCTTGCTCGTATGTACATAAACGAGATTGTAAGACTGCATGGTATGCCAGTATCCATAGTTTCTGATCGAGACCCAAGATTCACTTCACGATTTTGGGTTAGTTTACAAAAAGCTATGGGCACATATTTACGATTTAGTTCGGCATATCATCCTCAGACGGACGGACAATCAGAGAGGACTATTCAAACTCTAGAAGATTTATTAAGACTCTGTGTCCTTGACTTCAAGGGAAGTTGGGACAAGTTCTTACCATTGGTGGAGTTTTCCTACAACAACAGTTATCAAGCAAGTATTGGCATGGCTCCATTCGAAGCATTGTATGGAAGAAAATGTCGTTCTCCAGTATGCTGGGATGAGGTGGGTGAAGCAACGTTGTTGGGACCGGAGTTGGTACGTATGACTACAAAAAAGATTCAAACGATCCGACAACGTATAAAAACCTCACAAGATCGACAAAAGAGTTATGCTGATCTTCATCGAAAGGACGTGGAATTTGATGTAGGAGATCATGTGTTCTTACGTGTTGCTCCATGGAAAGGAGTTACGAGATTTAGAAAGAGAGGAAAGCTCAATCCTCGATTCATCGGTCCATTTTTAATCCTCGATCGAGTAGGAACTGTGGCTTATAGACTCGCTTTACCGCCAAGTATGTCTCGTGTTCATAACGTTTTTCACATATCCATGTTACGCAAATATGTGGAAGACCCGAACCACATTATTGAGTTAGAACCGGACGAAATAGCAGAAGATTTGACGTATGAAGAAGTTCCTGTTCAAATCTTGGATAAGAAGGAACATATTCTACGCTCCAAGGTTATACCTCAAGTCAAAGTTTTGTGGAGAAACCACGATGTTGAGGAAATGACTTGGGAGTTAGAATCTGAAATGAAATCAAGGTATCCTTACCTCTTCGACATACCAGGTACGTACCCTAATTTCGAGGGCGAAATTTCATAAGAAGGGAGGTTGTAAGATCCCAATTTTAATAAATAAAGATGAATTTTCTATAAATATCATTTTTGAATATTATGGAGTTAATTTGATATAATGTTATAGTTGTGGGTAATATTTATAAATTTTGCAAAGTGCGCAAGTTGTTATATAATATTCGATTGGTCGGGGAATATTCGTTTTAACAGGGAATATTCGTACAACGACACAATCATTGGTGGACCCCACAACGAAATTATTATCGGATTGAGAAAACGACAAAAATATTTTATTAAAAATAACGGCGAAAGTTTTACCATTGGTACTGTTGAACTACTCGGTAGTAAAAGTACAATAATACGTGTGGTTGCATAGTAGCACACGGTATTGATTATTAATGCTTATGTGAGAAGTCACTCAGTTTGATTCAATTATTGTCAGTCAATAATATGAATTATTTAGCGATAATGACGTTTTGTTTTATTCGTATTATTAACGTAATAAAACAGAAACATCTTTTTATATAAAACAAAATACTTTATTAAAGTTATTCTATAAATAGAATATATTATATTTTATTTAAAAGATTTTTCTTTAAATATGGACCGTCAGATTAAAGTAATCAATCTGGACCGTTCATGGATTAGTTACTATGCATTCTATTTTTCTATAAATAGCAGCTCATTCCTTCATTATTTCTTACGAATTCACTGAACTCTAGAGAGAGAAACTATAGAGAGAGAAGAAGAGTATTCTACTACTTAACTACTTCCTTATTTCAGCTCTTCTTTAAAACGGTAAGGGGTGTTATTCTTTCTTATTCATGAAGAGAACTGTTGTTATTCCATTTCTTATTATTCTGTTGGAATAACCTGTATACGCGGTCTACCCTATACTTGGTGACATTCTTCTATTATTCTGTTGGAACATCTTGTCTGTGTTTTACACCGGACCTGGTTCCGTTTTTATTATTATTCTGTTGGAACATCCTGTCTGTGTGTTTTACACCGGACCTGGTTCCGTTTTTATTATTATTCTGTTGGAACATCCTGTCTGTGTGTTTTACATCGGACCTGGTTCCATTATTTATTATTCTGTCGGAATATCCTGTCTGTGCGTTTACGCCGGACCTGATTCTATTATTTATTATTCTGTTGGAATAACCTGTCTGTGCGGTCTATCGAATGCCGAGTGATTTCTTTTGTTATTCCATTCTTTATTATACTCAGTTGGTTAAGTTTTGACTTCTATACTCCATAAAATTAGTGGAATATCCTTGATAATTGCGGTTCATCCAGTATCTTTTCATGAAAATATTCTTCTAAGTATTCTTGAATTTTACTCCACAAAGCAGTATCATGTTGACAATTTGGACGTTGTTAATTCTTGGATAAATTAATTCTTGAACTTGTTTTATTGAATTCTTATATCATTGTCATCATCCTCATGTTTATAAAATGTTAAAAGTCATCTGTGGCCTGTAGTGCATAGATGGACTTGGTATGATTATGACCAGGGATTATTCGGTATAATCATGACCGTAATGTTACAAATGATGTGGTAAAAGTCCTCATTGGCCCGTAGTGCATTGATGGACAGTTGTTGGCATGATCATGACCATTAATGAATACACGAATATCCTTGGCCGTAGTGCAGGGGTGATTCGATGATGTGGATTATTTTATTAAGCTGAGTCCCAGCGATCACAATGTTGAAAAACCTTTTAAATCATAAAAGATAGTAGAGTTTATTTTCTACTTGACTCTTTTAATGGATTGCTTGTTCCGCTGCAGTTAAACTTGATGTCTATTATATTTTATCAGTTTAACATTGTTGAAGGCTAATGATAATTTATTCTGCATTATCTTAGTCATAATATTTCTTACTGGGCTAGTTGAGCTCACCCTTTATTTCACTGTTCTCTTCAGGAAATGAGAACGTAGCCGGGACAAGTCGGGGAACGGAGTGATGGTCCGAATGATAGTATTAGTTAGTAGTCCTCACTATTCTATGTAATAGTGTGTTAATAAATGTAACGAGGACTCCTTTTGAGTATGAATACTCTCTAGAAGATAATATTTGTATTCAAACTCACAGTTTATGTTTTGTCGTATTGTACACGACAGTTGTATTAGTAAGTTGTATTTGTATTCTATACTATGTATCTGACGACCCAAGATGAGTGATGTATACCTAATTTTGGAGGCGTCACACTTTTCTCATCCTTGTAACACAAGCAAAATAGTGGCCCACAAATTTCTGGATTTGCCCAACGTTTTTAAAGTTATTAAGTTCATCCACAGAAATTTGTGGATTCCCCGGGCAAGATAGATTATTTCAATATAGAAAAATAAGTTTTATATTTTTTTCATGATCCAAATCTTTTGAATTTTACTTTTTCAGGTAATAAAATAAAACGTTGTTGTTATATATATATATTTGTTTGAGTATGTGTGTTTGGATACTTAAAGAATATGAAAAAAATTAAAGAAAAAAATGGTTATTTAAATCAAAATAAATTTCCACTCGACCTTTATCTAAAAAATTAGTGAATTGATTAATTAATTAAATTTTAATATGGTTTATAGAATTATATGGTTCAGTTTTCTACTTATCCTGTATGTTCTATAAATTAATATGTTCTTATTTTGGGTGACTAATGTTGTTCTGTATGTGTTAGTTTATGTAAATTCTAGTATTCTAGTTACAAAAGAATTATATTATGATATATTTTGAATGTGATCCAACCTTTCTATTAGCAGGTTAATAATAATTTTGAAAAATTATTTAAATATGGAAGGGTATTAATAATTTCAATTTAAAATTTTATTAGCATAGTTTTTAGCATTTTATTATTTATATTAATAATTTTTATATCATATTATTACTTAATTAATTTAATTGTGATGGTCACAATTTCATTTTTCAAAAGTTCTGTTTAAAAGTCAAAACATCTTAAAATGATTAATATAGTTAATATGGTTTTTGTAACGCCCCCAAAATAGGTCCATTCCATCCAACCCATTCTGAGTCGCCAAATACATGGTACAGAAAATAACTACAACTTTATTACAACAATTGTCGTGCAAAATACAACAACACATATGCTGTGAGTTTGGATACAAATATATACCAAATGTGACTCATGTTCCAACCGTGGACATCACCTCACAATAACACCTTACATAAAGGTATAGTCAAAAACTGTTTTAGAAATTAGAATCTTTGGGAAGTGCTCAAGGAAACCTTCGTACATGGGAGGCCACGCGTCTAGGTTATGATAGATATCATATGGCCACAGAATTATCCTTGGTTGACCCAATAGACCCCAAAGAAAAACGAGAAGATTACTATCATATTCTTCCCAATGGTGAGTCTTCTCTTGACTTATCATTATCTCCACTGTCTCTAATTGATAATTATACTTCAAACAAACACCAAGATTATATAGGTAGTGTGTGACAACCCCAAAATAGGTCCATTCCATCCAACCCATTCTGAGTCGTCAAATACATGGTACAGAAAATAACTACAACTTTATTACAACAATTGTCGTGCAAAATACAACAACACATATGCTGTGAGTTTGGATACAAATATATACCAAATGCGACATTGGACACCATCATGTATCAGCACCTCACAAAGGTACCTTACATAAAGGTACAGTCAAAAACTGTTCTAGAAATTAGAATATTTGGGAAGTGCTCAAGGAAACCTTCGTACATGGGAGACCACGCGTCTAGGTTATGATAGATATCATATGGCCACAGAATTATCCTTGGTTGACCCAATAGACCCCAAAGAAAAACGAGAAGATTACTATCATATTCTTCCCAATGGTGAGTCTTCTCTTAACTTATCATTATCTCCACTGTCTCTAATTGAGAATTATACTTCAAACAAACACCAAGATTATATAGGTAGTGCTCGTATATATACTCAGCAAGTGGATGAGCACATCCCTGTCTTATGATGACACGAGATTGTATGTCATTAGACATCTTGTATGATAGTGACAAAACACCCTTCCAACGTTGGGTTCGCCTCACCCTATTTTCTTCACCAAATATAACTACTAAATGATGACCACCGTTCTATTCCCTTGTTACCCCCGCTCGACCCAGCTACACTCTTATTACCTGAAAGGAATTGTGAAGCAAAAGGGTGAGCACAACTAGCTCAGTAAAGAATATCATGACTAAAGATAATTAAATTATCAATAGCCTTCATCAATAATAAATCAGAGATTTAGAACATATGGTAAATGATAAAAATTTCAACCATAGTTGCAGCGGAACGAGCAATCCATTAGAAGAGTCAAATAGACTATAAAGTCTATTATCTTCTCCATGTTAAAAATCCACCAACAATATTTTATCCATGTAACATCACTCAACAGTTCCTTTCCACAATCATATGAATAACTCATAATCATAATTGTGACTATAAATTTTTCTTCGCACCCAGGACGAAGAATATTTTCATCACCTGTCTTTACCTGAAACATCAAAGATCATGGTTATACCAAATCACAATTCCTGTTTATAATCATACTAACAAATCCATCTTTGCACTACGGGCCAAAGATATTCATCAACAAACCATCTTTGTACTACGGGCCAAAGATATTTAACAACAGTTCCAAAGATATTCAACAACAGTTCATCTTTGCACTACAGGCCAAAGATATTCATCAACAATTCATATTTGCACTACAGGCCAAATATATTCATATCTCAAAGAAATATATAATCATTTCAGAATTTATATAAACAATAATTATAACCATGTTGATCAATTCACCTTTGCACTTAAGCTTAAGATATTCAATTATAAATTCAATGGTCATGATCATACCAGTCGCAATTCAACTTTGCACTACAGGCCAAAGAGAACCCTAGTCATGATCATACCAATAATTTACCCATCTTTACACTCAAGCGAAAGAGAATTTCAACATCAAGGTTATAAAAATTATATATGATTATAAAAATAATATGGTCAAAACATGGATTTAATTTCAAGAGCAATATTCATAAATCAACTATAATTTGGTTAGAAAAAGAAACCAATTTTGTCGTGAATAGTAACTCGTGAATAGTAACTTATGAATAGTAACTCATGAATAGTAACCCCGACACAAAAAGATAGAAATTCTACAATAAAATTCATACCAATATTTTGGTATAATGATATTGAAAGAATAACATTTCTTAAGCTTATAAACAATTTATTTTAATTGTTTACACTTTACTAAATAATGCATTTAATCATCTTAAAATGCCAAACTCATAATATTTCATCATCAATAACCAAAACCCTCATCAAAAATCTGCATATACCTCATATAGGATTCTCAAGCCATAAAATCCTATTTTCCAATTTTCTTTCTTCACAAAACATATTTAATTCATTTACTCATAACTAGATCATTTTCATGAAAAATACCAAATCAGTTCCAAAAATATTTCTTTTCTGAGATTTAGCATAATATAGTCCCATAGTGAACATATATTTTTCTCAGAATTTTTAAAAGTCATTTACTATTTTTCATATGGCCAAAATAGCCGAATATTTAGACATTTATCAAAAATTGTACTTTTGTCTAAAAATTCTGAAATTTACAGAGTATACTTCTATCATATACATGTACTCCCAATAAAAATTTCATCAATTTTGGAGTTAACCACAAGGAATTATAAGCGGTTACTTTTAAAATAGTCTTTTCCCGTAAAATTCATAACTCTTAATCTATACATCCAAAAATCACCATTTTTGGACACAATCAATAAAACTCATCAAAATATCATTTCAAATTTTTCTAGAATTTTTAAAGATTAAAAAAAATTACGAAACTGAAAATCATAACAACCCTTAAAATCCCTTAATATCCCTTACCTCAAAAGTGCAGTATTTCTGACTGGAATGCAAAGCCGAAGGAAACTTGCACTGAATAGCAACTCTCAAAGTATCTAAATATTCACAAAATATGCTTCATAATATAGAGAGAGAAAGAGAGAAAGCTTATGTTTTTGGTGTGATTTTCAATTCTAACTTAGCCCTCTATTTATAGGAAAATTTTGGTAGGTTTGACCTGCAACCTGATGGCTTTACCTGCTACTATTCCCACCCACCACATTTGAAATATAATTCAGCACATTTCTTCACCAACCACAAGTGGGGCCCACCAATTCTAGAATTTTCCACCAAAATGATAAACTCCGAAAATTCAACAATTTCTGAACCAGTCATCTCGTAAAATTCATAACAAATCATACGTTCATTTTTAACGGTTCAAAATTTGTGGACATATACTCAACTTATATATGTATAACATATCCAAAAATTACCACGATCCAACGGTCGGATTAAAAATTATAACCCCCGCAAAATATCTCAAAAACCCTGATTTTTAATACCTCCATTCCGACAAAAATACTGATAAAAACCTCAACATTAACTCCTTCATTTTTAACCACAAAAATATATCCCTCATTTATATCCACATAAAATAAATATTTTCTTATCATATGAATCAATAATTAATTATTCACAAATAATATTACAGAATCACATTTATGACAACCAGGCCGTTCCCAGGAAAGAGGGGGCTTTCCAATAAGGATTTCTCCTTACTGGCGCGCAATTAGATGACCAAACCTCTCCTTAGACAGAACTTTCTAGACATTGCCAATAATGCTATCTAATAATACTATTCAAATAATATGAATTATTGATCTGATAATGGAAAATACTGTGCAGCAACAATTATTGAACAACAATAATATAAAATTTCAACGTAGCAATTATTGAATCAATAAAATAAAATATTGAACAGTAATTACTGTAACAATTATTGAGTAGTGCCTTCTTACGTAAGAATCAATAATTTAAAAAATACTATGCAATACCGTGTGCTACTGTGCAATAACGCGTATTACTGTATTTTAACCACCGGGTATTCCAACAGTGTTAACGGTAACAACTACGCCGTTATTTGTAAAAACTCAAATTTGTCGTTTTCTTCACCCGACAGTTATTCGTTATGGGGCCCACAAATAGCTGCACCGTCGTACGAATATTCCCCGACAGAAAGAATATTCCACGACCAAACGAATATTCCCCGACAACAATGATTATTTTATAACCACTTGTGTATTTTGAAAAAAAATCATATATCACCCTTAACTTTAACATTTATCAATTTAACCATTTACTGAATAGTAATTATAAGAAAAATTGAATACTTTTATTTCATAAAATTCGGGTCTTACAATCTCCCCTCCTTATGAAATTTCGTCCCCGAAATTTACGTACCTGGTATTTCAAAGAGTTGAGAATACCTTCCTTTCATTTCAAATTCCATCTTCTCTGTCATCATAATTTCTCCATTGCTCATCTCCTGTATTTCAAATAACATTCTAGAATACAGCTTCAAAACAAGTGTTAATTTAACAAATTAACATATCACATAATATCCCGATATTATGACTGACCAACAAATAAGCTTAGGTAGGACACACTAGCGAAGGATTTACTCATCTCTCCCCTCCTAGTTGTATTCTCCGATCTCCGCCAGAGATCATATCCCCAAGCTCTGATACCACCTGTGACAACCCCAAAATAGGTCCATTCCATCCAACCCATTCTGAGTCGTCAAATACATGGTACAGAAAATAACTACAACTTTATTACAACAATTGTCGTGCAAAATACAACAACACATATGCTGTGAGTTTGGATACAAATATATACCAAATGTGACATTGGACACCATCATGTATCAGCACCTCACAAAGGTACCTTACATAAAGGTACAGTCAAAAACTGTTTTAGAAATTAGAATCTTTGGGAAGTGCTCAAGGAAACCTTCGTACATGGGAGGCCACGCGTCTAGGTTATGATAGATATCATATGGCCACAGAATTATCCTTGGTTGACCCAATAGACCCCAAAGAAAAACGAGAAGATTACTATCATATTCTTCCCAATGGTGAGTCTTCTCTTGACTTATCATTATCTCCACTGTCTCTAATTGAGAATTATACTTCAAACAAACACCAAGATTATATAGGTAGTGCTCGTATATATACTCAGCAAGTGGATGAGCACATCCCTGTCTTATGATGACACGAGGTTGTATGTCATTAGACATCTTGTATGATAGTGACAAAACACCCTTCCAACGTTGGGTTCGCCTCACCCTATTTTCTTCACCAAATATAACTACTAAATGATGACCACCGTTCTATTCCCTTGTTACCCCCGCTCGACCCAGCTACACTCTTATTACCTGAAAGGAATTGTGAAGCAAAAGGGTGAGCACAACTAGCTCAGTAAAGAATATCATGACTAAAGATAATTAAATTATCAATAGCCTTCATCAATAATAAATCAGAGATTTAGAACATATGGTAAATGATAAAAATTTCAACCATAGTTGCAGCGGAACGAGCAATCCATTAGAAGAGTCAAATAGACTATAAAGTCTATTATCTTCTCCATGTTAAAAATCCACCAACAATATTTTATCCATGTAACATCACTCAACAGTTCCTTTCCACAATCATATGAATAACTCATAATCATAATTGTGACTATAAATTTTTCTTCGCACCCAGGACGAAGAATATTTTCATCACCTGTCTTTACCTGAAACATCAAAGATCATGGTTATACCAAATCACAATTCCTGTTTATAATCATACTAACAAATCCATCTTTGCACTACGGGCCAAAGATATTCATCAACAAACCATCTTTGCACTACGGGCCAAAGATATTTCAACAACAGTACCAAAGATATTCAACAACAGTTCATCTTTGCACTACAGGCCAAAGATATTCATCAACAATTCATATTTGCACTACAGGCCAAATATATTCATATCTCAAAGAAATATATAATCATTTCAGAATTTATATAAACAATAATTATAACCATGTTGATCAATTCACCTTTGCACTTAAGCTTAAGATATTCAATTATAAATTCAATGGTCATGATCATACCAGTCACAATTCAACTTTGCACTACAGGCCAAAGAGAACCCTAGTCATGATCATACCAATAATTTACCCATCTTTACACTCAAGCGAAAGAGAATTTCAACATCAAGGTTATAAAAATATTATATATGATTATAAAAATAATATGGTCAAAACATGGATTTAATTTCAAGAGCAATATTCATAAATCAACTATAATTTGGTTAGAAAAAGAAACCAATTTTGTCGTGAATAGTAACTCGTGAATAGTAACTTATGAATAGTAACTCATGAATAGTAACCCCGACACAAAAAGATAGAAATTCTACAATAAAATTCATACCAATATTTCGGTATAATGATATTGAAAGAATAACATTTCTTAAGCTTATAAACAATTTATTTTAATTGTTTACACTTTACTAAATAATGCATTTAATCATCATAAAATGCCAACTCATAATATTTCATCACCAATAACCAAAAACCCTCATCAAAAATCTGCATATACCTCATATAGGATTCTCAAGCCATAAAATCCTATTTTCCAATTTTCTTTCTTCACAAAACATATTTAATTCATTTACTCATAACTAGATCATTTTCATAAAAATACCAAATCAGTTCCAAAAATATTTCTTTTCTGAGATTTAGCATAATATAGTCCCATAGTGAACATATATTTTTCTCAGAATTTTTAAAAGTCATTTACTATTTTTCATATGGCCAAAATAGCCGAATATTTAGACATTTATCAAAAATTGTACTTTTGTCTAAAAATTCTGAAATTTACAGAGTATACTTCTATCATATACATGTACTCCCAATAAAAATTTCATCAATTTTGGAGTTAACCACAAGGAATTATAAGCGGTTACTTTTAAAATAGTCTTTTCTCATAAAATTCATAACTCTTAATCTATACATCCAAAAATCACCATTTTTGGACACAATCAATAAAACTCATCAAAATATCATTTCAAATTTTTCCAGAATTTTTGAAGATTAAAAAAATTACGAAACTGAAAATCATAACAACCCTTAAAATCCCTTAATATCCCTTACCTCAAAAGAGCAGTATTTCTGACTGGAATGCAAAGCCGAAGGAAACTTGCACTGAATAGCAACTCTCAAAGTATCTAAATACTCACAAAATATGCTTCATAATATAGAGAGAGAAAGAGAGAAAGCTTATGTTTCTGGTGTGATTTTCAATTCTAACTTAGCCCTCTATTTATAGGAAAATTTTGGTAGGTTTGACCTGCAACCTGATGGCTTTACCTGCTACTATTCCCACCCACCACATTTGAAATATAATTCAGCACATTTCTTCACCAACCACAAGTGGGGCCCACCAATTCTAGAATTTTCCACCAAAATGATAAACTCCGAAAATTCAACAATTTCTAAACCAGTCATCTCGTAAAATTCATAACAAATCATACGTTCATTTTTAACGGTTCAAAATTTGTGGACATATACTCAACTTATATATGTATAACATATCCAAAAATTACCACGATCCAACGGTCGGATTAAAAATTATAACCCCCGCAAAATATCTCAAAAACCCTGATTTTTAATACCTCCATTCCGACAAAAATACTGATAAAAACCTCAACATTAACTCCTTCATTTTTAACCACAAAAATATATCCCTCATTTATATCCACATAAAATAAATATTTTCTTATCATATGAATCAATAATTAATTATTCACAAATAATATTACAGAATCACATTTATGACAACCAGGCCGTTCCCAGGAAAGAGGGGGCTTTCCAATAAGGATTTCTCCTTACTAGCGCGCAATTAGATGACCAAACCTCTCCTTAGACAGAACTTTCTAGACATTGCCAATAATGCTATCTAATAATACTATTCAAATAATATGAATTATTGATCTGATAATGGAAAATACTGTGCAGCAACAATTATTGAACAACAATAATATAAAATTTCAACGTAGCAATTATTGAATCAATAAAATAAAATATTGAACAGTAATTACTGTAACAATTATTGAGTAGTGCCTTCTTACGTAAGAATCAATAATTTTAAAAATACTATGCAATACCGTGTGCTACTGTGCAATAACGCGTATTACTGTATTTTAACCACCGGGTATTCCAGCAGTGTTAACAGTAACAACTACGTCGTTATTTGTAAAAAAACTCAAATTTGTCGTTTTCTTCACCCGACAGTTATTCGTTATGGGGCCCACAAATAGCTGCGCCGTCGTACGGATATTCCCCGACAGAAAGAATATTCCACGACCAAACGAATATTCCCCGACAACAATGATTATTTTATAACTACTTGTGTATTTTGAAAAAAAATCATATATCACCCTTAACTTTAACATTTATCAATTTAACCATTTACTGAATAGTAATTATAAGAAAAATTGAATACTTTTATTTCATAAAATTCGGAGTCTTACATAGTGCCCATAGATATACTCAGCAAGTGGATGAGCACAACCCTGTCTTATGATGACACGAGGTTGTATGTCATTAGACATCTTGTATGATAGTGACAAAATACCCTTCCAACGTTGGGTTCGCCTCACCCAATTTTCTTCACCAAATATAACTACTAAATGATGACCACCGTTCTATTCCCTTGTTACCCCCGCTCGACCCAGCTACACTCTTATTACCTGAAAGGAATTGTGAACAGAAGGGTGAGCACAACTAGCCCAGTAAAGAATATCATGACTAAAGATAATTAAATTATCAATAGTCTTCATCAATAATAAATCAGAGATTTAGAACATATGGTAGATGATAAAAAATTTCAACCATAGTTGCAGCGGAACATGCAATCCATTAGAAGAATCAAATAGACCATAAAGTCTATTATCTCCACCATGTTAAAAATCTACCAACAATGTTTTATCCATGTAACACCACTCAACAGTTCTTTTCCACAATCATATGAATAACTCATAATCATAATTGTGACTATAAATTTTTCTTCGCATCCAGGACGAAGAATATTTTCATCACCTGTCTTTACCTGAAACATCAAAGATCATGGTTATACCAAATCACAGTTCCTGTTTATAATCATACTAACAAATCCATCTTTGCACTACGGGCCAAAGATATTCATCAACAAACCATCTTTGCACTACAGGCCAAAGATATTCAACAACAGTTCATCTTTGCACTACAGGCCAAAGATATTCATCAACAGGCCATCTTTGCACTACATGCCAAAGATATTCATCAACAATTCATATTTGCACTACAGGCCAAATATATTCATATCTCAAAGAAATATATAATCATTTCAGAATTTATATACACCATAATTATAACCATGTTAATCAATTCATCCTTACACTTAAGCTAAAGATATTCAATTATAAATTCAATGGTCATGATCATACCAGTCACAATTCAACTTTGCACTACAGGCCAAAGAGAACCCTAGTCATGATCATACCAATAATCTACCCATCTTTACACTCCAGTGAAAAAGAATTTCAACATCAGGGTTATAAAAATGTTATATATGATAATAAAATCAATATAATCAACATATAGATTTAATCTCAAGAGTAATATTCGTAACTCATGAATAGTAACCCCGACACAAAAGATAGAAATTCTACAATAAAATTCATACCAATATTTCGGTATAATGATATTGAAAGAATAACATTACTTAAATTTATAAACAATTTATTTTAATTGTTTACACTTTACTAATTAATGCATTTAATCATCATAAAATGCCAACTCTTACAATTTCATCATCAATAACCAAAACCCTCATCAAAAATCTGCATATACCTCATATAGGATTCTCAAGCCATAAAATCCTATTTTCCAATTTTCTTTCTTCACAAAACATATTTAATTCATTTACTCATAACTAGACTATTTTCATGAAAAATACCAAATCAGTTCTAAAAATATTTCTTTTCTGGAATTTAGCATAATATAGTCCCATAGTGAACATATATTTTTCTCAGAATTTTTAAAAGTCATTTACTATTTTTCATATGACCAAAATAGCCGAATATTTAGACATTTATCAAAAATTGTACTTTTGTCTAAAAATTCTGAAATTTACAGAGTATACTCCTATCATATACATGTACTCCCAATAAAAATTTCATCAATTTTGGAGTTAACCACAAGGAATTATAAGCTGTTACTTTTAAAATAGTCTTTTCTCATAAAATTCATAACTCTCAATTTATACATCCAAAAATCACCATTTTTGGACACAATCAATAAAACTCATTAAAATATCATTTCAAATTTTTTCATAATTTTTGAACTTCAGAAAAATTACGAAACTGAAAATCATAACAACCCTTAAAATCCCTTACTATCCCTTACAATCCCTTACCATCCCTTACAATCCCTTACCTCAAAAGAGCAGTACTTCTGATCGGTATAAGGCTGAAGGAAACTTGCACTGATGAATAGCAACTCACCAAGTATTTAAATACTCACAAAATACACTCAATAATCTAGAGAGAGAAAGAGAGAAAGCTTATGTTTCTGGTGTGATTTTCAATTCTAACTTAGCCCTCTATTTATAGGAAAATTTTGGTAGGTTTGACCTGCAACCTGATGGCTTTACCTGCTACTATTCCCACCCACCACATTTGAAATATAATTCAGCACATTTCTTCACCAACCACAAGTGGGGCCCACCAATTCTAGAATTTTCCACCAAAATGATAAACTCCGAAAATTCAACAATTTCTGAACCAGTCATCTCGTAAAATTCATAATAAATCATACGTTCATTTTTAACGGTTCAAAATTTGTGGACATATACTCAACTTATATATGTATAACATATCCAAAAATTACCACGATCCAACGGTCGGATTAAAAATTATAACCCTCGCAAAATATCTCAAAAACCCTAATTTGATTTTCAATACCTCCATTCCGACAAAAATACAGATAAAAACCTCAACATTAACTCCTTCATTTTTAACCACAAAAATATATCCCTCATTTATATCCACATAAAATAAATATTTCCTTATCATATGAATCAATAATTAATTATTCACAAATAATATTACAGAATCACATTTATGACAACCAGGCCGTTCCCAGGAAAGAGGGGGCTTTCCAATAAGGATTTCTCCTTACTAGCGCGCAATTAGATGACCAAACCTCTCCTTAGACAGAACTTTCTAGACATTGCCAATAATGCTATCTAATAATATTATTCAAATAATATGAATTATTGATCTGATAAAGAAAAATACTGTGCAGCAACAATTATTGAAACAACAATAATATAAAATATCAACGCAACAATTATTGAATCAATAAAATAAAATATTGAACAGTAACTACTGTAACAATTATTGAGTAGTGCCTTCTTACGTAAGAATCAATAATTTCAAAAATACTATGCAATACCGTGTGCTACTGTGCAATAACGCGTATTACTGTATTTTAACCACCGGGTATTCCAACAGTGTTAACGGTAACAACTACGCCGTTATTTGTAAAAACTCAAATTTGTCGTTTTCTTCACCCGACAGTTATTCTGTTATGGGGCCCACAAATAGCTGCGCCGTCGTACGAATATTCCCCGACAGAAAGAATATTCCACGACCAAACGAATATTCCCCGACAACAATGATTATTTTATAACCACTTGTTTATTTTGAAAAAAAATCATATTTCACTCATAACTTTAAACTTTTATCAATTTAACCATTTACTGAATAGTAATTATAAGAAAAATTGAATACTTTTATTTCATAAAATTCGGGGTCTTACAATCTCCCCTCCTTATGAAATTTCGTCCCCGAAATTTACGTACCTGGTATTTCAAAGAGTTGAGAATACCTTGCTTTCATTTCAGATTCCATCTTCCCTATCATCATGATTTCTCCATTGCTCATCTCCTGTATTTCAGATATCATTCTAGAATACAGCTTCAAAATAAGGGTTAATTGAACAAATTAACATATCACATAATATCCCAATATTATGACTGACCAACAAATAAGCTTAGGTAGGACACACTAGCGAAGGATTTACTCATCTCTCCCCTCCTAGTTATATTTCCTGATCTCCGCCAGAGATCATATCCCTAAGCTCTGATACCAAATGTAACTCTGGACACCAACCTATGTCAGCACCTTACATTGATACCTATCAGTTTGCCACCGCAGAACGGCGTCCCCTACGGAGAGTCTGGCTTCGGTGCATCCCCCATCAACAGGAAGTCACCAGCGAGAGGCTCGGGGCTCTTTACTTATAGCTCTGATACCAAATGTAACGTCCCCAAAATAGGTCCATTCCATCCAACCCATTCTGAGTCGCCAAATACATGGTACAGAAAATAACTACAACTTTATTACAACAATTGTCGTGCAAAATACAACAACACATATGCTGTGAGTTTGGATACAAATATATACCAAATGTGACTCATGTTCCAACCGTGGACATCACCTCACAATAACACCTTACATAAAGGTATAGTCAAAAACTGTTTTAGAAATTAGAATCTTTGGGAAGTGCTCAAGGAAACCTTCGTACATGGGAGGCCACGCGTCTAGGTTATGATAGATATCATATGGCCACAGAATTATCCTTGGTTGACCCAATAGACCCCAAAGAAAAACGAGAAGATTACTATCATATTCTTCCCAATGGTGAGTCTTCTCTTGACTTATCATTATCTCCACTGTCTCTAATTGAGAATTATACTTCAAACAAACACCAAGATTATATAGGTAGTGCCCATAGATATACTCAGCAAGTGGATGAGCACAACCCTGTCTTATGATGACACGAGGTTGTATGTCATTAGACATCTTGTATGATAGTGACAAAACACCCTTCCAACGTTGGGTTCGCCTCACCCTATTTTCTTCACCAAATATAACTACTAAATGATGACCACCGTTCTATTCCCTTGTTACCCCCGCTCGACCCAGCTACACTCTTATTACCTGAAAGGAATTGTGAAGCAAAAGGGTGAGCACAACTAGCTCAGTAAAGAATATCATGACTAAAGATAAATAAATTATCAATAGCCTTCATCAATAATAAATCAGAGATTTAGAACATATGGTAAATGATAAAAAATTTCAACCATAGTTGCAGCGGAACAGCAATCCATTAGAAGAGTCAAATAGACTATAAAGTCTATTATCTTCTCCATGTTAAAAATCCACCAACAATGTTTTATCCATGTAACATCACTCAACAGTTCCTTTCCACAATCATATGAATAACTCATAATCATAATTGTGACTATAAATTTTTCTTCGCATCCAGGACGAAGAATATTTTCATCACCTGTCTTTACCTGAAACATCAAAGATCATGGTTATACCAAATCACAGTTCCTGTTTATAATCATACTAACAAATCCATCTTTGCACTACGGGCCAAAGATATTCATCAACAAACCATCTTTGCACTACAGGCCAAAGATATTCAACAACAGTTCATCTTTGCACTACAGGCCAAAGATATTCATCAACAGGCCATCTTTGCACTACATGCCAAAGATATTCATCAACAATTCATATTTGCACTACAGGCCAAATATATTCATATCTCAAAGAAATATATAATCATTTCAGAATTTATATAAACAATAATTATAACCATGTTAATCAATTCACCTTTGCACTTAAGCTAAAGATATTCAATTATAAATTCAATGGTCATGATCATACCAGTCACAATTCAACTTTGCACTACAGGCCAAAGAGAACCCTAGTCATGATCATACCAATAATCTACCCATCTTTACACTCCAGTGAAAGAGAAATTCAACATCAGGGTTATAAAAATGTTATATATGATAATAAAATCAATATAATCAACATATAGATTTAATCTCAAGAGTAATATTCGTAACTCATGAATAGTAACCCCGACACAAAAGATAGAAATTCTACAATAAAATTCATACCAATATTTCGGTATAATGATATTGAAAGAATAACATTACTTAAATTTATAAACAATTTATTTTAATTGTTTACACTTTACTAATTAATGCATTTAATCATCATAAAATGCCAACTCTTACAATTTCATCATCAATAACCAAAACCCTCATCAAAAATCTGCATATACCTCATATAGGATTCTCAAGCCATAAAATCCTATTTTCCAATTTTCTTTCTTCACAAAACATATTTAATTCATTTACTCATAACTAGACTATTTTCATGAAAAATACCAAATCAGTTCCAAAAATATTTCTTTTCTGGAATTTAGCATAATATAGTCCCATAGTGAACATATATTTTTCTCAGAATTTTTAAAAGTCATTTACTATTTTTCATATGGCCAAAATAGCCGAATATTTAGACATTTATCAAAAATTGTACTTTTGTCTAAAAATTCTGAAATTTACAGAGTATACTCCTATCATATACATGTACTCCCAATAAAAATTTCATCAATTTTGGAGTTAACCACAAGGAATTATAAGCTGTTACTTTTAAAATAGTCTTTTCTCATAAAATTCATAACTCTCAATCTATACATCCAAAAATCACCATTTTTGGACACAATCAATAAAACTCATCAAAATATCATTTCAAATTTTTCCAGAATTTTTGAAGTTCAGAAAAATTACGAAACTGAAAATCATAACAACCCTTAAAATCCCTTACTATCCCTTACAATCCCTTACCATCCCTTACAATCCCTTACCTCAAAAGAGCAGTACTTCTGATCGGTATAAGGCTGAAGGAAACTTGCACTGATGAATAGCAACTCACCAAGTATCTAAATACTCACAAAATACACTCAATAATCTAGAGAGAGAAAGAGAGAAAGCTTATGTTTCTGGTGTGATTTTTAATTCTAACTTAGCCCTCTATTTATAGGAAAATTTTGGTAGGTTTGACCTGCAACCTGATGGCTTTACCTGCTACTATTCCCACCCACCACATTTAAAATATAATTCAGCACATTTCTTCACCAACCACAAGTGGGGCCCACCAATTCTAGAATTTTCCACCAAAATGATAAACTCCGAAAATTCAACAATTTCTGAACCAGTCATCTCGTAAAATTCATAATAAATCATACGTTCATTTTTAACGGTTCAAAATTTGTGGACATATACTCAACTTATATATGTATAACATATCCAAAAATTACCACGATCCAACGGTCGGATTAAAAATTATAACCCTCGCAAAATATCTCAAAAACCCTAATTTTTTTAATACCTCCATTCCGACAAAAATACAGATAAAAACCTCAACATTAACTCCTTCATTTTTAACCACAAAAATATATCCCTCATTTATATCCACATAAAATAAATATTTCCTTATCATATGAATCAATAATTAATTATTCACAAATAATATTACAGAATCACATTTATGACAACCAGGCCGTTCCCAGGAAAGAGGGGGCTTTCCAATAAGAATTTTTCCTTACTGGCGCGCAATTAGGTGACCAAACCTCTCCTTAGACAGAACTTTCTAGACATTGCCAATAATGCTATCTAATAATATTATTCAAATAATATGAATTATTGATCTGATAAAGAAAAATACTGTGCAGCAACAATTATTGAAACAACAATAATATAAAATATCAACGCAACAATTATTGAATCAATAAAATAAAATATTAAACAGTAACTACTGTAATAATTATTGAGTAGTGCCTTCTTACGTAAGAATCAATAATTTCAAAAATACTATGCAATACCGTGTGCTACTGTGCAATAACGCGTATTACTGTATTTTAACCACCGAGTATTCTAACAGTGTTAACGGTAACAACTACGCCGTTATTTGTAAAAACTCAAATTTGTCGTTTTCTTCACCCGACAGTTATTCTGTTATGGGGCCCACAAATAGCTGCGCCGTCGTACGAATATTCCCCGACAGAAAGAATATTCCACGACCAAACGAATATTCCCCGACAACAATGATTATTTTATAACCACTTGTTTATTTTGAAAAAAATCATATTTCACTCATAACTTTAAACTTTTATCAATTTAACCATTTACTGAATAGTAATTATAAGAAAAATTGAATACTTTTATTTCATAAAATTCGGGGTCTTACAGTTTTGAACCATAACCATATAGTTCTAACCCACACAACTCATATTAAAAATGGTTAATATGGTTTTAGTTCTTAAATGGATCCATAACCATATTTTGAAAACCAAAACCAACTCATAACCATATTTTGCCAGGCCTGCTTATAATTCGTAATTTGCGTTAGTATCGACTCAAATCGGAGACCATACCATGACGGATAAATTAAATCTGGTGATTTTAATTCAATACTAAAATAAGGTCATTTTTCTAGCGTCAATGTTAATGCTAAAATCTGACCGCTAGTCAAATCACCAAACAACGAGTCAAAAACCTGCACAGTAAGCAAACGAACACACCAAAAAGTTTGATGGTCAGCGTCGGAGGATAGCTCCAATGTGAGAATAAGTAGATTCCAGAAACGTTAACAATAGAGGTATAAAATTGCTCTAGTGTATGAGAGTATTAATTATTTGTAAGTATGTGTACTTGTACCTGGTATGTGGTTGTATTTATAGTCTCTCACACCGTCTCAACATAACTTGCCCGAGACCAATTAAAAATAAGAGCCCTGATTTAGAGTTTTCATAGTAATTAGATCACCATAATCAATTAGGATACACCTTCTTTAAAAATAAGAAACCAAATAGAATAAGAAATCATACGTGAATTAGAACTTTGGCCCTTCTAAAACACCAAGCCGCCAAATAATTATTATAACAAGTGGCATAGGCTCAGATTCAAGCATCGATTATGAACCCGAAAAATTTCATCCCAAAAATCATATAATCACGCTACGAATACTAAACTAGCAACTCATTATTTTTGAAGATAAATATTAAAAAAATGCTTATAATATTTACATCTATTATTATATATTATAAGGTAATTGAAGATCAAATCTAAATATAATACCAAATATCAAATATCATAATTTTAAATTACATTATCGATACTAACACATACTTTGAACGGATTATCAATATACTATTTTATAAGTGAAAGAAAGAATCGAATAACTAGAGAAGGATGAAAGAGACAAAAGAAGGCATACTTACCAATTATGAATCAATTGTCAAGAAAGCTATTGTGGGTGGCTTTATTAATTACAAAATTCAATCAAAGCTTCAGTCTCAGCTAAAAATAGGAGTGGAAAAAAAAAAGGAAAGAGAGTTATAAAGCTGTTAAAAAGAGAGAAAATGGAGATTGACCAATGACCATTTAGCATTCTAAAGGTATAATTACTTGATTATGAACATGTCAAAATTTGGTCTCTACTGTCTTCCCAACTTTAGAGTCTAGTAAGACTTGAGAGTTTTCATCAAATCCGGAACCGCACAATCGTATGGAGAAATAACAGTTTTATCATGTATAAGTTGTCTGTTGCTGCACAACTCAAGTAGTTAGTTCGATAGTGGTCCAAGACCATGTAATTTTTAATTAATAAATTGTTAAATAGTAAAATTTTCATTAATACAAATGCTTAAATGACAAATCTGTCATTTAATATAATTATCGTGGCAACCGGGCAACCTCTTTTTTCTGTTTAGTTATTTAAATCAAGAAAAATAATATAGATTACCGTTGTTTACGTTGATTTTTTTTTGTTAGGTACGTATATAAATATTAGTTTTAATTTTTTAATTTTTTAATTTGAAGAGATGTGTAATAAGTGAGTGTCGACGCTGGAGAGATTTTCGCTTTTCCTAAGGTGTTTCTACTCTTTGCATTTTATTTGTTTGTTGGTTAAGGGTGAGTTTTAGGAAAAGGACCGACATAAATGTCAACAATTTTTGAAAAGATTGATTTTATGCGATTGGGTCGAATTAGACAGAGCCTCCCATTGGTATGAGTTCAAACGGATGTACCAACTCATCCGAATTTTGGAGGTTTTCGTAATATGGCCCAATATGTAACTCAGTGTAATTGGTCTGGAACTCGAGATTCATAGAGTTCGAGGGCTTGCTTAAGCAAGTAGAAGGTGTTAGGCACCCCCGACTTCCGGTAAACACGGTTACCGCACCTTTTTCATTCCCTAAACATGAAGTGTATGTGTGTGACTTTAGTTTTGAAAAAAAGGTGTTTGAGTGCTTTATTTTGAAAGTAGTGTTGTGCCCTTTGAACCTATCGCAATATGGCCCAATATGTTAATTGGTCTGTAACTCGAGATTCATAGAGTTTGAAGGCTTTCTTAAGCGAGAGGAATGTGTTAGGCACCTCCCGACTTTTGTGAAACACGGTTACCGCGCCTTTTTCATTCCCTAAACATGAAGTGTGTGTATGTGTGTGTGTGTGACTTTAGTTTTGAAAAAAAGGTGCTTTTGAGTGCTTTATTTTGAAAATAGTGTTGTACCCCTTTGAACTTGTGCCGAAAAGATTTGATTTAAAGAAAAGTTTATTTTTTTAGACAAAGCAGAAAGTGATATTTTGAAAAGATAGTTTTCAAATCCTTCGCCAAATAGGAATTGAGACCCTTTGATACTTCCAATTTTAACTTGGACTAAGCCTTTTTTTAATCCTAGAAGCGGCATCGTTTGATTTTATTGGATGTGAAGCATCTTTAGTGATGAAATTGAAACTATAAACTACAAAGGTCGGGCCCCCTGTGGGCATAAAAGCCGTTTAAGTAAGCCCGAGCACCTATAATCACGATTTCACAATTAATGGATAACAAGTTGATAATACAACTGAAATAAGTCCATTATGATAACCGAATCGAGATCCATTTGGAGGATCTTCGACTCCATGGTTCCTAGGCTCACATGATATTGTTCCAAAGCACGCGCAAAATAGATCTTAAAACATAATATATATATATATATATATATATATATATATATATATATATATATATATATATATATATATATATATATATATATATATATATGCCTCCCAACTCGACTACAAGTGATTTATCAATTAAATCCTTGAACGCGAGTTGTTAGGATTCTCATTTCCACTAGATACGGATCTAGGATAGTACGGGCTGGCAAAATACTTGCAAAGCTGAAAATAAACTAGATCTACCTAGCTCTATGCCCATCTAGTTTAACAGTTCGAGCTATGAAGCTTTTGAACTGGTTGAATGCTAAAGACAGCTAGATCTAGGATAGATCTAGTTAATACTTTAAATATATACCAACTATTTACACAAAATAATCGGTAAAAAGTCAGATCTATGCACATCCAAGCAGTATATATATATATATATATATATATATATATATATATATATATATAGTACTTATATACTTATTAAAGCAGTAAACAAACACGGATCTAAGAAGATCTTACGTATTTACACGAGATCTGTACAAAGGAGGGCTAATCGCTTCCAAGAACTCGTTTTTAGCTGGTAGAAAGTTGCTAAAACAAGATTTATAAGTATATAAGTGTATGAAACTGGGATTTACAGTGTTTGAGATGAAGACTCTAGCTCTCGAATTCCTCTCTCTAGAATTTCCAGCTGGAACTTCTTCTCTTTTTTCTAAAATGAGCTGGTGGGGCTGGTTCATAGACTCCCGGCTAGCCGCAGATAGACCTGCGACAGTCGCAGGGCCCAGTGGATCCTTCCACTTCGAAGTTCGTTCTCTCGATCGTTGCACAGTCTGTTGAAACATCCGTATCTTGCAATCCAGGAATCGGTGGGAGATATGTCATACCATTCTAGAAATCTCTTTCCGAGATCTATGCAATGACATCAGGCTTAACCGTTTCGGGATCCAGAAAAATGGGACCATGACCAGAATAGCATCTTCAAGTATCCGACGGTAGTCCGTGGATCAGTCTTGCATAGTTTGCAACTCGGGATTGCTGTGGTGGCTCTTTGTGATCCTATCCTCAGTCGGGTAATTGTTATTTTGTATTGTGATGGCAAAATTTCATCATTTCCCTTCTGGGGTTGTCTCCGGGGTTTAAAATTGTTGTGGCTGTCCCACAGGGTTTGTCTCTGGGGTTAAAGAGATGCTTTTGCCTTCCTGCAGGGTTAGTAAAAGGAAAGTGAATTTTTGAGTGTCTACAGTGAGGCCTTATAATTCTATCAAATATCATAATTGATATATTTCACAATTATAATTTAGTACAATGTTTTCACAATACATAACATAAATCTTAAATCAATGACCAGTTTGTGTTGCATGTATTTGATACACACCAATCCATAATGGTGAGTATTAGGGTGACAATTTTGTTGTGTTACGTGAATTCATGTATGTTAGATTCAAGATCGGATATCACAAGCAATCACACAAAAATTAAAGAACGGAAAAATAAAAGAACACACAAATATACACATGTTCATCAATTTGGTTAGTCATGCTTGTCTGATGTATTCATTTAGCAGGCTCACATACTCTACATAATAAACACACCAAAAATAATATTTGTATATTCACAAGAAATCCTAACTCCTATAACATGAGTTTAAGCCCATGAGGCTCAATACATTTGTTAAACTCAAGACCGGGTTACTAATATTTTTTCAAGCCCAAATACACTTAACTACACATTACGCTTGGTTTTCAGGAGGCGTTGTCCCCTTGCAACCCTGTTAGCTCACTAATGAGCTAGGCAACTGCTCGAGCAAAACTCCCGACTACCCCGTTATAGTGTTCATTCGTCGAGCTCACAAAAGTATATATGAGTCAATTCCAACTATATCGTTACAAGTTATAACTATTAGACTAATTTTATCCTTAATTATTCGTGTCAAAATTGTGACGCCCCCAAAATAGGTCCATTCCACCAACTCATTCTGAGTCGCCAAATACATGGTATAGAAAATAACTACAACTTTATTATTACAATTGTCATGCAAAATACAACAACATATATGTTGTGAGTTTTGATACAAATATATACCAACGGTGACTCTCATCCCAACATTTGATAGCACATCACAATAGCACCTTATATAAAGGTACAGTCAATAACTGTTTTAGAAATTAAAATCATCAGAAAATACTCAAGAAAATCTTCGTACATGGGAGGCCATGCGTCTAGGTTATGATAGATATCATATGCCCACAGAATTATTCTTGGTTGACCCAATAGACCCCAAAGAAAAATGAGAAGATTACTATCATATTCTCTCCGATGGTGAGTCTTCTCTTGACATATAATTATCTCAACTGTCTCTAATTGAGAATTATATTTCATCCAAACTCCAAGATTATATAGGTAGTGCTCGTAGATATACTCAGCAAGTGGATGAGCACAACCCTGTCTTATGATAACACGAAGTCGCATGTCGTTAGACATCTTGTATGATAGTGGCAAAACACCCTTCCAACGTTGGGTTTGTCTCACCCTATTTGCTTCACCAAATATAACTACTAAATGATGTATAAAATACAACACACTTTTTTATACTGATTAGGGAGAACATCCACATCTAGAGACCACCGTTCTATTTCCCTGTTACGCTCGCTCGACCCAGCTACACTCTTGTAACCTGAAAGGAATTGTGAAGCAAAAGGGTGAGCACAAATAGCCCAGTAAAGAATATCATGACTACAGATAATTAAATTATCAATAGCCTTCATCAGTAATAAATCAGAGATTTAGAACATATGGTAGAAGATAAAAGTTTCCAACCATAATAGCAGCGAAATCAACAATCCATTAGAAGAGTCAAGTAGAACATAATGTCTACTATCTCCTCTAGATTTAAAGTCCATCGTTAATATTTCATTCCTGTAATAATCATCAACCGTTCTTAGTGATACCCAAAAGAAAGATAACTCTCATCACCTGTCTTCACCTGAACCACCACAGATTAAAATTAAATCACAATTCATATTTATAATCAAGTAAATCAACAGTCCAACTTTGCACTACATGCCAAAGATATACAACTGTAAAACCAATAACCAACAGTCCATATTTGCACTACAGGCCAAAGATATACAACTGTAAAACCAATAATCAACAGTCCATCTTTGCACTACAGGCCAAAGATATACAACTGTAAAACCAATAATGTTGAGACTCAGCTTAATAGTATCACGATCACGAATTATCCATGCACTACGGGCCAAGGATATTGGTGTTTTCAATTACGGTCATGATTATACCGAATAATCCCTGGTCATAATCATACCAAGTCCATCTATGCACTACGGGCCAAAGATGACTTTTACCACATCGTTTGTAACATTACGGTCATGATTATACTGAATAATCCCTGGTCATAATCATACCAAGTCCATCTATGCACTACTGGCCATAGATGACTTTCAACACAATATAAGCATGAGAATGATGACAATGATATAAAGAATCAATCACATGAGATAAAGGATAAATTTTTAAAGACTTTAACAATTTAATTTATCCATAATTCAATAATATCCAAATTATCAATATGATACTGCTTTGTGGAGTAAAATTCAAGAATAATATTATATCAAAAATGATTTGAACAGAAAATAATATTTCAACGAATATTCAACGAAGATAATAACATTATTCATTAAATAATAACATTAAATTCATTTACTAATATTATTAGTCATTAAATAATATTTTAAATCAATGATTTCATACACCTTCATCCAAATGTTATAAATTATTTAATAATCTCATAATCTAATTTTATTACAATAATATTTTATTCATTTCCTAAACTTATATATAATTTATTTTAAGTGTTTACACTTTACTAAATAATGCATTTAATCATCCTAAAATGTCAAACCCATAAAATTTCATCATCAATAACAAAAACTCTCATCAAAAATCTGCATATACCTTATATAAGATTCTCAAGCCATAAAATCCTATTTTTTAATTTTTTTACTTCACATAACATATTTAATTCATTTATTCATAACTAGTTTATTTTGATGAAAATACGAAATCAGTCCCAAAAAATTTTCTTTTCTGGGATTTATCATAATATAGTTCCATATTGAACATATATTTTTCTCTGAATTTTTAAAATTCATTTACTATTTTTTATATGGCCAAAACTGCCGAATATTTAGACATTTATCATAAACTGTATTTTTGTCCAACAATTTTAAAATTTACAGAGTATACTGCTATTATATATATGTACTCCCAATAAAAATTTCACCAATTTTGGAGTTAACCACAAGGAGTTATAAGGGTTTACTTTTAAAATAGTCTTTTTCCATAAAATTCATAACTCCTAATTTATACATCCAAAAATAGCTATTTTTTGACACAATCTAGAAAACTCATCAAATTATCATTTTAAATTTTTTTAGAATTTTTTAGGGTCAGAAAAATTACGAAACTGAAAAACATAATAACCCTTACAATCTCTTACCTCAAAAGAGCAGTATTTCTGACTGAAATATCGGATGTAAAGCCGAAGGAACCTTGCACTGAATAATAACTTTCAAAGTATCTAAATACTCATAAAAATACGCTCGATAATATAGAGAAAGAAAATTTATGTTTTTGGTGTGATTTTCAATTCTAACATAAGCACCTATTTATAGGAAAATACTAGAATGCCAAATGAGACTAAATTAATAAAATAATAATATATTTTATTTTTTCTCCTACGCATCCTTCCATGACCAGCCTCCACAATTGAACCAAAAATTCCGGCACATGTTTTGAAAAAACAAAAGTGGGTCCCACCCATAATTTTAATAAAAATATTTTATTTTATAAAACTTCAACAATTCCTATAAAATAGCTCTTTTATCAGAAAATTTTGAATTTTATGTCCATTCCACACGAAATCGAATTCTCTACAACTTTATAGCTTTAAGTTTTTCCAAATTCTAAACAGAAAATGACCAAAATCCCCAAACGGATGATTTTAAATACCTCTTAAAATTCATAACAAATCATACGTTAATTTTTAACGGTTCAAAATTTGTGGACATATACTCAACTTATATATATATAACATATCCAAAAATCATAATGATCCAACGGTCGGATCAAAATTATAACTCACTCAATAGAGCTTAAGAACACTGATTTGATTTTCGGACTATAAGTCCCTCGTACCAGTTTCACTCAAACAGTCACCACGAAAAATCCACAAAGAATATTTGGGTGATTCAAATTTCTGCATTTAGCTTACTTCCAGGGCTTTCTTTTGATATATGGCTCATCTCCTAACTCATTATACACAAAGAGTTATTGATTTTACAAAATCAAGTAGTAAACTAATTTTTCTGAAAATCTCCATATTTCGTTCTTCATTTCGACAAAATACCGATAAAACACCTCAGCATTAATTCTTTCATTTATATATATATATATATATATATATATATATATATATATATATATATATATATTTCCTTATCATATAAATCAATAATTAATTATTCACAAATAATATTAAAGAATCACAATTATGACAACCAGGTCGTTCCTAGGAAAGAGGGGGCTTTCCGATAATGATTTCTCCTTACTAGCCCACAATTAGGTGACCAAATATCTCCTTAGACAGAACTTTCTTAGACATTGCCAATAATGCTATCTAAAAATATTATTCAAATAATATGAATTATTGATCTGATAGTGGGAAATACTGTGCAGTGACAATTATTGAACAACAATAATATAAAATATCAACGTAGTAATTATTGAATCAATAAAATAAAATATTGAACAGTAATTACTGTAACAATTATTGAGTAGTGTCTTCTTACGTAAGAATCAATAATTCAAAAAAAAATAATGTGCAATACCGTGTGCTACTGTGCAACAACGCGTATTAATTTACTTTACCCACCGAATATTTCAACAGTGTTAACGGTACAACTACGCCGTTATTTATAAAAACTCATATTTGTCATTTTCTTCATCTGACAGTTATTCTGTTATGGGGCCCACAAATGGCTGCGCTGTCGTACGAATATTTTCCGACAACAAGAATATTCCACAACCAAACGAATATTCCCGGATAGCAATGAATATTTTATAACCACTTGCTTATTTTGAAAAAAAAATAATTTCACCCATAACTTTAAACTTTTATCAATTTAATTGTTTGCTAAATAGAAAAATTGAATACTTTATTTCATAAAATTTAGAGTCTTACAATCTCCCCTCCTTATGAAATTTCGCCCTCGAAATTTACGTACCTAATATTTCGAAGAGTTGAGAATACATTGCTCTCATTTTAGATTCTATCTCCCCGGTCATCATAATTTTTCCATTGCTCATCTCCTGTATTTCAGATATCATTCTAGAATACAGCTTTAAAACAAATGTTAATTGACATATCACAATTTGTCAACTTAAGCAAGAAAATTTAGCATAGGTAGGATACACACTAGCAAAGGATATTACTCGTTTCTTCCCTCTTAGTTCTATTCCCTGATCTCCGCCAAAGACCATTTCCCTAAGTTCTGATACCAACTGTGACGCCTCCAAAATAGGTCCATTCCACCCAACTCATTCTGAGTCGCCAAATACATAGAACAGAAAATAACTACAACTTTATTATTACAATTGTCGTGCAAAATACAACAACACATATGTTGTGAGTTTTGATATAAATATATACCAACTGTGACTCTCATCCTAACCTTTGATAGCACATCACAATATCACCTTACATAAAGGTACAGTCAATAACTGTTTCAGAAATTAAAATCTTCAGAAAATACTCAAGGAAACCTTCGTACATGGGAGACCATGCATCTAGGTTATGATAGATATCATATGCCCACAGAATTATCCTTGGTTGACCCAATAGACCCCAAAGAAAAACGAAAAGATTACTATCATATTCTCTCCAATAATGAGTCTTCTCTTGACATATAATTATCTCCATTGTCTCTAATTGAGAATTATATTTCATCCAAACTCCAAGATTATATAGGTAGTGCTCGTAGATATACTCAGCAAGTGGATGAACACAACCCTGTCTTATGATAACACGAAGTCGCATGTCGTTAGACATCTTGTATGATAGTGGCAAAACACCCTTCCAACGTTGAGTTTGTTTCACCCTATTTGATTCACCAAATATAACTACTAAATGATGTATAAAATACAACACACTTGTCTATACTGCTTAGGGAGAACATCCACAACTAGAGACCATCGTTCTATTTCTCTGTTACCCCCGCTTGACACAGCTACACTCTTGTTACCTGAAAGAAATTGTGAAGTAAAAGGGTGAGCACAAATAGCCCAGTAAAGAATATCATGACTAAAGATAATTAAATTATCAATAGCTTTCATCAGTAATAAATCAGAGATTTAGAACATATGGTAGAAGATAAAAGTTTCTAACCATAATAGCAGCGGAATCAACAATTTATTAAAAGAGTCGAGTAGAACATAATGTCTACTATCTCCTCTAGATTAAAAGTGCATTGTTAATATTTCATTTCTGTAATAATCATCAACCGTTCTTGGTGATACCCAAGACAAAGATAACTCTCATTGTGACGCCCCCAAAATAGGTATACATCACACATTCTGAGTCGCCAAATACATGGTACAGAAACAAATACAACTTAAAATAATTGTCGTGCAAAATACGACAACACAAATACTGTGAGTTTAAATACAAATATTGTCTTCTAGACAATATCCACACTCAAATAAGTTTTCATTACAATTATTGAAACACTATTTTATAAAATAGTGAGGACTGCTAACACAACTGACTGAAAACATCACTCCACACCCCGACTAGTTCCCACTATATTCTCGCCTCTTGATAAAAAATAGAACAAAAAAGAAAAGGGTGAGCTCAACTAGCACAATAAAGAATATTATGACTAAGATAATAAACAACAACTTATCATTAGTCTTCAACAGGAAAAAAAACTGATAAAATATAATAGACAACAAGTTTTAGATCAACAAGTACAGCGAAAATAGCAAACCATTAGAAGAGTTAAGTAGAGAATGAATTCTACTATCTTCTAAGATTTAAAAGTCCATCAACGATATTTTATCCCTGTAACATCAATCAATAACCATCTTTAATCAAATATTCATCTTTGCACTACAGACCAAAGATATTCATTTGTAACACCAGTCGGTCATGTTCATCTCAACACCTGTTCATCTTTGCACTACGGGCCATGGATATTCATCAGTTAATCATTCATCTTTGCACTACAGACCAAAAATATTCAGTAATATCATCATTTAGGACTGGATGATGAAAAATTATCTTAAAGAAAACGAATCCAATGAGACAAAAGGATAAATATTACGGATTCGTATTATAGTTTATCCAAGTGCAACAATACTCCATAATAACTAATTGTGAAGAAGAATTTAAAAATAAAGATCAAAACATGGATACAATCAAAGATAGTAACCATAATAGACATCTTGGACAAAAAGAAAAATTGTTATTTTTCGGTGAATAGTGCCATATTCGTGAATAGTGCCGTATACGTGAATAGTGCCGTATACGTAAATAGTAACCCCGTCATAAAAAGTTTTAAATTTGATAAAAAGTTCATATTAATATTTCAGCATAATGATATTGAAGAAAATAATATCATTTAAAAAGAAAATAATAACCCTTACCTCAAACGAACAGTACTTCTGATCAGAATATCGTATATGAGGCTGAGTGAAACTTGTGTTGAATAGCAACTCTCAAAGTATCAAAATACTCACAAAATATGTGACGCCCCCAAAATAGGTATACAACACCCATTCCGAGTCGCCAAATATATGGTACAAAAAGTAAACTACAACTTCAATAATACAATTGTCGTGCAAAATACGACAACACATACTGTGAGTTTAAATATAAATATTGTCTTCTAGACAATATCCACACTCAAATAAGTCCTCATTACAATTATTCAAACACTATTTTACAGAAATAGTAAGGACTGCTAAAACATCTTTCTAGAACCATCACTCCATATCCCGACTAGATCCTGCTATGTTCTCACCTCCTGAGAAGAAAAATGGAACAAAAAGGAAAAGAGTGAGCTCAACTAGTCCAGTAAAAAATATTATGACTAAGATAATATACAACAAATTATCATTAGTATTCAACAGGAAAAAATCTGATAGAATATAATCGACAACAAGTGTTAGATCAACAACTACAGCGAAAACAGCAAACCATTAGAAGAGTCAAGTAGAGAAAGAATTCTACTATCTTCTAAGATTTAAAAGTCCATCATCAATATTTTATCCATGTAACATCAATCAATATACATCTTGAATCAAATATTCATCTTTGCACTACAGGCCAAAGATATTCATTTGTAACACCAGTCGGTCATGTTCATCTCAACACCTGTTCATCTTTGCACTACAGGCCAAAGATATTCATCAGGTAATCATACATCTTTGCACTACAGGCCAAAGATATTCAGTAATATCATCATTTAGGACTGAGGATGATGAAAAATATCTTAAAAAACGAATCTAGTGAGACAGAAGGACAAATAGTAGGGATTCGTATAACAGTTTATCCAAGATCAATAATACTTCATAATAATCAATTGTGAAGCAAAATTCAAAAATAAAGATCAAAATATGGATACAATCAAAGATAGTAACCATAATAGACATCTTGGACAAAAAGGAAAAATTTTATTTTTCGGTGAATAGTGTCGTATTCGTGAATAGTGCCGTATACGTGAATAGTAACCCCGACACAAAAAGTTCTAAATTTGATAAAAAAACTCATATCAATATTTCAGCATAATGATATTGAAGAAAATAATATCATTTAAGAAGAAAATAATATCACTTACCTCAAAATATCAGTACCTCTGGTCGGAATACCGGTATAAGGCTGAAAGAAACTTGCTCTGATGAATAGAAACTCTCAAAGTATCTAAATACTCACAAAATACACTCAATAATCTAGAGAGAGAAAGAGAGAAAACTTGTTTCTGGTGTGATTTTCAATTCTAACTTAGCCCTCTATTTATAGGAAAATGTTAGCACGCCGAAGCAGACTTAACCTGCAACCTGATGGCTTTACCTGCTACTATTCCCACCCACCACATTTGAATAAAAATATCAACACATTTCTTCACCAACCAAGAGTGGGGCTCACCAATTCTAGAATTTTCCATCAAAATGATAAACTCCGAAATTTCAACAATTTCTGAACCAGTCATCTCGAAAAATTCATAATAAATCATACGTTCATTTTTAACGGTTCAAAATTTGTGGACATATACTCAACTTATATATGTATAACATATTCAAAAATTACCACGATCCAACGGTCGGATTAAAAATTATAACCCCCGCAAAATATCTTAAAAACCCTGATTTTTAATACCTCCATTCCGATAAAAATACTGATAAAAACCTCAACATTAACTCCTTCATTTTTAACCACAAAAATATATCCCTCATTTATATCCACATAAAATAAATATTTCCTTATCATATGAATCAATAATTAATTATTCACAAATAATATTACAGAATCACATTTATGACAACCAAGTCGTTCCCAGGAAAGAGGGGGCTTTCCAATAAGGATTTCTCCTTACTGGCGCGCGATTAGATGACCAAACCTCTCCTTAGACAGAACTTTCTAGACATTGCCAATAATGTTATCTAATAATATTATTCAAATAATATGAATTATTGATCTGATAAAGGAAAATACTGTGCAGCAACAATTATTAAAACAACAATAATATAAAATATCAACGCAGCAATTATTGAATCAATAAAATAAAATATTGAACAATAACTACTGTAACAATTATTGAGTAGTGCCTTCTTACGTAAGAATCAATAATTGGTGCAATACCGTGTGCTACTGTATTTTAACCATCGGGTATTCCAACAGTATTAACAGTAACAACTACGCCGTTATTTATAAACAACTTATACTTGTCGTTTTCTTCATCCAATCGCTTTCCGTTATGGGGCCCACACAAGGCTGCGCAGTCGTACGAATATTCCCCGACAGCAAGAATATTCCATGACCAAACGAATATTCCCCGACAAAATGAATATTTTATAACCACTTGCTTATTTTGTAAAATTTGCACATTTCACCCATAACCAAAGTATTATATCAAATTAACCCCTTATTATTCACAATAATATTTAGAGAAAATTTGAGTGTATTCATTAATAAGCTGGGGTCTTACAACCTCCCCTCCTTATGAAATTTCGTCCTCGAAATTGACGTACGTACCTGATATTTCGAAAAGGTGAGGATACCTCGCTTTCATTTCTGATTCCAACTCCCAGGTCATTTCTTCAATAGCATGGTTTCTCCACAAAACCTTAACTTGTGGTATAATCTTCGTGCGTAGGACATGCTCTTTCCTATCCAAGATCTTAACAGGTACCTCCTCGTACGTTAAATCTTCAGCTATCTCGTCTGGTTCTAATTCAATAATGTGGTTCGGGTCTTTAACATATTTACGAAGCATAGATATGTGAAAAACATTATGAACACGAGACATGCTTGGAGCTAATGCGAGTCTATATGCCACATTTCCTATTCGCTCAAGAATCTCAAATGGACCAACAAATCTTGAATTGAGCTTTCCTCTCTTTCTAAATCTTGTAACTCCCTTCCATGGTGCAACACGTAACAATACATGATCCCCAATATTAAATTCCACGTCCTTCCGATGAAGATCCGCATAACTCTTTTGTCGATCCTGTGCCGTTTGTATACGTTGTCGAATCGTTTGGATCTTTTCTGTAGTCATGCGTACCAACTCTGGTCCCAACAATGTTGCTTCACCCATGTCGTTCCAGCATACTGGAGAACAACATTTTCTTCCATACAACGCCTCGAATGGAGCCACACCTATGCTCGTCTGATAACTGTTATTGTAAGAGAATTCCACCAATGGTAGGTACTTATCCCAACTCCCTTTGAGATCTAGGGCACAGAGTCTTAATAGATCTTCAAGAGTTTGAATAGTCCTCTCTGATTGTCCGTCCGTTTGAGGATGGTATACCGAACTGAATCGTAAATCTGTGCCCATAGCTTTCTGCAAGCTAACCCAAAATCGTGAAGTGAATCTTGGGTCACGATCCGAAACTATGGATACTGGCATGCCATGCAATCTCACAATCTCGTTCACGTACATACTAGCAAGACGTTCAAGGGAATAAGTCTCACGTATCGGCAAGAAATGAGCAGACTTGGTTAATCTATCAACAATAACCCAAATCGCATCTATGCCTTGAGAAACCTTGGGAAGACCCGTAACAAAATCCATAGTAATGTGTTCCCACTTCCATTTCGGAATCTCAAGTGGTTGCAATGGACCCTTTGGTACTTGATGCTCCGCTTTTACACGTTGACAAGTTAAACACCTCGAGATAAACTCCGCGATCTCTCTTTTTATATTGCTCCACCAAAATGTATGTCGAAGATCGTGATACATTTTGGTACTCCCAAGATGGATTGCAAATGGTGTGTTGTGTGCCTCCATCATTATTCTATGCTTCAAGTCAAAATCGTTAGGAACATAAAGTTTGGAGTTGACTCGAAGTATTCCTTCTTCATCGATTCTTGCTTCTGGAATAGCACATCCTTGTACTTTCTTCTTCATACGCATCAGCTCCATGTCCGTAGCTTGAGCAGCTTAAACTTTATCGATTAAAGTCGGTTCTACTCGTATATTTGATATCATCATGTGGGTACTTGGAGCCTTCATCTCTATCTCCATCCTTTGCAAGTCATACAAAATGGGCCTTTGTGTTAACAACATTGCACTCGTACCCGTATATGATCTTCTACTCAATGCGTCAGCTACTACGTTTGCTTTTCCATGATGATATTGGATGGTATGATCGTAATCTTTCAACAGCTCGAGCCAACATCGTTGCCACATGTTGAGTTCCTTTTGGGTGAAGAAATATTTGAGGCTTTTATGATCTGTATAGATCTCCACTTTCTCCCCATACAGGTAGTGTCTCCAAATCTTCAACGCGAAAACGACTGCTGCCAACTCCAAATCATGAGTAGGATAATTCCTCTCATATTCTTTGAGTTGTCGCGAGGCATAGGCTATGACTTTCCCATGTTGCATGAGAACACATCCTAACCCTTTGCCTGAAGCATCGCTGTAGATAACAAATCCATTCGAACTAGATGGTATTGTCAGAACAGGTGCCGAAATGAGTCTACTCTTGAGTTCTTGGAAACTCTTCTCGCATTCCTCACTCCATACGAATTTTATATCTTTCCGAGTCAGCTGAGTTAACGGAGTAGCGATTCGAGAAAATCCTTCCACAAATCTCCGATAATAACCAACTAAGCCCAGAAAGCTACGTACTTCGGTTACCGAATTCGGTTGCTCCCAACTTTGTATGGCTTCAATCTTCGTCGGGTCGACAGATACTCCATGTTTTGACACCACGTGCCCAAGGAATGCAACTTTCTCAAGCCGGAACTCGCATTTCTTAAGTTTGGCATATAGTTTGTTTTCACGAAGCCTTTGCAATATCAGCTTCAAATGGCGCTCATGATCTTCACGGCTTTTGGAATAGATGAGGATGTCATCAATAAAGACAACAACGAACTGATCCAAATATTCTTTGAATACACGGTTCATCATATCCATGAAGGCAGCAGGAGCATTAGTCAATCCAAAAGACATGACTAAGAATTCATAATGCCCGTACCGAGTTCTGAAGGCAGTCTTTGGACCTCAGTTTTAATCTTCAGCTGATGATATCCAGAACGAAGATCGATCTTTGAACAGAATTGTGCTCCTTGTAACTGGTCGAACAGGTCATCAATGCGAGGTAGCAGATACATATTCTTGATGGTGACATGGTTCAATTCTCGATAGTCGATACAAAGTCGCATACTCCCGTCTTTCTTCTTTACGAATAACATAGGAGCACCCCAAGGAGATGTACTAGGACGAATAAAATCGATGTCCAACAACTCCTGTAGTTGGACTTTTAACTCCTGAAGTTTAATAGGAGCCATTCGATATGGGATTTTAAAAATGGGCTTTATACCGGGTTCAAGGTCAATAAAGAATTTAACTTCATGTTCTGGGGGTAGACCAGGAAGTTCTTCAGGAAATACATCGGGAAATTCTCTAACAATTGAAATATTATTCAAATCTGACTTGTCTTTGTTCAAATCTATAACATGGGCTAAGAAAGCTTGACATCCGTTTTTCAATAAACGAATAGCTTTGTGGCTTGATATGACAGTGACTGATTTTAGTGGTTTAGTAGTTTGAATTCGTATAACAAGTTAGTTAGGAATATAAAAACTAACAATCTTACGAAAATAATCAATTTTAGCATGATGAGTGGTTAACCAATCAATTCCTAAAATCACATCAAAAGCAAGTATCTTTAAAGAGATAAGATCAACAGGTAATGTGATAGTGCCAACTTGGATCATGCAAGATTTATAAACTGTAGATGTAACGAAGGTTTCACCCAACGGAGTTTCAACAGATAAGTCAAAGTCCAATTTCTCCGGAGTCAAGTTTAAACGTTGAGCACAAGCAGGAGGGATAAAAGAATGGGTAGAACCGGTATCTAGTAAAGTATAAACTTCACAAGAATTCAAGATTAGCTTACCCATGAGCAAGTTTTTATTCAGCCTTATACCGGTATTCCGACCAGAGGTACTGATATTTTGAGGTAAGGAATATTATTTTCTTCTTAAATGATATTTTTTTTTTCAATATCATTATGCTGAAATATTGATATGAGTTTTTTATCAAATTTAGAACTTTTTGTGTCAGGATTACTATTCACGTATACGGCACTATTCACGTATACGACACTATTCACGAATACGACACTATTCACCGAAAAATAAAATTTTTCCTTTTTATCCAAGATGTCTATTATGGTTACTATCTTTAATTGTATCCATATTTTGATCTTTATTTTTGAATTTTGCTTCACAATTGATTAGTATGAAGTATTATTGATCTTGGATAAACTGTTATACGAATTTATACTATTTATCCTTCTGTCTCACTAGATTTCTTTAAGATATTTTTCATCATCCTCAGTCCGAAATGATGATATTACTGAATATCTTTGGCCTGTAGTTCAAAGATGTATGATTACCTGATGAATATCTTTGGCCTGTAGTGCAAAGATGAACAGGTGTTGAGATGAACATGACCGACTGGTGTTACAAATGAATATCTTTGGCCTGTAGTGCAAAGATGAATATTTGATTCAAGATGTATATTGATTGATGTTATAGGGATAAAATATTGATGATGGACTTTTAAATCTTAGAAGATAGTAGAATTCTTTCTCTACTTGACTCTTCTAATGGTTTGCTGTTTTCGCTGCAGTTGTTGATCTAAAACTTGTTGTCGATTATATTCTATCAGATTTTTTCCTGTTGAATACTAATGATAATTTGTTGTATATTATCTTAGTCATAATATTCTTTACTGGGCTAGTTGAGCTCACCCTTTTCCTTTTTGTTCCATTTTTCTTCTTAGGAGGTGAAAACATAGCAGGATCTAGTCGGGGTATAGAGTGATGGTTCTAGAAAGATATTTTAGCAGTCCTCACTATTTCTGTAAAATAGTGTTTGAATAATTGTAATGAGGACTTATTTGAGTGTGGATATTGTCTAGAAGATAATATTTGTATTTAAACTCACAGTATGTGTTGTCGTATTTTGCACGACAATTGTATTATTGAAGTTGTAGTTTGCTTTTTGTACCATGTATTTGGCGACTCAGAATGGGTGTTGTATACCTATTTTGGGGGCATCACAGTTGGTATCAGAGTTTAGGGATATGATCCCTGGCTGAGATGTGAGGCAAGAACTAGGAGGGGAGAGACGGGGAATTTCTTAGCTAGTATGACCTGACTAAGTTTATTTGATGTTTATTTGGTCGGTCAGAGTATAGGGATAATATATGACATGACTATTAACCCTTATTTTATGGCAGTATTTAAGAATGGTAGTTGAGAACGTTAATAATGGAGTAAATCAGACCGTGGAGACACCTTTGATCACCACCCAGGGGAACGTGCAACAGGAAGGCAATATTCCTCCTGTAAACAACGTTACCGAGCAAACGATGAATGATGGAATGTTTAAGAGCTTTTTGAAGTTCATGTAAAATCAGACGAGGGAGACTCTTGTGCAGAATACAGGTGGAAATCATAACAACGCGTGGTTTGTCACAGCCAAACAGTTCAAAGAATTAGGACCACCAGAATTTAAGGGAAAGCCGGATCCGACCATGGCAGAAACGTGGGTCAAGCATATTACCAAGATATTCGATGTCTTGGGATGCACGGAGGAACAAAAGATTCCATTCGCCACCTTTATGTTCCGCGGTGAGGAAGACTACTGGTGGGAGTCTGTGAAGCGTACCCAGCCTGACGCACTCAACATGTCCTAGGAAACATTTCAAAAACTGTTCAATGACAAGTACTTTCCTGAAAGTATTCGTCATATGAAGGAGGTGGAGTTTATCAGACTGGAACAAAACAACATGACGGTGTCCCAGTACGAGGCGAAATTTGTAGAGTTATCCAGGTTTGCACCTCATTTGGTCGAAAATGAGGAACGAATGACAAGGATGTTTCTGAGAGGTCTAAAACCCGAGATTCGGCAATATCTTATCTCTCATAAATTTTCTTTATATTCAGATGTTGTAAACAGGGCTCAATTATTAGAGCGAGATAATGAGTATGTGCAACCGAGGGACCACAACCAGGGTCATACCGGTGGCGCCAGTCATCGAAACAATGAAAACCAACAGGGAGGAAAATATTCAGACAAAAGCGGTAACCACTCTGGTGGTAATCATGGTCGTGATAATAGAAGGAGCAAGTTGGGAGGAGATTTCAAGAAGAGAAGGTACAACAATGATAACGTGAAGACGTCTGTACAAACATCAACTGTTTCTAGGGGATGAGAACGACCACCGGTCGTATGTTACAAATGTGGGAAAGAGGGACATATCAGTCCAAATTGCCCACAATAATCCAAGGTATGTTATAACTATGGAAAGGAGGGTCATATAGCTCGAGAGTGTTCTGTAGCAAAACCAAGTTCAGCAGGGATGGTGACTCCAAAAGTTGTCCCGGATAAACTCCGAAAATTTAATAATTTCTGAACCAGTCATCTCGTAAAATTCATAATAAATCATACGTTCATTTTTAACGGTTCAAAATTTGTGGACATATACTCAACTTATATATGTATAACATATTCAAAAATTACCACGATCCAACGGTCGGATTAAAAATTATAACCCCTCAAAATATCTCAAAAACCCTGATTTTTAATACCTCCATTCCGACAAAAATACTGATAAAAACCTCAACATTAACTCCTTCATTTTTAACCACAAAAATATATCCCTCATTTATATCCACATAAAATAAATATTTCATTATCATATGAATCAATAATTAATTATTCACAAATAATATTACAGAATCACATTTATGACAACCAGGTCGTTCCCAGGAAAGAGGGGGCTTTCCAATAAGGATTTCTCCTTATTGGTGCGCAATTAGATGACCAAACATCTCCTTAGACAGAACTTTCTAGACATTGCCAATAATGTTATCTAATAATATTAATCAAATAATATGAATTATTGACCTAATAAAGAAAAATACTCTGCAGCAACAATTATTGAAATAACAATAATATAAAATATCAACGCAGCAATTATTGAATCAATAAAATAAAATATTGAACAATAACTACTGTAACAATTATTGAGTAGTGCCTTCTTACGTAAGAATCAATAATTGGTGCAATACCGTGTGCTACTGTATTTTAACCACCGGGTATTCCAACAGTATTAACGGTAACAACTACGCCGTTATTTATAAATAACTTATACTTGTCGTTTTCTTCATCCAATCGCTTTTCGTTATGGGGCCCACACAAGGCTGCGCCGTCGTACGAATATTCCCCGACAGCAAGAATATTCCACGACCAAACGAATATTCCCCGACAAAATGAATATTTTATAACCACTTGCTTATTTTGCAAAATTTGCACATTTCACCCATAATCAAAGTATTATATCAAATTAACCCCTTATTATTCACAATAATATTTAGAGAAAATTTGATTTTATTCAATAATAAGCTGGGGTCTTACAAAATATGCTCGAGAATATAGAGAGAGAAAGAGAGAAAACTTATGAATTCTGGTGTGATTTTCAATTCTAGCTTAGCCCTCTATTTATAGGAAAATGTTAGCACGCCGAAGCAGACTTGACCTGCAACCTGATGGCTTTACCTGCTACTATTCCCACCCACCACATTTAAATAAAAATTTCAGCACATTTCTCACCAACTAAAAGTGGGGCCCACCAATTCTAGAATTTTCCACCAAAATGATAAATTTCGAAACTTCAATAATTTCTACACCAGTCATCTCTTAAAATTCATAACATATCATACGTTTATTTTTAACGGTTCAAAATTTGTGGACGTATACTCAACTTATATATGTATAACATATTCAAAAATCACAACGATCTAACGGTCGGATTAAAAATTATAACTCACGCAATATAACTCAAAAATACTGGTTTGATTTTTAATACCTCTATTCCGACAAAAATACGGATAAAATAACTCAGTATTAATTCCTTCATTTATAACCACAAAAATATATCCCTCATTTATATCCACACAAAAAAATAAATATTTTCTTATCATATAAATCAATAATTAATTATTCACAAATAATATCACAGAATCACAATTATGACAACCAGGCCGTTCCCAAAAAAGAGGGGGCTTTTCAATAAGGATTTCTCCTTACTGACGTGCAATTAGATGACCAAACCTCTCCTTAGACAGAACTTTCTAGACATTGCCAATAATGTTATCTAATAATATTATTCAAATAATATGAATTATTGATCTGATAATGGAAAATACTGTGCAGCGACAATTATTGAAACAACAATAATATAAAATATCAACGTAGCAATTATTGAATCAATAAAATAAAATATTAAACAGTAATTACTGTAACAATTATTGAGTAGTGCCTTCTTACATAAGGATCAATAATTAGTGCAATACCGTGTGCTACTGTATTTTAACCACCGGGTATTCCAACAGTATTAACGGTAACAACTACGTCGTTATTTATAAACAACTTATACTTGTCGTTTTCTTCATCCAATCGCTTTCCGTTATGGGGCCCACACAAGGTTGCGCCGTCGTACGAATATTCCCCGACAGCAAGAATATTCCACGACCAAACGAATATTCCCCGACAAAATGAATATTTTATAACCACTTGCTTATTTTGTAAAATTTGCACATTTCACCCATAACCAAAGTATTATATCAAATTAACACCTTATTATTCTCAATAATATTTAGAGAAAATTTGATTTTATTCATTAATAAGTTGGGGTCTTACAACCTCCCCTCCTTATGAAATTTCGTCCTCGAAATTGACGTACGTACCTGCTGTTTCGAAAAGGTGAGGATATCTCGCTTTCATTTCTGATTCCAACTCCCAGGTCATTTCTTCAATAGCATGGTTTCTCCACAAAACCTTAACTTGTGGTATAACCTTCGTGCGTAGAACATGCTCTTTCCTATCCAAGATCTTAACAGGTACCTCCTCGTACGTTAAATCTTCGGCTATCTCGTCTGGTTCTAACTTAATTATGTGGTTTGGGTATTTCACATATTTACAAAGCACAGATACGTGAAAAACATTATGAACACGAGACATACTTAGAGGTAATGCGAGTCTATAGGCCACATTTCCTATTCGGTCAAGAATCTCAAATGGACCAACAAATCGTGAATTTAGCTTTTCTCTCTTTCCGAATCTTGTAACTCCCTTCCATGGTGTAACACGTAACAATACATGATCCCTAATATTAAATTCCACGTCCTTTCGATGAAGATCCGCATAACTCTTTTGTCGATCCTGTGCCGTTTGTATACGTTGTCGAATCGTTTGGATCTTTTCTGTAGTTATGCGTACCAACTCTGGTCCCAATAATATTGCTTCACCCACCTCGTCCCAGCATACTGGAGAACGACACTTTCGTCCATACAAGGCTTCAAATGGAGATATACCTATACTTGTCTGATAACTGTTGTTGTAGGAGAATTCCACCAGTGGCAAGTACTTATCCCAACTTCCTTTGAAATCTAGAACACAGAGTCTTAATAGATCTTCCAGAGTTTGAATAGTCCTCTCTGATTGTCCGTCCGTTTGAGGATAGTATGCTGAACTGAATCTTAAATTCGTACCCATAGCTTTCTGCAAGCTAACCCAAAATCGTGAAGTGAATCTTGGGTCACGATCCGAAATTATGGATACTAGCATGCCATGCAATCTCACAATCTCATTCACGTACATACTAGCAAGATGTTCAACGAAATAAGTCTCACGTATAGGCAAGAAATGGGCAGACTTGGTTAATCTATCAACAATGACCCAAATCGCATCTAAGCCTTGAGAAACCTTGGGAAGACCCGTAACGAAATTCATAGTAATGTGTTCCCACTTCCATTTCGGAATCTCAAGTGGTTGCAATGGACCCTTTGGTACTTGATGCTCCGCTTTTACACGTTGACAAGTTAAACACCTCGAGATAAACTCCGCGATCTCTCTTTTCATATTGCTCCACCAAAATGTATGTCGAAGATCATGATACATTTTGGTACTCCCAGCATGGATTACAAACAGTGTGTTGTGTGCCTCCATCATGATTCTATGCTTCAAATCAGAATCGTTAAGAACACAAAGTCTGGAGTTGACTCAAAGTATTCCTTCTTCATCGATTCTTTCTTTCGGAATAGCACCTTCTTGCACTTTCTTCTTCATACGCATCAGCTCCATGTCTGTAGCTTGAGTAACTTTAACTTTATCGATTAAATTCGGTTCTACTCGTATGTTTGATATCATCACGTGGGTACTTAGAGCCTTTACCTCTATCTCAATCCTTTGCAAGTCATACAAAATGGGCCTTTGTGTTAACAACATTGCACTCGTACCCGCATATGATCTTCAACTCAATGCGTCAGTTACAACGTTTGCTTTTCCAGGATGATATTTAATGCTATGGTCGTAATCTTTCAACAACTCGAGGAAACGTCGTTGCCGCATGTTGAGTTCCTTTTGGGTAAAGAAATATTTGAGGCTTTTATGATCCGTATAAATCTCCACTTTCTCCCCATACAGGTAGTGTCTCCAGATTTTCAACGCAAAAATGACTGCTGCTAACTCCAGATTATGAGTAGAATAATTTCTCTCATATTTTTTGAGATGTCGCGAGGCATAGGCTATGACTTTCCCACGTTGCATGTGAACACATCCTAACCCTTTGCCTGAAGCATTACTGTAGATAACAAATCCATCCGAACCAGATGGTATTGTCAAAATAGGTGCCGAAATGAGTCTCTTCTTGAGCTCTTAGAAACTCTTCTCTCATTTCTCGCTCCATACGAATTTTGTATCTTTCCGAGTCAACTGAGTTAACGGAGTAGCGATTCGAGAAAATTCTTTCACGAATCTCCAATAATAACCAGCTAAGCCCAGAAAGCTACGAACTTCGGTCACCGACTTCGGTTGCTCCCAACTTTGTATTGCTTCAATCTTCTATCTTTGAAAAGAATTGTGCTCCTTGCAACTGGTCGAACAGGTAATCAATACGAGGTAGGGGATACCTATTCTTGATGGTGACATGGTTCAATTTCTGGTAGTTAATACAAAGTCGCATACTCCCAAGATGGATTGTAAACGGTGTGTTGTGTGCCTCCATCATGATTCTATGCTTCAAGTCAAAATCGTTAGGAACACAAAGTCTGGAGTTGACTCGAAGTATTCCTTCTTCATCGATTCTTGCTTCTGGAATAGCACCTTCTTGCACTTTCTTCTTCATACGCATCAGCTCCATGTCCGTAGCTTGAGCAGCTTTAACTTTATCGATTAAAGTCGGTTCTACTCGTATAATTGATATCATCATGTGGGTACTTAGAGCCTTCATCTCTATCTCCATCCTTTGCAAATTATACAAAATGGGCCTTTGTGTTAACAACATTGCACTCGTACCCGCATATGATCTTCTACTCAATGCATCAGCTACTACGTTCGCTTTTTCAGGATGATATTGGATGGTATGATCGTAATCTTTCAACAACTCGAGCCAACGTCGTTACCGCATGTTGAGTTCCTTTTGGGTGAAGAAATATTTGAGGCTTTTATGATCTGTATAGATCTCCACTTTCTCCCCATACAGGTAATGTCTCTAGATCTTCAACGCGAAAACTACTGCTACCAACTACAAATCATGAGTAGGATAATTCCTCTCATATTCTTTGAGTTGTCGCGAGGCATAGGCTACGACTTTTCCATGTTGCATGAGAACATATCCTAACCCTTTGCCTGAAGCATCGTTGTAGATAACAAATCCATCCGAACCAGATGGTATTGTCAGAACAGGTGCCGAAATGAGTCTCCTCTTGAGTTCTTGGAAACTCTTCTCGCATTCCTCACTCCATACGGATTTTGTATCTTTCCGAGTCAGCTGAGTTAACGGAGTAGCGATTCGAGAAAATCGTTCCACAAATCTCCGATAATAACCAGCTAAGCCCAAAAAGCTACGTACTTCGGTTACCGACTTCGGTTGCTCCCAACTTTGTATGGCTTCAATTTTCGCCGGGTCGATAGATACTCCATGTTTTGACACCACGTGCCCAAGGAATGCTACTTCCTCAAGCCAGAACTCGCATTTCTTCAGTTTGGCATATAGCTTGTTTTCATGAAGCCTTTGCAGTACCAGCTTCAAATGGTGCTCATGATCTTTACGGCTTTTGGAATAGATGAGGATGTCATCAATAAAGACAACAACGAACTAATCTAAATATTCTTTGAATACACGGTTCATCATATCCATGAAGACAGCAGGAGCATTAGTCAATCCAAACGACATGACTAAGAATTCATAATGCCCGTACCGAGTTCTGAAAGTAGTCTTTGGAATATCCTCAGTTTTAATCTTCAGCTGATGATATCCAAAACGAAGATCGATCTTTGAAAAGAATTGTGATCCTTGGAACTGGTCGAACAGGTCATCAATGCGAGGTAACGGATACCTATTCTTGATGGTGACATGGTTCAATTCTCGATAGTCGATACAAAGTCGCATACTTCCGTCTTTCTTCTTTACGAATAAATCAGGAGCACCCCAAGAAGACGTATTAGGACGAATGAAACCGATGTCTAACAATTTCTGTAATTGAACTTTTAACTCCTGAAGTTCAATAGGAGCCATTCGATATGGGCTTTTAGAAATGGGCTTTGTACTGGGTTCAAGGTCAATAAAGAATTCAACTTCACATTCTGGGGGTAGACCAGGAAGTTCTTCAGGAAATACGTCAGAAAATTCACTAACAACAGAAATATTATTCAAATCTGACGTATTTTTGTTCAAGTCCATAACATGGGCTAAGAAAGCTTGACTTCTGTTTTTCAATAAACGAATGGCTTTATAGCTTGATATGACAGCGATTGATTTTAATAGTTTGGTTGCTTGAATTCATATAACAGGTTGGTTAGGAATATGAAAACTAACAACCTTACGAAAATAATCAATTTTGGCATGATGAGTAGTTAACCAATCAATTCCTAAAATCACATCAAAAGCAAGTATCTTTAAAGAGATAAGGTCAACAGGTAATGTGATTGTGCCAACTTGGATTAAGCAAGATTTATAAACTGTAGACGTAATAAAAGTTTCTCCTAACGGAGTCTCCACAGATAGGTCAAAGTTTAATTTCTCCGGAGTCAAGTTTAAACGTTGAGCACAAGCAGAAGAGATAAAGGAATGGGTAGAACCGGTATCTAGTAAAGTATAAACTTCGTAAGAATTCAAGATTAGCTTACCCGTGATCACCTCGTTCGGGTTTCTCGCGTTTTGGCCAGTCACGACAAACGCTCTTCCAGGAACCGCTGATTTCGACTTATCCGGGACAGCTTTTGGAGTCACCATCCCCGCTGAACTTAGTTTTGCTATAGAATACTCTCGAGCTATATGACCCTCCTTTTCACAGTTATAACATACATTAGATTGTTGTGGGCAGTTTGGGCTGATATGTCCCTCTTTCCCGCATTTGTAACATACGACCGGTGGTCGTTCTCCTCCCCTAGAAACAGTTGATGTTTGTGCTGACGTCTTCACGTTATCATTGTTGTACCTTCTCTTCTTGAAATCTCCTCCCGACTCGCTCCTTCTATTATCACGGCCACGATTACCACCAGAGTGGTTACCGCTTTTGCCCGAATGCTTTCCTCCCTGCTGGTTTTCATTGCTTCGATGACTGCCACCACCGGTATGTCCCTGGTTGTGGTCCCTCGGTTGAACATACTCATTATCTAGCACTAATAATTGAGCCCTGTTTACAACATCTGAATATAAAGAAAATTTATGAGAGATAAGATATTGCCGAATCTCGGGTTTTAAACCTCTCAGAAACATCCTTGTCATTCGTTCCTCATTCTCCACCAAATGAGGTGCAAACCTGGATAACTCTGTAAGCTTCACCTCGTACTGGGACACCGTCATGTTGTTTTGTTCCAGTCTAATAAACTCTACCTCCTTCATATGACGAATACTTTCAGGAAAGTACTTGTCATTAAATAGTTTCTGAAACGTTTCCCAGGACATGTTGAATGCGTCAGGCTGGGTACGCTTCACAGACTCCCACTAGTAGTCTGCCTCACCGCGGAACATAAAGGTGGCGAATGGAACCTTATGTTCCTCCGTGCATCCCAAGACATTGAATATCTTGGTAATTTGCTTGACCCACGTTTCTGCCTTGATCGGATCCGGCTTTCCCTGAAAGTCTGGTGGTCCCAACTCTTTAAACTGTTTGGCCGTGACAAACCGTGCGTTGTTATCATTTCCACCCGTATTCTGCACACGAGTCTCCCTCGTCTGATTTTGCATGAACTACAAAAAGCTCCTAAATATTCCATCATTCATCGTTTGCTCGGTAACGTTGTTTATAGGAGGAATATTGTCAGCCTGTTGCACATTCTCCTGATTGGTAACTAAAGGTGTTTCCACGGTCTCATACACTCCATTGTTAACGTTCTCAGCAGCCATTTCTAAATACTGCTATAAAACAAGGGTTAAGTAAATAAATTAACATCACATAATATCCCTATATTATGACCAACCAACAAATAAGCTTAGGTAGGACACACTAGCGAAGGATTTACTCCTATCTCCCCTCCTAGTTCTATTCCCCGATCTCCGCCAGAGACCATATCCCTAAGCTCTAATACCAACTGTGACGCCCCCAAAATAGGTATACATCACCCATTCTGAGTCGCCAAATACATGGTACAGAAACAAATACAACTTAAAATAATTGTCGTACAAAATACGACAACACAAATACTGTGAGTTTATATACAAATATTATCTTCTAGACAATATTCACACTCAAATAAGTCCTCATTACAATTATTGAAACACTATTTTACAAAATAGTGAGAACTGCTAACACAACTAACTGGAAACATCACTCCACACCCCGACTAGTTCCCGCTATATTCTCGCCTCCTGAGAAAAAATAGAACAAAAAGAAAAAGGGTGAGCTCAACTAGCCCAGTAAAGAATATTATGACTAAGATAATAAACAGCAACTTATCATTAGTCTTCAACAGGGAAAAAATCTGATAAAATATAATAGACAACAAGTTTTAGATCAACAACTGCAGCGGAAACAGCAAACCATTAGAAGAGTCAAGTAGAGAATGAATTCTACTATCTTCTAAGATTTAAAAGTCCATCAACGATATTTTATCCCTGTAACATCAATCAATAACCATCTTTAATCAAATATTCATCTTTGCACTACAGGCCAAAGATATTCATTTGTAACACCAGTCGGTCATGTTCATCTCAATACCTATTCATCTTTGCACTACGGGCCAAAGATATTCATCAGTTAATCATTCATCTTTGCACTATAGGCCAAAGATATTCAGTAATATCATCATTTAGGACTAAGGATGATGAAAAATTATCTTAAAAAAAATGAATCCAATGAGACAAAAAGACAAATATTAGTGATTCGTATTATAGTTTATCCAAGTGCAATAATACTCCATAATAACCAATTATGAAGAAGAATTCAAAAATAAAGATCAAAACATGGATACAATCAAAGATAGTAACCATAATAGACATCTTGGACAAAAAGAAAAATTTTTATTTTTCAGTGAATAGTGTCGTATTCGTGAATAGTATCGTATATGTGAATAGTGCCGTATACGTAAATAGTAACCCCGACATAAAAAGTTTCAAATTTGATAAAAAGTTCATATCAATATTTCAGCATAATGATATTGAAGAAAATAATATCATTTAAGAAGAAAATAATATCCCTTACCTCAAACGAACAGTACTTCTGATCAGAATATCGTATATGAGGCCGAATGAAACTTGTGCTGAATAGCAACTCTCAAAGTATCAAAATACTCACAAAATACGCTCGAGAATATAGAGAGAGAAAGAGAGAAAACTTATGAATTCTGGTGTGATTTTCAATTCTAACTTAGCCCTCTATTTATAGGAAAATGTTAGCACGCCGAAACAGACTTGACCTGCAACCTGATGGCTTTACCTGCTACTATTCCCACCCACCATATTTGAATAAAAATTTTAGCACATTTCCCACCAACTAAAAGTGGGGCCAACCAATTCTAGAATTTTCTACCAAAATGATAAATTTCGAAACTTTAACAATTTCTGAACCAGTCATCTCTTAAAATTCATAACAAATCATACGTTCAGTTTTAACGGTTCAAAATTTGTGGACGTATACTCAACTTATATATGTATAACATATCCAAAAATCACAAAGATCCAACGGTCGGATTAAAAATTATAACTCACGCAATATAACTCAAAAACACTGGTTTGATTTTTAATACCTCCATTCCGATAAAAATACTGATAAAACAACTCAGCATTAATTCATTCATTTATAACCACAAAAATATATCCCTCATTTATATCCAACCAAAAAAATAAATATTTTCTTATCATATAAATCAATAATTAATTATTCACAAATAATATCACAGAATCACAATTATGACAACCAGGCCGTTCCCAGGAAAGAGGGGGCTTTTCAATAAGGATTTCTCCTTACTGGCGCGCAATTAGATAACCAAACCTCTCCTTAGACAGAACTTTCTAGACATTGCCAATAATGTTATCTAATAATATTATTCAAATAATATGAATTATTGATCTGATAATAAAAAATACTGTGCACCGATAATTATTAAAACAACAATAATATAAAATATCAACGTAGCAATTATTGAATCAATAAAATAAAATATTGAACAGTAATTACTGTAATAATTATTGAGTAGTGCATTCTTACATAAGGATCAATAATTGGTGCAATACCGTGTGCTACTGTATTTTAACCACCGGGTATTCCAACAGTATTAACGGTAACAACTACGCCGTTATTTATAAACAACTTATACTTGTCATTTTTTTTATCCAATCACTTTCCGTTATGGGGCCCATACAAGGCTGCGCCGTCGTACGAATATTCCCCAACAGCAAGAATATTCCACGACCAAACGAATATTCTCCGACAAAATGAATATTTTATAACCACTTGCTTATTTTATAAAATTTACACATTTCACCCATAACCAAAGTATTATATCAAATTAACACCTTATTATTCACAATAATATTTAGAGAAAATTTGATTTTATTCATTAATAAGTTGGGGTCTTGCACTCATCACCTGTCTTCACCTGAACCATCACAGATTATAATTAAATCACAATTCATATTTATAATCGAGTAAATCAACAGTCCAACTTTGCACTACATGCCAAAGATATACAACTGTAAAATAAATAACCAACAGTCCATTTTTGCACTACAGGCTAAAGATATAAAACTATAAAACCAATAATCAACAATCCATCTTTGCACTACAGGCCAAAGATATATAACTGTAAAACCAATAACGCTGAGACTCAGCTTAATAGTATCACGACCACGAATTATCCATGCACTACGGGACAAGGATATTCGTGTTTTTAATTACAGTCATGATTATACCGAATAATCCCTAGTCATAATCATACTAAGTCCATCTATGCACAACGGGCCAAATATGACTTTTACCACATCGTTTGTAACATTACGGTCATGATTATACCGAATAATCTCTGGTCATAATCATACCAAATCCATCTATGCACTACTGGCCATAGATGACTTTCAACACAATATAAGCATGAGAATGATGACAATGATATAAAGAATCAATCACATGAGATAAAGGATAAATTTTTAAAGTCTTTAACAATTTAATTTATCCATAATTCAATAATATCCAAATTGTCAATATGATACTGCTTTGTGGAGTAAAATTTAAGAATAATATTATATCAAAAATGATTTGAACAGAAAATAATATTTCAACGAATATTGAACGAAGATAATTACATTATTCATTATATAATAACATTAAATTCATTTACTAATATTATTAATTATTAAATAATATTTTAAATCAATGATTTCATACACCTTCATCCAAATGTTATAAATCATTTAATAATCTCATAATCTAATTTTATTACAACAATATTTTAATCATTTCATAAACTTATAAACAATTTATTTTAATTGTTTACACTTTACTAAATAATGCATTTAATCATCCTAAAATATCAAATCCATAAGATTTCATCACCAATAACAAAAACTCTCATCAAAAATCTGCATATACCTTATATAGGATTCTCAAGCCCTAAAATCCTATTTTTCAATTTTCTTACTTCACATAACATATTTAATTCATTTATTCATAACTAGTCTATTTTCATAAAAATACCAAATCAATCCCAAAAAAATTTCTTTTCTGAGATTTAGCAGAATATAGTCCCATATTGAACATATATTTTTTTCAGAATTTTTAAAATTCATTTACTATTTTACATATGGCCAAAACTGCCGAATATTTAGACATTTATCATAAACTGTACTTTTGTCCAAAAATTCCGAAATTTACAGAATATACTGCTATTATATACATGTACTCCCAACAAAAATTTCACTAATTTTGGAGTTAACCACAAGGAGTTATAAGAATTTACTTTTAAAATAGTCTTTTTCCATAAAATTCATAACTCCTAATCTATACATTCAAAAATTGACATTTTTGGACACAATCTAGAAAACTCATCAAATTATCATTTCAAATTTTTTCAAAATTTTTGAGGGTCGGAAAAATTACGAAACTGAAAAACATAATAACCCTTACAATCCCTTACCTCAAAAGAGCAGTATTTCTGACTGGAATATCGGATGTAAAGCCGAAAGAACCTTGCACTGAATAGCAACTCTCAAAGTATCTAAATACTCACAAAAATACTTTCGATAATATAGAGATAGAAAACTTATGTTTCTGGTGTGATTTTTAATTCTAACCTAAGCACCTATTTATAGAAAAATGCTAGAACGCCAAAGGAGACTAAATTAATAAAATAATAATATATTTTATTTTTTTCTCCTACGCATCCTTCCATGACCAGCCTCCACAATTGAAGCAAAAATTCTAGCACATGTTTTGAAAAAATAAAAGTGGGTCCCACTCATAATTTTAATAAAAATATTTTATTTTACGAAACTTCAACAATTCCTATAAAATAGCCATTTTATCATAAAAATTTGAATTTTATGTCCATTCCACACGAAATCGAATTCTCTACAACTTTGTAGCTTTAAGTTTTTTAAAATTCTAAACAGAAAATGACCAAAATCCCTAAACGGATGATTTTAAATACCTCTTAAAATTCATAACAAATCATACGTTAATTTTTAACGGTTCAAAATTTGTGGACATATACTCAACTTATATATGTATAACATATCTAAAAATCACAACGATCCAACGGTCGAATCAAAATTATAACTCACGCAATAGAGCTTAAGAACACTGATTTGATTTTCGGACTATAAGTCCCTCGTACCAGTTTCACTCAAACAGTCACCACAAAAAATCCACAAAGAATATTTGGGTGATTCAAATTTTTGCGTTTAGCTTACTTCCAGGGCTTTCTTTTGATATATGGCTCATTTCCTAACTCATTATACACAAAGAGTTATGAATTTTACAAAATCAAGTAGTAAACTAATTTTTCTGAAATTCTCCATATTTCGTTCTTCATTTCGACAAAATACTGATAAAACACCTCAGCATTAATTCCTTCATTTATATCCATATAAAAATATATATTTTCTTATCATATAAATCAATAATTAATTATTTACAAATAATATTAAAGAATCACAATTATGACAACCAGGTCGTTTCCAGGAAAGAGGGGGCTTTTCGATAATGATTTCTCCTTACTGGCGCGCAATTAGGTGACCAAACCTCTCCTTAAACAGAATTTCATTAGACATTGTCAATAATGCTATCTAACAATATTATTCAAATAATATGAATTATTGATCTGAGAATGAAAAATACTGTGCAGTGACAATTATTGAACAACAATAATATAAAATATCAACGTAACAATTATTGAATCAATAAAATAAAATATTGAACAGTAATTACTGTAACAATTATTGAGTAGTGTCTTCTTACGTAAGAATCAATAATTCAAAAAAAAATATTGTGCAATACCATGTGCTACTATGCAACAACGCGTATTAATTTACTTTACCCACCGGGTATTCTAACAGTGTTAACGGTAATAACTACGCCGTTATTTATAAAAACTCATATTTGTCATTTTCTTCATCCGACAATTATTCTGTTATGGGACCCACAAATGGCTGCGCCGTCGTACGAATATTCCCCGACAACAAGAATATTTCACGACCAAAAGAATATTCCCTAACAACAATGAATACTTTATAACCACTTGCTTATTTTGAAAAAAAATAATTTCACACATAACTTTAAACTTTTGTCAATTTAACTATTTACTAAATAGAAAAATTTAATACTTTTATTTCATAAAATTTGGGGTCTTACAAAAATACTCAACACTAACATGTATTAAGATGCTCAACACTAAGACTAACATATTTATTAATCGTGTTAAACGTGTTGACCCGTTTAACCCAAATACACGTTTTTTATATTAAAAAAATCTCCCTGTACCCCATAATAATCAATACGGAGGATTCTTTTTTGTTAGTAAAAATGAATGGACACTATATATATATATATATATATATATATATATATATATATATATATATATATATATATATATATAAAAACTTATCTCAAGTGAACCAAACTACAAGAATAAAATTTGTCAAGGCCAGTACGTAGTACTATATCCTTAAGACAATTATGTCTCCTTACGGTACTCAGAATTGATAGCACTCATCTCCCAAGATACAATAACAACGTATGCCATAGTAGCACTCCAAATAACATACACAAGGAACCAAAAGAAAATGCTCTTAACTCTCTCTCTAAAATTAAGAACTGTGAATAATGAAAACTATATGACTAGAATGCTTGATGTTTTGCTGAATTGAATGATTGAAGTGGTTTCACCCTTTTGTCTATTTCTAGGAGGGTTAGTGACCCATCAGAAGGGACACAACCCACTGAAAAGATACATTTAAGCCAAAAATAACGTAGTTTTTGGCTTTAACAGAAAGGGCGCCTCCGGTCGGGCCAAAAATGACGTAGTTTTAGGCTTAGCAGAACAAAAACAATGTAGTTTAGGCATTAGCAGAAAATGACGCGTTCGTTCAGGCAAAAACGACGTAGTTTTAGGGCGTCCGTTCAGACAGATAGCGCTTCCCAAAACGAAGTAGTATTTAAGCATCCGTTTAGCAGATAACGCTTCCTAAAACGATATAATTTTGGTAATAAATAACATTTATCAAAATGACACAGTTTCTGATAATAGAAATAAATAAAATAAATTTTAAATAAAAGTTTAAATACATTTTGTTCTAAAAATTTATATACAATGACCCAGACCCAAGAACCGCGAGCCTCGAGCCAGGCTAAGCCGCCGCGCGCGTGTGGGTTCAAATCAAGCCTTAGCCCCTCTCCCTTCCACAAAAGTGGGGTGCCCTTTGAGGCCCAAACCCAATAGCAACTTTATTGTATATACACTCATTTAATTTTTACTTCTTAACTGATGTGTGACTTATCTTCTCACAAATATTCATTATCATTTCTATTGGTGATCTTTGAGAGTGAATTTCTCATTCATTACTCCATGGATTTGAGTTTAAAATAATTAATTTAATCTATTCATAGAGTAGAACACATTGATATATGAAATCATTTCAAATAATTAATGACACCAACTTTAATTTAGGCTCAAATTCTAACATTTTTTTGATTGTGTCGGTTGAATCTAATAAAATGAATGGTACAAAGACAAGTTGACTACTACAAACTACATAACTAACTTTAGCTAAAAATCACTCTCTTATACTGTGTATTGAAATAATGCAATGTAAGACGAAATAAAATAATTTTAAGGTATTGTAAGTGTATGTTTGGTTGTTGGTGGTGGTGGGTATTGTCGTATAATGGCAAAATTATCATATATTCATTCTATTGAAATGAATTAATTCTATTTCATCGATCTTCTCGACATGAAATAAAAAAACAAAGAGATGAAATGAATTTCCATTCCATTGAAAAGATTTATCCTCTAAAATGATTATCAAATATACTATTTTTATTTTATTCATTCTTTTATTACATTCCATCAATTGAAGGACTTATTTTTTTGGTTCTTTATTCCGCTTCCGACAAGAAAAGTTAGCGTTTAATTCTTAAAAATTGAATGGACCTACATAACTTCTTAATCATATTTTCAAGAGCATAAAAATAACCAAGACAAGAACTTGAATCTATTCTCTACTCCTTAAAACTGGCAACTCATATGATGCTCAATTACAAACCAAAGAATATCTCAAAACTTTCTACACAACACACTACAAACAAAATAAGCATCCAATAGTCACAAAACCAATCCAACCCCTTTATATATATTATATATATGCACTCATTAGATTATAACCTTTGTTTTATGATTGTGGCTCTTCATCAATTAACAAACACGTAATGCTTGTAGTCATTCTCTTTAGCTTGTTGGGCCAAGCCTTTTCCCTTGTGGAGCCATTTAATTTCTCATTCCCTTCGTTTGATTCTAGCAGTTGTGGAAATGGTAGCAACTTGATTTGTATGGGATCAGTGAGTGTTAGCAATGGGAGCTTGTGTCTTACCCCTGACCCACAACAACAACATGCAATTAAGAAAGTAGTAAATATGGTCGGACGAGTTTTGTATAGGCACCCTGTGCTTGCTTGGCCGGCTTTCTTCTCTACCACGTTCACCGTAATGATTTTGCCGGATCCAGAATCTACAGGATTTGGCGATGGAATGTCGTTCATTTTAGCACAGGACGATAAACCCTCGCCGCCTGAAAGCTTTGGCTCGTTTCTTGGCATTCTTGATCCATCAACACAAGGTAGAATTTTTAACAGTCCTACTTTGTAGATTATGCTTCATGCATATACTATATTTAATATGCACAAAGTACTAGACTGTTATCTTTTATTTTTTTTTGTTTAGTCGCAAAAGTGTTTCTCAAAGTTTCACATAATTTCATTTTTAATCCCAAGTTATTAATTTTCTCAGTTATGATCCTTGAAGTTTAAATATTTTACAAACTTGTTCTCTTTTAACTTATTGATGGAATTACTCCATTAGCTAAAATCCTTCACATGCATGTCCCAAATTATTGATAATTATATTTCTTATGTTTTATATAATGCCCATATTGTTAAATTCATACGTTTGAAATGCTTCAAATTTGTAATGGACTGTATATATAAAACGTGAGTTCGGATAAATAATTTCACTAGGTGTTAAAGGGAACAGTTGTGTAAAAAAATTAAACTTAAAGAAACACAATTGAGAAAATTAGTAATTTGTGGCTAAGAATAAAATTTTGTGGAACTTTGAGGCAACTTTTTGTCGAGCACTGTTGAGCTCCAGTTCTTTCTTCTTATACATATGTATATGCTCAAATTCTTGTTGAGAATCGAATCTAATACAAAATCATGAACTTAATGTAGGTGGCGCTCTTCGGCAACTTGCAGTAGAGCTAGACACATACAAGAACGAACAAGAACCAGATGCAAACCATATAGCCATTGACACAACAAGTGTAGCTGTACCAGTTGCTGTGAAAAGCCTAAACAGCACTGGGATTGACCTCAAAAGTGGAAGAGAAATTAGAGTTAGAATCACATATGATGGATATAACAAAGTAATTCTAATCTACGTCGCTTATGCAGGGAACCCCCTAGTGAGTTTTCTAAACCAGTCCATTGTAATGAAAGACACAGTACCAAACTACGTTTACGTGGGCTTCACAGCTGCAACCGGTACTTTATCAGAGACTCATCGCGTTCTTGATTGGAATTTCACATCATATGAGCTGCCACCGGAGTCCCTATTGGAAAACGGTGGGAGTAAAAGCAAGTCCAAAACCATGGTGATGATTGTTATTCCAATATTTGTCGGTTTGTTGCTTGTTGCAGCGTTTACGTTCCCATTTGCCCTCAGATCTATTCAGAGGAAAAATGAGAGAGATGTTAGGAAGGAAGATATTGAAAAGTTAACAAGGGATGCAGCCAATGCCCCTAGAATGTTTACTTACAGGCAGCTTTCAAAGGCTACTCACAACTTCGGCAAAGAAAACCTTTTGGGAACTGGCGGATTTGGAAGTGTTTACAAAGGGATTTTGATGGATAGGACTACTATTGCTGTCAAGAAAATTTCTGCCACCTCAACTCAAGGTATTTTCTTCCTGCAATATTTGAATATAGACAAACTTCGTTAGCTGCACAAGACAAACACACAAGTATGTATATAGGACTTACTAATTTTAACATAACTTTATTTTGCATAGTAATTAAAAATTTTATCTGGTTGGATTTCAGTTTATATATAGTGTATTAGTCATCCAAAAATTTGTCGTTTTGCTATAAACTCAAGATTCTTTTTTTCGATTCACCGCTACAAATATTAATACAGTAGCTATCTTCTCATATGATACTAGATGAAAAGTACAATTTATAGAATTTTCAGATACATTTCTAACACAAAATAAAAAAGGGCTTGATTATTAGCTATGTTACACGAATTCTTCAATTTACCCTAAAGAACACATGTCTAACACTCGACACTCAAACAAGGTATGAGCGTTGGACATTTCATTATAGTGGAAAAGGCAAAATTAAGGAGTATCCGTGTTGGACTTTTCAAAGTACTCGTGTCCGACTCCATGTAACTTAGATTAGTAGTTGCTAGATTCATCTGGTTGAAATAATCGAGCCTAGTGAGTGCATCAGGTTGCGAGAAATATTTATGATAATTATATATGCGCAGCTAGCAGCACTTCCTATATATGCTAAACAACATTTGTTATCTCTATACACTAGGTGAGAGGGAGTACTTGGCAGAAATATGCACAATCGGGCGCTTAAGACACAAAAACTTGGTGCAACTCCAAGGTTGGTGCCACGAGCACGAACAACTTCTCCTAGTCTACGAGTATATGCCCAATGGCAGCCTCGACCGTTTCATAGGCAAAGGCTTTCTTGACTGGAAAACTAGATACGACATACTAATGGGGCTAGCCTCAGTTCTAGTTTACCTACACGAAGAGTGTGGTAACCCCATTGTTCATCGCGACGTCAAACCGAACAATATAATGCTAGATTCCGACTATAATGCTCATCTTGGTGACTTTGGGCTCGCAAGGTTGCTCCAAAGTGATTCCTATGTCACAACAATGGTTGCTGGAACTCCGGGATATTTAGCCCCAGAGGTCAGCTATACAGGCCGGGCTACACCTGAGTCCGATGTTTATAGCTTTGGGATGGTTGTTTTGGAAGTGATTTGTGGGAGAAGATCAAAGGGTATTTTTGAAGAATATAGTTTGGTAGAATCTGTGTGGAATTTATACGAAAAGGGTGCATTGTTGAAATGTGTGGACCAAATGCTTGAAGGTAAAGTTGATGAGGAACAAGTGAAGAGGGCTTTGATTGTTGGCCTTGCATGTTTACATCCGGATTTTATGTTCCGGCCTCGGATGAGAAAAGTTGTGCAGATTTTCATGAACCCTTCTGAGCCTTTGATGAAATTGCCGGAGTCCAGGCCTAGTGCGATATGCGTGTCGTTGTTCTCTTCTTCGAGTTCAACTACTACTGGTTTTGGATCAAACCTTGCTACTGGTAATACAGGTTCCATGGAATTCATGCCTGATGAAATCACAGTAGTATATGATTCATGAGACCAATATAATTTAACCATCAATACATGATTTAATGGGTTGTACAGTTTTTTTTTATTTTATTATTCCATTGAATTTTATTTTATTTTTCATTTTTGGGAATGTTATTTATAAGTGATATGGACATGTAAATTGTCATAATCTATGTACCATATATTCATATGAACGAGTCATTTGAACATTAATTTTGGAAAATTTTATATTGTAAAGGGGACCAAAAAGTCTAAAACAAAAAAAATGGAATTTGGTTATATGCCTTGGGTTTGGAACAAATTATTGCTACCTCCATCACTTTGTTGCAGGTATTCGACAAGAACTTTTATAAGTGTTCCAATCATATTTAAAATTATTATTTTTAAATATATTTTATATTATCAATATTTGTATATTACATTTTTAAAAAGCTCAAATATATATTTGCATTTCTTACCTTATTGTTTAAATATACATTTTTTAAATTGAAAAGTAATTAAGATTGCAGTCCTTGCTATCGCATATGAATTATTGGGAGAAATTAAAAATACTACATACATATTAACACCAAGTATAAAAGAAAATTTTCTTCTAATACTTGTAAGAATCTACTACATATCATGCTTGCTACTAATACTAGTAAAAATCTACTCCAACATATTATTTGTTCCTACCTATAGTTAAAGATCTTAACCGAACTGGTGGCCTAACTTTGTTGCTTTAGCTGTGCGACAACCTTCTCATGCAAGCCTGTAAATCCAGCAATGGTGTCTCATCCGTATATATGAGGCTGCTGTGTCCTTTGCTGCTGGTGCTCACCCATATTATAAGCCACACTTTCAGCTTTAATTCAAGTTACACCAATCTCAATTCCCTCCGAACCAAACACGCCAATGGGAAATCTCCCCAGAACCAATTCTGAATTACAACTTGTGAAGAAAAAAAAATCCAAATTTTAATTTTTGCATCATCTTAACAATCGGGTAAAATGCAACCCTTAAGGTTGAAATTTCAGTCCAATGACCAACTAAGCTACAAGGCCTAGTTATTATAATTTTGTAAGGATTAATATGTATAACTAAATAATTAGATCCCCAAATTATATAATACCAATAATATTAATAATAATTATACTAATACTAATAATAATAATAAAAATAATTATAATAATAATAATAATATTAAGTATAATAATAATAATAATAATAATAATATTAATTATAATAGTAATAATTATACTAATAATAATAATAAGGGAAAAAATTTAATGCATTTTGGAAGCTGATTTCAAACAAGAGAAAAAATTTATATGAAAAATAAAATCATCTTCTTTAAGAAAATTAACTACTAAAGCTTCTGTGCTTGAAAGCCAATTACGTGGAAAACAATTACCAAGCAATTATTATTATTATTATTATTATTATTATTATTATTATTATTATTATTATTATTATTATAATAATAATTATTGTTATAATTATTATTATTAGTATAATTATTACTATTATAATTATTATTATTATTAATATTATTATTATTATTATTATTATTAGTAGTAGTAGTAGTAGTAGTAGTAGTAGTAGTAGTATAATTAATATTATTATTATTAGTAGTATAATTAATATTATTATTATTATTATTATTATTATTATTATTATTATTATAGATTAAAATTTTAAAATTGAAATTAAAACTAATTTACAAATTTTAAAAAGAATATATTTAAAAATAAACTTAAAATTAAAACTTAAAAATATCCCATATTTTGAAAAGACATTAAATTTTTCCCCAGAATATTAAAAGAAAAGATACCTAATCTAATTTTATAACAAAACAATTCCTTCTTTGCGAAATCAGATCTAAATGGTTGGACCCATATTCCTTCCGGCCCCATCCCTCCTCCATATTCCTTCTTTGCCTCCTCCATATTCCTTCTTTGCAAAATCAGATCTAAATGGTTGGATCTGGCGTCGGCTGACAGACGAGGCTCTCGTTGATTTGTGTTTTGTCTTGATCTGGGTTCATGTTGTATCTATTTTCTATTTTTATACATGTTCAGATTTGGTATTTATTGTCATAAGTCATGGACGATTTATGATTTTACTGCTCTGTTTTGTTCTTGATTATATCCATGGTTGGACATCGTTTGGTCGGCGATTCTTCCGGTAACGGAGTAGTCGACTGAGGCCTGGATCTTATTTTGGCTGCTAATGTTTTTGATTTAGTCTGCTATGGGTCAAGGTGCGGGGGTCACCGCGGAAGAAGGTTTTGGCCGGATTTTGGATATGTTCAAAACTAATTACTAACAGATCTTGGGGGAGTTTTTCAAAATAATAATAATAATCCTAATAATAATAATAATAATAATCATAATCCTAATCCTAATCCTAATAATAATAATAATAATAATAATAATAATCGTATCATAATAATAATAATAATAATAATAATAATAATAATAATAATCATAATATAATAATAATAATAATGAATTGGTTTGGTATAAATCTTAATTCTTTTGTTAAAATCATTGAAAGTTTTATGTAGCTCAGGTGGTTTGATGATCAAAGTTTAAAAGTTGAGGTTTTGGGTTCAATTCTTGGGAAAACTAAGTTTTTAAACAATTAATTGAAAAATGCACAAGTAAGCATGTACATGTCACGGTAGGTCAACGCACATATGGCGCATGAGGGCTAAACACCTAATCAGTGCTTCCAAATTGTTTGGAGCAACAATATTCTCTTTCAATAAACTCAAATCTCTAGAGGAAAGGTGAATTATATAGCCGATGCAAGCTCAATATTGGTACTCACTCCACAAGGGAAGAATAAAGAATTGCTTCGTGCTCGATATTACTTTCACTCTCCTTAGAATTTTATTTTATGAAGATTTGCAGGCCTTTGGAGCTACAGGCCTTGCAAATTCTAACTCTCTTTGCTTGGAACAGAATCACCCAAAATCATCATATTACCTACCACAAAGGTTCTGGTCCAAAACAAAAAATAAGAAAAAATAAAATGAATACATAGGTTTGATTTTAATTATACTATTCACAACTATAAAAATATGGTGTATTAAATAGAATTGGAGAGATTGTCTAATGGAGAGGATCCAATTCCAATTTTATTATCCATAGAGTGGGATGATATGGAGACAAAATTTAGCGGCGAAAAGGGGCCACTATATTTGTCCACTCTTCAAAATTACCATACTAAACTTTATAAAAATAGAACTGGCCCACTGAAGTTTTCAATTGGTCCATTATGTCCAATTTTTATGACGAACATCAAATTTGTTTGTGTATTTTCAGACATGACTTTTGAAAAAACTAATTACTTAAAGGTACAATATTTGATTAATTGGACTGGTTATCACCACCATGGTTTTAAAGATCGAATCGGACTACCGGTTCGACTAGTAAAAATTGAAATCGACTGGCACTTCGGTCCAGTTTGAACAAAAAAAACCAATTTTGGGTAAAATTCGATTGACCCGATTTACCCACTGGTCGGATCGGTGGTTCAACCGGTAAAACCGGTTATTGACCTAGTGACCCGATTTTTTTTATACCAAAATTTTTTAATATTAAAATTAATCATTTTTATTAATATTGTAACTGAACTTTATTGTGTTTTAATTCATAAAAAATGATATTTTAAAAAATTTATATATATTAATGATGTCACTGGGTCAATAACGGTTCGACCACTTGACCAATAACTCAATATTCATCATTTCACCTTGTATCTTTTTAGGTTCGATGACCAGTCCAGGTCAACCTTGATCACCACCATCACCATTCTCTCTTATTCTTTTTTTTCCTACATTGACACACACACCCTACTTGCTGCCACCAAGCTTCGAACCCTCGACCATATGGGCCAAATACCATACAGTTCCATTCTCTCTCAAACTCAAACATTTACTTCCTCCTCGCTTCTGCAAACTTTACCGAAAGCCTCCATTTCTCCCATCAAAATGTAAGTTCCAACTCTCAAATCATCGAACACATAATGTTCTTCAAAGTCAAACCCGACACCGACTCGTCAAAGGTCTCTGCCATGGTCAACAGACTCAACTTCTTGATCTCACTGACTAAATTACAAATTTGACCCTCCTATTTGTCATGTTTTTGCTAAATTGTTCCCTTTTTTTTATCACAACTGTTCCTCATAGATATGTTAGTCACGCAAAGGTATTCCTCTAATATTCCCTAAACTTTTTTTAGCACAATTGTTCCTCATATATGTGTTAGTCGTGCAAATGTGTTCCTCCAAATTTTTTTCACCTATTAAAAATTGATTTCCTCACTCCTCTCTCTGCTCTCCTCATTTTTTTATTTTTTATTTTTAAAATTTATGTAAAAAGTATACTCTTCTTCTTTTTATTTATTTATTTATTTATTGACATTTTGAATTCAATATGAAATATCTCTAAATTCAAACTTATTATAAATTAATTAATTTTAGACAATATAATTACCAAAATTATAAATCATACTATTTTTTTATTTTATCTAAATGGTACTAATAAATGTATGATTTATTGTTTTCAAATGTTAAATTATGTGCATTTTAAAATTGAATATATCTCAAATTGATTTTAACAAATCAAACTCGATCTTATATTTTGAACAAAAAAATATAAATGCAAAAATATTTTCAAAAATTTCATCATATGACTATTATTAAAAGTTGAACTTAGTATTTTTAAAGACAAACAAACAAAATTTTAAAAATATTGAATTCAACTTTTAATAATAGTCGTATGATGAAAATTTGGGGCGCCTCCAGTCGTTTCGAAAATAGTCACGGTATTGGAAGTGATTGGAGGAATTGAAAACAAGTTTCCGTCGATTAGAGTATTCACAACAGTTTTCCCAATAAACTCTCTATCCCCAACTATGAAGAATACATCAACAAATCATTATCCAACAGTTTCATTATCCTTATTTAATTCTTTATTTTAATCTCTATATAGGATTTTACTCCCCAGAGTGAGAGAGTCAAAAGATCATTCTCTATATATGCAAAATGACATTTCACACCCTCATTTGAAGTGGACAACTCATCAATCATACACATCTTGACATTATTGTCATATGACTTTTTTACTACTTCGTTTTCAAATTATAAAATTAATATTGACTTATTTTTCAAAAATTAATTTCAAACATATTCAAATTTAGAATTGATATAAATTTATTTAATTTATGTACATATAATTATAAATATTATAAAAGTACTATTAATTATAAATTTTATTATTTTCAAAATTTAAATGAATCATATTAAATTTAAATTTAAAAATAACACAAATTAACTTTTTAAAAGTTAATATTGATTTTATGTACATTTGCAGCTACAATCCATTCAATACTCACTCCATAAATTACTTAAAATTTAAAATAAAATAGTTTTTATTTTACAATGGAATACAATTGATAAATTATATTCTCTCTTTTCTAAATTATATGATTATTGTTAATTTTTATAAGTCAATTTGATGCATTCTCAAACTTAATAATTTTTTTAAGAATTATAAAAATAATAAAGTTTATAAGTAATACTACCTCTGTCCCACGATAAAAGTTCTGGTGAATTTTTCACGCATATTAAGAAGATGAATGAAATAACAAATTGCCCATAATAATATGTCATTAATTATTTTTAATGTAGGGGTGAAAGTGACTTTCTAGCTTTTCAATTTAAAATATTTTGAGCACATAACTAATTATACTTACTAAATATGGAGAGAGGATTAGAATAAATAAATATGAGATATTTAATACTACGGGTATAATAGAAAAAAATATGTAAAAATTTGGTTATTAAAAGAAAATGGACAATTAACATGAGACTACCCAAAATAGTAATAAGGACTTTTATTATGAGACGGATGGAGTAGTATTTTTTTTTTAAATAAGTTACAATATGTATTGATTAAATTTATATTAATTTAAATTAAAACATATCATATACTTACTTTAAAAAGATTAATAAATTAATAGCGATTTTATAATTAAAAACAAGAGGTTGTAGTATATTACATCTATCATAAGCTCTAACGCATAAAGCCAGTACAAAGGTCAAATATAGTTACAACGGTTAAAACATACTTTGACTATTGAAACTTTAAAATTTTTAGCTTTCAAATTTCATTATTTAAGGAATCAATATAAATAACATGTTGGGTACATAGTAAAAAAAATTGAATCTCTATCATGAATCAAAAACTCTATGTGGACATAAAAATTGGACATGAGTGTATTTGAATCACTTATTTGTATTTCGACCCCAATGATGGATAAAAATACAAATAGGTGAAATTCAAATACACTCATATCCAATTTCCATGTCCACCTAGAAGAGTTCATCCTGCATAATAACCCAATGACACTGCAGAGTAAGGATAGAGATAAGAAAATTATTATAAATGCTCTTAATTAGTTAATTTTGGAGAGATCTTTTGTGATAGAACGAAGGGGTATTCGATTGCTTCATTAGCTGTATTTCCTAGATTGAGTGAATTGGATTCAAATTATGAGATGGGGAATTCCCAAAAGGATAAAGCTAGGGACTTTCTGGAGAGTGTGTTGGTGCTTGATTATGTGATTCCGAATCCACAATCTGCTAATCTTTGATGGTTGAAGTTTAATTTAATCTCTTCTGCTTTGCTGTTGTTGGTGTTGTTATGAACCACCTTGGAACCATCTCAGTAATTACGAGTTTTTTCTTTTTCATTTCAAGTCATGTCTGAAAATACACAAATAAATTGGCAAAACTAATGAATTACTCGTTGTAGTTAGCACGTTTTACTTAATATACCACTGAACTTTTAATTTTTCAAATTATTCCATTAAATTAATTATTATTTTGAAATTAGGTCATTTCGTTACAAAAATTGGATGAACGTTAAATTGCTTCAGTTTTGGCAAAAACGTAATAAAACATTTTAACATTTTAATGTTTTAAAAAGGCAAAAACATAATAAAACGCAACAAAAACTAATAACATTAAAACATTTTTTCATTCATTAAATCAAATTTATTTATCAAGATAAATCAAATTTAAATCAAGTCTATATCAATTAAATATACGCTCTCTCAAGCCAAACATACTTTCCTTAATAAAAAAACAACATTAATAACTAAACATTAAATAAATTCAAAACAAAATCAAATACTTGTATTCGTGCTTTTTCTTCATACTTCTTGTAAGACCCCAACTTATTATAAATAAAATCAAATTTCCTCTATTTAATATTTTGAAAAATAAAGTGTTAATTTAATATAATACTTTAGTTATGGGTGAAATGTGTAAATTTTGCAAAATAAGCAAGCGGTTATAAAATATTTATTTTGTCGGGAAATATTCGTTTGGTCGTAGAATATTCTTGTTGTTGGAGAATATTCGTACAACCGCGCTGTAAGACCCCAAATTTTATGAAATAAAAGTATTCAATTTTTCTATTCAGTAAATGGTTAAATTGATAAAAGTTTAAAGTTAAGGGTGAGATATGAAATTTTTTTCAAAATAAACAAGTGGTTATAAAATATTCATTGTTGTCGGGGAATATTCGTTTGGTCGTGGAATATTCTTTCTGTCGGGAAATATTCGTACGACGGCGTAGCCATTTGTGGGCCCCATAACAGAATAATTGTCGGATGAAGATAACGACAAAAATTGAGTTTTTATAATTAACGGCGTAGTTGTTACCGTTAACACTGTTGGAATATCCGGTAGTTAAAATACAGTAATACGTGTTATTGCACAGTAGCACACGGTATTGCACAATATTTTTGAAATTATTGATTCTTACGTGAGAAGACACTACTCAATAATTGTTATAGTAATTACTGTTCAATATTTTATTTTATTGATTCAATAATTGCTGCGTTGATATTTTATATTATTGTTGTTTCAATAATTGTTGCTGCACAGTATTTTCTATTATCAGATCAATAATTCATATTATTTAAATAATATTATTAGATAACATTATTGGCAATGTCTAGAAAGTTCTATCTAAGGAGAGGTTTGGTCACCTAATTGCGCGCCAGTAAGGAGAAATCCTTATTGGAAAGCCCCCTCTTTTCTGGGAACGGTCTGGTTATCATAAATGTGTTTCTGTAATATTATTTGTGAATAATTAATTATTGATTCATATGATAAGGAAATATTTATTTTTATGTGGATCTAAATGTTGGATATATTTATTGTGGTTAAAAATGAAGGAGTTAATGTTGAGGTTTTTATCTGTATTTTTGTCGGAACGGAGGTATTGAAAATCAAATTAGGGTTTTTGAGATATTTTACCGGGGTTATAATTTTTAATCCGACCGTTAGATCGTGGTAATATTTGGATATGTTATACATATATAAGCTGAGTATATGTCCACAAATTTTGAACCGTTAAAAATGAACGTATGATTTGTTATGAATTTTACGAGATGACTGGTTCAGAGATTGTTAAATTTTCGGAGTTAATCATTTTGGTAGAAAAATCTAGAATTGGTGGGGCCCACTCTTGGTTGGTGAAGAAATGTGCTGAGATTTTTATTCAAATGTGGTGGGTGGTAATAGTAGCAGGTAAAGCCATCAGGTTGCAGGTCAAGTCTGCTTCGGCGTGCTAACATTTTCCTATAAATAGAGGGCTAAGTTAGAATTGAAAATCACACCAGAATTCATAAGTGTTCTCTCTTTTTCTCTTTAGATTATCGAGTGTATTTTGTGAGTATTTAGATACTTGGTGAGTTGCTATTCATCAGTGCAAGTTTCCTTCAGCGTCATATCCGATATCCAGTTAGAAGTGCTGCTCTTTTGAGGTAAGGGATAGTAAGGAATTTTAAGGGTTATTATGTTTTTCAGTTCTTACTTCTTCTGACCTTCAGAAAATTCTGGAAAAATTTAAAATGATATTTTGATGAGTTTTATTGATTGTGTCCAAAAATGGCGATTTTTGGATGTATAGATTAGGAGTTATGAATTTTACGGGAAAAGACTATTTGAAAAGTAACCGCTTATAACTCCTTGTGGTTAACTCTAAAATTGGTAAAATTTTTATTGAGAGTACATGTATATGATAAAAGTATACTCTGTAAATTTCAAAATTTTTGGATAAAAGTACAATTTATGATAAATGTCTAAATATTCGGCAGTATTGACCATATGAAAAATAGTAAATGAATTTTAAAAATTCTGAGAAAAATATATGTTCAATATGGGACTATATTCTGCTAAATCTCATAAACGAAATATTTTTGGGACTGATTTGGTATTTTTCATGAAAATAGACTAGTTATGAGTAAATGAATTAAATATGTTATGTGAAGTAAGAAAATTAGAAAATAGAATTTTATGGCTTGAAAATCCTATATGAGGTATATGTAGATTTTTGATGAGGGTTTTGGTTATTGGTAATGAAATCTTATGAGTTTGGCATTTTAGGATGATTAAATACATTATTTAGTAAAGTGTAAATAATTAAAATAAATTATTTATAAGCTTAAGAAATATTATTCTTTCAATATCATTATACCGAAATATTGGTATAGATTTTATTGTGGAATTTTTACCTTTATCATGTCGAGTTACTATTCATGAATTACTATTCACGAACTATTCACGAGTTACTATTCACGAGTTATTATTCATGAGTTATTATTCACGAGTTACTATTCACGACAAAATTGGTTTCTTTTTTTGACCAAATTATAGTTGATTTATGAATATTACTCTTGAGATTAAATCTATATGTTGATTATATTGATTTTATTATCATATATAACATTTTTATAACCCTAATGATGATATTTCTCTTTGACTTGAGTGTAAAGATGGGTAGATTTTAGGTATGATCATGACTATGGGTTCCCTTTGGCCAGTAGTGCAAAGTTGAATTGTTGACTAGTATGATCATGACCATTGAATTTATAATTGAATATCTTTAGCTTAAGTGCAAATGTGAATTGATTAACATGGTTATAATTATGGTGTATATAAATTCTGAAATGATTATATATTTCTTTGAGATATTAATATATTTGGCCTATAGTGCAAATATGAACTGTTAAAGAATATCTTTGGCCTGTAGTGCAAAGATGAATTATTGATGAATATCTTTGGCCTGTAGTACAAAGATGAACTGTTGATGAATATCTTTGGCCTGTAGTGCAAAGATAAATTATTGATGAATATCTTTGGCCTGTAGTGCGAAGATGAACTGTTGTTGAATATCTTTGGCCCGTAGTATAAAGATGGTTTATTGATGAATATCTTTGGCCATAGTGCGAAGATGGATTTATTAGCATGATTATGAACAGGAACTGTGATTTGGTATAACCATGATCTTTGATGTTTCAGGTAAAGAAAGGTAATGAAAATATCCTTCGTCCTGGGTGCGAAGAAAAATTTAGAATCACAATTATGATTATGAGTTATTCATATGATTGTGGAAAGGAACTGTTGAGTGATGTTACAGGGATAAAATATTGTTGGTGGATTTTTAACATGGAGAAGATAATAGACTTTATAGTTTATTTGACTCTTCTAATGGATTGCTCGTTCCGCTGCAACTGTGGTTAAAATTTTTATCATCTACCATATGTTCTAAATCTCTGATTTATTACTGATGAAGACTATTGATAATTTATTTATCTTTAGTCATGATATTCTTTACTGGGCTAGTTGTGCTCACCCTTCTGTTTCATAATTCCTTTCAGGTAATAAGACTGTAGCTGGGTCGAGCGGGGATAACAAGGGAATAGAACGGTGGTCATCATTTAGTAGTTATATTTGGTGAAGAAAATAGGGTGAGGCGAACCCAACGTTGGAAGGGTGTTTTGTCACTATCATACAAGATGTCTAATGACATACAACTTCGTATCATCATAAGACAGGGATGTGCTCATCCACTTGCTGAGTATATCTACGAGCACTACCTATATAATCTTGGTGTTTGTTTGAAGTATAATTCTCAATTAGAAACAGTGGAGATAATGATATGTCAAGAGAAGACTCGCCATTGGGAAGAATATGATAATAAACTTCTCGTTTTTCTTTGGGGTTTATTGGGTCAACCAAGGATAATTCTGTGGCCATATGATATCTATCATAACCTAGACGTATGACTTCCCATGTACGAAGGTTTCCTTGAGCACTTCCCAAAGATTTTAATTTCTAAAACAGTTTTTGACTATACATTTATGTAAGGTGTTACTGTGAGGTGCTGTCCACGGTTGGGACATGTGTCACATTTGGTATATATTTATATTCAAACTCACAGCATATGTGTTGTTGTATTTTGTACGACAATTGTTGTAATAGAGTTGTAGTTGTTTTTTGTACCATATATTTGACGACTCAGAATGAGTTGGATGGAATAGACCTATTTTGGGGTCGTTATACGCACAGCCATTTGTGGGCCTCATAACGGAATAACGGTCAGATGAAGAAACCGACAAATTTGAGTTTTTATAAATAACGACGTAATGGTTACCGTTAACACTGTTGAAATATCCGGTGGTTAAAATATAGTTATACGTGTGGTTGCACAGTAGCACACGGTATTGCACAGTATATTTGAAATTATTGATTCTTACGTAAGAAGACACTACTCAATAATTATTACAGTAATTACTGTTTAATATTTTTATATTATTGTTATTTCAATAATTGTCATTTCACAGTATCTCCATTATCAGATCAATAATTCATATTATTTGAATAATATTGTTAGATAGTATTATTGACAATGTCTAAAGAAGTTCTGTCTAGGAAAGGGGTTTGGTCACATAATTGCGCGTCAATAAGGAGAAATCCTTATCGAAAAGCCCCTTCTTTCCTAGGAATGATCTGGTTGTCATAATTGTGATTCTGTAATATTATTTGTGAATAATTAATTAATTATTGATTTATATGATAAGAAAATATTTATTTTATGTGGATATAAATGATGGATATATTTATTGTGATTATAAATGAAGAAATTAATGTTGGGGTATTTTGTCAGTATTTGGTCGGAATGGAGGTATTAAATAATCAAATCGGTGTTCTTAAAACTCTATTTCGTGAGTTATAATTTTAATCCGACCGTTGGATCGTTGTGATTTTTGGATATGTTATACATATATAAGTTGAGTATATGTCCACAAATTTTGAACCGTTAAAAACTAACGTATGATTTGTTATGAATTTTAAGAGGTGTTGAAAATCGTCCGTTTGTGAAATTCGGATATTTTCTGTTTAGAATTTAGAAAAACTTAAAGCTACAAAGTTGTAGAGAATTTGATTTCGTATGGAATGGATATAAAATTTATATTTTTCTGATAAAAGGGCTATTCTTTTATGAACTATTGAAGTTTCAGAAATTAAATATTTTTTATTAAAATTGGGTGGGACCCACTTTTGTTTTTCAAAACATATGGGCTGAATTTTTTTGTTCCAAGTTGGCTGGCTCAAACGGTGGGTGGGCGTAGAAGATTGAAAAGAAAAAATAATAATAATATTTTATTATTTTAGTTTCCTATGGCGTTCTAGCATTTTCCTATAAATAGACGCTTAGGTTAGAATTAAAAATCACACCAGAAACAAGTTTTCTTTCTCTCTATATTATCGAGCGTATTTTGTGAGTATTTAGATACTTTGAGAGTTGCTATTCAGTGCAAGTTCCTTCGGCTTTACACCCGATATTTCGATCAGAAGTACTGTTATTTTGAGGTAAGGGGTGTTATTTTCTTCCTAATGATGTTATTCTTTCAATATCATTATACCAAAATAATGGTATGGATTTTATTGTAGAATTTCTACCTTTTTGTGTCGGAATTACTATTCACGTATACGTCACTATTCACGTATACGACACTATTTACGAATACGGCACTATTCACCGAAAAATAAAATTTTCTCCTTTTTGTCCAAGATGTTTTTTATGGTTACTATCTTTGATTGTATCCATGTTTTAATCTTTATTTTTGAATTCTGCTTCACAATTGGTTATTATGGAGTATTATTGAACTTGGATAAACTGTAATACGAATCCCTAATATTTGTTCTTTTATCTTGCTGGATTCGTTTTCTTTAAGATATTTTTCATCATCCTCAGTCCTAAATGATGATATAACTGAATATCATTGGCCTGTAGTGCAAAGATGAATGATTACCTAATGAATATTTTTGGCCCGTAGTGCAAAGATGAACAGGTGTTGAGATGAACATGACCAACTGGTGATACAAATGAATATCTTTGGCCAGTAGTGCAAAGATGAATATTTGATTCAAGATGTATATTGATTGATGTTACAGGGATAAAATATTGATGATGGACTTTTAAATCTTAGAAGATAGTAGAATTCATTCTCTACTTGACTCTTCTAATGGATTGATGTTTCCGCTGCAATTGTTAATCTAAAACTTGTTGTCTATTATATTTTATCAGATTTTTTCCTGTTGAAGACTAATGTTTATTTGTTGTATATTATCTTAGTCATAATATTCTTTACTAGGCTAGTTGAGCTCACCCTTTTCCTTTTTGTTCTATTGTTCTTCTCAGGAGGAGAGAATTTAGCAGGAACTAGCCGGGGGTATGGAGTGATGATTCAAGATAGTTATTTTAGTAGTCCTCACTATTTTGTAAAATAGTGTATCAATAATTGTAATGAGGACTCCTTTTGAGTTTGTATAATGTCTATTAGACAATATTTGTATTCAAACTCACAGTATATGTGTTGTCGTATTTTGCACGACAATTGTATTACTGAAGTTGTATTTATTTCTGTACCATGTATTTGGCGACTCAAAATGAGTGATGTATACCTATTTTGGGGGCGTCACACTTCTCTCCATCTTCCTCTTTTATTTCTGAAGAAATATCCCTCCCATCTTCCTCTTTTATTTATGGGGAAAAATCCCAAAATCAAAACCCTAACTTTAAATTTTCTCTTATTACAACTCATCCATCCAAATGAACTCATCATCTTCTTCATCTCAAGTCCTAATTCAAATCTTAAAATTACAATCCTAAAACTATCAGAGAAAGATGAAGTGATTGGGTAGTTCCGCCATTGCCGCAGAGGAGAGAACAAGAAAATGATAGGACCAAATTTTTCTTTTCCTTTTCCCTTCTATTTTTTTCCCTAGATATGTTGCTCAAATCTGGGGTTATGGAGGTGTCTCCTTTTGAACTCCCCTGTTCTTTCTCTCCTTTGGATTTGCCTATCTTTTGGTTTGGGGTCGAGCTCCCAACGGATTTATTTGTGGCTGATGTCCACGTGGCTTGATTTTAGGGACCTTGTTCTTTGGGTATCCAGTGTGCATCTTCTATTTGGATGGAGGCTTTCATGTGGATGATTTTAATCTAGGCTTTTGTTCTGATGGTTACCTAACTATCTGTCGATTTTGTAGAGATTCGTTGATTTTAAGGAGCTGTTTATCTGGCCTTTAAATCGCATCTGTTAGCTAAATTTGGGCTGGGTTCCCTCTTTTTGGATTAGGCTTTCTTTTTTGTTGTTAATGATGTTTCCGATTTGTCTTTTGACATGTTTTCGAGTTATGTTAGTTCGATCTGATGTAGGACTTCTTCTACTAGGAATTTTCCTTGTTTATTTGTTCTTTGTGATGGTGGTTACTTGTGAATCTTTTGTCGGATTCTGGGGTTCTATGCCGTTAAAGCATCTCCGACATGCCCAAGATGCTCAAATCGTAGACTAGATATAGTCTAAGACTCAAATTTCGCTCCAGCAGAAAGACTAAATATAGTCTAGATTATTTTCTGGTAAACCAAACAGACTAAATCCGAGAACGAGATTTGGTAGACTATAAATTTTTAATATATTTAAATGGGTGAGATACCTAAAGAAGAAGGGGGTGAAGGGGAAGCTTGAAGAAGGAGATGAAGGGGGATGTCTGAGAAGAGAAGAAGATGACCGAAGAAAAAGATGAAGGGCAGAAGGGGCAGTGACACTGATGAGTGCTCTAATGGATAGAAGTCAGAACGGTAAAAAAAATTGATCAACAGTAATAAAATGATTAGAACGGATAGAAATTGAAAATGTGAGATTATAAAAATCTATAAATAGGTACAATAATTCAATATATTTTATCATCTCTTAATCAACTATTTCAACCTTTAGCAATTGTAAGTATTTTGTTAATAATAGTTTGTCTTTTTATTATATTTATTTTTTGTTTTTTTATTGATAATATCTCTCTAATTTATTTTAATCATGGTCCTTCGATGCATTTTTCTTCATTATTATCTCAAGATTTATCTCTTGATGATCCAAATTTTTTGAAGGAATTCTCAACTCAAACTGATGTTCCAATTCAAACTCCCGAAAATGAGTCCAATAAAAGAACATGGCGAAAGGGAAATTACACAATTGATGAAGATGTCCTTCTTATTTTTGGACGGCTTAATGTAAACATGGATCCAATTCAAGGAAACGATCAGAAACATGGAAGATATTGGGAAAGAGTTCACGAATACTTTCATGAACACAAAATTTTTGAGTCTAAACGCAATTTTACTGCTTTGCCAAAACGTTGGTCAACAATTCAACTCGCGGTGAACAAATTTTGTGGATATTATGCTTCAACTGAAAGATTGCAACAAAGCGGTGTAGGTGAACAAGATAAAGTATTTCAATTTTTTCATGTAAAATTTTACTAAGTTTATTCTTAATAGTTTATAATTAATACTTTGTAAATAATTATTAAAATAGATATGTCAAGCATTAGAGATGTTTAAAAGTATCCAAAAGCAACCATTTGGATTTATGCACTATTGGAGACTATTAAAGGATGCACTGAAATGGAGAACAAATAATAGTGGAAAAACAGAAAAGTACTGGAAAGTCAAGTCCAGCAGCATCTTATCCATCAACTATAGAAGAAGTAAACTTGGATATATATATATATATATATATATATATATATATATATATATATATATGAAGACGATGGTATTGAAGATACAATCTCTGCAGGATTAGAGTCCAATGGGAAGAAAGGCTTCGAAAGCATTATTTAAAAAGGGCAAAGGAACTGTTGATACTAGTACACATTTGGAATTGAGGTTTGAGAAGTTCGAGCATCAGATGAAATTGAACCAATAAAAGAGACAAGTGAACATGGACAGAATATATTTTCAAGAGCAAGAGAAGTTGAATATCAAGAAAGTACAAAAGGTTGAAAGGATCATGATGACTGACACCACTAACATGGAGCTCGAATTAACTGAAAATTACAAATAACGCAAGAAAGAAATCGTGAAAAGAGTTACATCTAGTAGTTGACTTGCTTATTATTATAGAATCATAATTTGCTTTTTATTGTAGTAGAATGTAATGAAATACGCTCCACCATGTAGTAACCACAAATGTTGAATAATAACTTCTTGAGGTTGATAATTAACTTGTATATCCCTTATGCGAGATTGGCTTAAATGAATTCAAGTAATTGTGGGGTACGCTCATGAAACACTTCTACAGTTAAAATCTCGTCATGTGTATCATAGGCTGCTAGTTCGTGATTTTCATCTTGTTCATCCTCAGTGATCATATTATGTAGTATTATGCATGCAGTCATAATTTCTTTTAGTGTTGTTTGATCCCAAAATCATGCAGGACCACGAACGATCGCAAAACGTGCTTGGAGTACCCCAAATGCTCGCTCAACATCCTTCCTAAGCGCCTCTTAAGTCTTAGTAAATAGTTTTCTTTTATTTCCCTTAGGTGCAGAAATGGTTTTAACAAATGTTGCCTATGGGGGGATATATACCATCAGCAAGGTAATAACCCATCTTGTACTCATGTCCATTATTTGAGTAGTTCATAGCTGGAGCATGACCTTGAGTAAGAGCATAGAAGATAGATGATCTCTCTAAAACATTAATATCATTATGAGAGTTTGATCATCCAAAAAAATGCATGCCATATCCAAAGATCGTATGAAACCACCGCTTCTAAAATAATTGTTGGCTTAAGCACATGTCCAAGATATATACCATGCCACGCAACCGGGCAATTCTTCCATTTCCAATGTGTCGACGTTAGAATTTTTATTTGTCCATTTTCTGTTCTTGTCTTTTGGTGTTCTCATGTTATGTGAGATTTGTTTGAAAAAATAAGTTGTGAAAAGGTCCGACATGTATATGTCGACGATTGGACTGTAAGAGTCGCCAGTTAGTATTTTAAATGGTTGCACATTGACCTAGTGATGTGACACTATTTAACATGTCTGTGAAACCGAGATTCGTTAAGATCCGGGGGCTTGATTATGCGGAGGGAATGTGTTAGGCACCCCCCGACATCCGTGTTACCACGGTGACCTTTACTTTTCTATTAAACTGTTATATGAATGCGTGTGTGTGTAGATCAATGTGCAATTATCTGGAAGTAGTGCTATGCTTCCTTTGCACCTATATACAAAGGGTTTGAATTTTGTATAAAAGTTCAATTTTAACAGGATATAACAATGATGTTTTGTAAAAGAGATTTTCCAAATCCTTATGCTCAATAGTAATTGAGACATTTGATACTTCCATTTTATTATGCGTTCGACTTAGTTGCTTTTATTTTCGAGATGCTTCGCATTTTCGAGAAAACAAAATAAAAGGCAGTGCCGAATTCCTTGTGGGCATGAGAGCCGTCTAAGGAAATTCTAACACCGTGAATAATTTACAAGCCATGTACAGCTGAAAATGTCAATCACGGGAACCAAATCTAGATTCCGTAAACTGCATCTGTGATCACATGATTCCTAGGCTCACATGATGTAGCAATTTATATGAAATCTGTAAACAGGTGTGTGTGTGTGTGTGTATATATATATATATATATATATATACAGACAATCAACCACCACGAAGCACCTCCATGGGGGATTCAAAATGTAAATAAAGCAGTAAAAACAATCAACCGCCACGAAGTAAACTCCAGGCAGGACGAAATATAAATAAAGCAGTAAAAGGTCACGGAGTAAACTCCAGGCCTGACAAAAATGTGAGTATATATATATATATATATATATATATATATATATATATATATATATGTATGTATGTATAAGCGATAATCGCACTGGATATATGTCGATCCAGGCTCGGTTCGTTATTTCGATTTCGAAAGTATATATATAGATATATAAAAGTGGTAAACGCACCGAATGTGTAATCCAGGCTCAATCAAACGGAGTTTGATGGCAATAACATATATATATATATATATATATATATATATATATATATATATATATATATATATATATAAGCATTAAACGCTCCGGATGTAAATCCAGGCTCAATGAACAAAGTTCGACAACAGTTTATATATATGTATGTATATATAAAAGGAATAAACGCTCCAGATGTAAATTCAGGCTCAATCGAGGCATAACTCGATAATGTTAGTGTATATATATATATATATAAAAGGAAATGAAAAGCCACGGACCGAAGTCCGGGCACACACACATAACACAACACGACTCTCAACGTGAATAACAATGTGTGCAAGGAGTGTAGAAAAGGCTTTAAATGGTGTAAGAAGGCTTGCAATGGACTGCCAAAGAAGACTTCAATAGCTTTAAATGGATGAACACTCGACTCCCACCAGTAAAAAATTAGCCAAATATAAGCTCACAAGTGTTTGAAATGAGAAAGCACTCAATTTATAGTGTGTACAGAGCAAATTGGACAGGGCTTCCTCACCTTTTCTCTTTTTAAAATGGCTGCCCCAAGCCCTCTATTTATAAAGGGAGGAGCCGCGGGTGTACCTGCGCCAGCCGCAGATTTACCTGCGACTGCCCGGGGTGCCCCAGGCTCCGCGGGTCCCGTCATCTCGAAATACGTGCATGCGTGCAATGTGTTGCCCGCTCAAACTTTTAGAACTTTAATTCGGGCATCCGATCGTGGTGTATAAGACCTTTTACGACATGTTGTTGTCGAGTGCTACACAATGACATGTGATAAGAGGTTGTACGAAGTCGGGAAGATAGGACCATGCCCAGATCTTCAAGCTTCAAATTTTATCCGGTGTGCTGTATTTGTGTAGTTGTCACTCGGGATTGGAGCTATTGGTTCTTGTAGGACACTTCTGTGTAGAATGTATGTTGAGATGTTGTTGAGACGGCGCCATGTGGGATCGAGGTGGCAAAATGATACGATCTTGCCCCTCACCGGGGTTATCTTCGGTTTGAGCTGATTTAGCAGTCGTTGCTCAGTATTATCTCTGATATTAGACTGTTGCAAGTACTGAATGCCTATCCTCCCGGGGTTATTCCGGGTTTGGAGCTGAGTGCCTCAGGGCTATCACCGAGTATTGAAGCTGATTGCTGGGGTTTGAAACAAGCATTTTCGGGGTTATCTCTGAAACTGCAACTGCATGCCTTAAGGTTGTCTCCGAGGTTAGGTCTGAAAGTCTCGGGGTTATCTCCGGGATTGGAAATGAAGATCTCGGGGTTATCTTCGAGACGAAACTAAAGATTTCGGGGTTGTCTCCGGAACTGGAACTGCATTCCTCAAGGTTATATTTCCGAGGTTGAAACTGAAACTCCCGGGGTTGTCTCCACGACTGCAACTGTATATCTCGGGGTTGTCTCCAGGACTGTGCTGAATTAACTTTCAGGGTTATCTCTAGAAGACGATTTTGCCCTCCTGCAAGGTTAGTAACTTGAATGGAAAATTTCAAGTGTCTACACAATGCATGCAGTCGATGCTCCCCAACATCCCAGGAAAACCACGCTCTTCAACTTTTGATAGCAATCTAACGATGTCATCACTATTAATTAGGGGATCTCAGATATTCATTACCAAAAATTGCAATGATTGCTTTTACATACCTTTAAGACTCAATATAGTCGTGCTTTTCACCGATCTGCACATAATCATCAACAAAATTTGCCAAAACACCATAGGCAAGCATTCGTATTAAGGCAATTATCTTTTAAAGAGAAGATAAACACGAGTTTTTCTGCAGCATTCATTTTTTGTACAAAGTATGAATCATACACTTCAACTACTTATTGAATTTGGAGGAAGAGTGGCCGCCGCATTTGAAACCTTCTTCGAAATAAATACGAGGGGTATGTAAGATGTTCAGCAAAATAATCACGAAAAAGTCGATTATGACCTTCATGTCTACCTCGATCAATGGTAATACGACATTTCACAGAACCACGATTATGTGATGTATACCTATTGATATTTTGTTGTTCTTCTTCAACAACCACCAAACCTAAAAAGTGTCCATATGCTTCTTCATCTTCTTCTTCAACCATTTGTAGCATAGCTAATTCGAATTGACGAGACATATTTAAAATAACGTATTTAACTGGAAGGTTGAAGTTGAGATGAGTGAATATGAGAGACTGGATGTGCCTTATATTTATAGAGGTTGTTTGTTCTTTAAAATATAGGCATTGGAATATGGTCGTTCGAATATGGTCGTTGGAATATAGTCGTTGGAGTTTTTTTGAATTCATTGATTATTTTAATATTTTTATATTATAGTACACGGGATAGTTCGCGGTATAGTGCATCTGCTGGAAGGATTGAAGACTAAAATGACATTTACTGATGTCATTTGGACTAAATATAGTTCTTGTGATGGTCCGTCCGCTGGAGATACTCTTATGGATGTATTTGTTTTAATGCCTTTTAATGGATTTGGGATCCTGGGCAGTTCATCGCGACTGGTTTCTCTCTATTTTTGGATCTATGCAATTTTGGCCTGACTGATCCTTTTTTCGCCGTCGGTCATGGCTGTTGTCATCCGGGACGTCGGTCTGTTAGTTTTGCCATTTATTTCCCATGCCATTTCTTTAATTATTTGTTTTTTTATACAACCACGAAGGAATTTCCATATCAGTATATATTTTCTTTTAGCTTTATTTTTTTGTTGCCACGTGGGAAAAAACTGAAACAATTTAACGTTCATCTAATTTTTGTAACAGAATGACTCAATTTTAAAATAATAATTAGTTTAATGGGGTAATTTAAAAAATTAAAAGTTCAGTGATGTATTAAGTAAAATGTGTCAATTACAGTGAGTAATTCATTAGTTTTGCCCAACGTTTGTCAACGAAATTGGATAGAATGACCCAATTAAAAACTTTTAAAAAGTTTAATGTGCTAATTTTATTTTATTTCAAGTTTAGTGAAAATACTTAAAACACGACAACTATAGTGGATATTAACCCCAAATTTAGTTATCCTCTTCTTCTCTTTATTTTTTTAAAAAAATTTATTTTCTATTTTGTTAATTTTTTATTTGACAAAAAAATTATTGTGACCAATTTTTTATGCTTTTTATTTTTCATCCATTGATTTGAAAGACTCACAAACAACAGATGCGGGTGGTGAAAAACCCGGCCCGCACAGTTATTTATTCCGAAGAAGGAATGGGGATAATCATATTGTACCGCTAACGTCACTTGTTGCCCTCAAAAGAATATAGCTAGCTCTGACTCTGAGCCCCTGATTACCAAAATCTACCAAGCTCTATAAACCTCGCCCGTCAGAATCCGGCAGCCAAGAAAAGAAGAGAGAGTAAAAGAAAAGTAATGGAGAAAGTAGTGCCAGATTCAGTAATGGAGGCGGTGAAGAGAACCTCAAACAACATTGAAGAGTTCAAAGCTCACTTCCCAGACTTCTTAACTCACTGCACCCCTGAATCTCTCGCCGAATTGGAACCTCTAGAACGGGCTCAATCTCTACTATTGTTAGCCAAAGCTACCACAACTCTCTTTACCGGTAAGTTGCTCAATCTCTTGATTAATCTTGCAATTGAATTTGAATTTGAGGAGGATTTGTTTGACCTGAATTGATTGGGTTTCAGTAAGGTTGAGATGCAATGGGGTTCACCCAGATGACCATCCTGTCAAATCAGAGCTGGTAAGTAATTTTGAAAGGCTATGTTTGCAATTTTTTGGTGTTTGATCACGTGGGGTTGTTTATTTTGATGTCTTGATTGATGGGTTTCATTTTTTTCATCTGTTCGAGATGTTTTGATTGGTTTAGCCTCCCTTAGGTTATGTGCTGTTTTGAACTTCTAGACTTCAGTTTTTGGGTGTTTTTATATGAATTTTAAATTGTTCTATTATTAGGGTGTCTCTATCTTTGGGTTTTGATTGATATTTCTCAATTTATGACTTTTAGTTGAAGAAGTTATTTGATATTTGCGCCTAAATTATATATATCTTCAAGTCTTGTTAATTTACTCAGTTTTGATCCCCCTGTTCTGAGAGTTTAGATTAATGGTGTATTGAATCATTTTGCAGTTTACATTGCATTTGGGTGTCTCTATTTTAGGGTTTTAGTTGATGGTTGTTGCTAAATTAGGTTTTGGATGGTTTTTCTTTTAAAATTGGAAATTTCAACTCGAAGGCTATGAATTCATTTTCTATTATTTTGTGTATATGTAGGAGAGATTAAGCTTGTACCAAGAGAAAATGGAGAGGTTCATAGATTTGAGTAAAGGTACTTGCTTTATCAATATTTTTATGTTTGAAATGTGATACTAACAATCTGACCATGATGCTTTCGAAATTAGTACTAATTGATCTGTCCATTTTCTCTGAAAAACATTAAGGGGACATTATGTTTATGTCTTTTATGGTGGAGAATTAATGATGTGACATTTTGCCATTTTCTGTGTTACGATTCTGTTGAACATTTGTTTCTTAAATAGGGGCTTATGATATATAATTAGCTGTAAGTCGACCATGAATTTTACTGTTTTTTCCTTTAAGCTCCACTGCGACCTTCTGCTACTATAAATCCCCAGGCAGCAACCCGCTTCATTGAGCATTCTTTGCCTAATCTTACCCCAGGTTGGTGTTTTAACTTTCTTTTTTGGGTCTTCATTTCCTTTTCACTCGAATTTTGTCCTAATAAAATTAGTTCATTTCCCAGAGCAGAAACAAAGCATGAGGGAAATCAGTAGTATAGGAGAGGGCGCAAAATATAAGTATTTGGAGAGAAATGTTCATAAGAAGAGGAAATGTGAATCTGCTCAGAAACAATCTGTTCAAAGTGCTGCTCAAGAATTTCTTGAGAAAGCATCTCGAGAGCTTCTTGGTGATAATAAAGGTGGTTTTAAGGGGCCTCTGCAGCCTCAAGATTCAGATGAAGAAGAATTGCCCATTGAATGATTCACTGGTATATATAAGTCACTTTTCTTTATTTGGTTTTTACCTATCTTTTCTATTTACATTCAGTGCTGGATGTACTGTCTGTAACTGTATTTTATTTCAACTGTCTTACAAGAGCTTTGTAGACTTTTGCTTATTAAATGATCATGCCATATTTTGAGACGTTTTCAAAATTAAAATTGATGTTTATTTATTTAATTTTAGTTAATACTCATAAATTATTTAAAAAATACTATCAATTATAATGTTTAGGGAATTGTTATTCGCATGAATGTGAGTTTTAGTTATAATTTTGAGTAGAGATTAGTGGAACTACCAAATCTCCTTATAAAAATATCAATTTTCTAGATTTATTGTTATATATATATATATATATATATATATATATATATATATATATATATTTCTTTTTTTAGTTTGAAAATTATCTTAAATAACTTTCAAAAGTCAGCAATATTCTTATGAGTAATTTAGAACAGAGAAGTGTATTTTCTTTCTTTGCTGATTATACATGTTTTAACTTGAATCGAGTTACGATTGGACCCACAAGAGGGAGCTTTCTAACACCGTTTTATCGAGTTACGGTCAGACCCACAAGAGGGAGCTTCCTAACACCGTTTTTTCTATTCACAAAACTCAAACCTTGCTTAAGATGCATCGAGCTTCTTCCACTAGGCCAACAGATGTTGGTTTTCTGGTTAATATATGATAACTCAAATAATAAATCCTTTTTAATAGTTCCTTCATCTTAATTTAAATTATCCTATAAAAAACTGAAATGCAACAAATTAAGTTGCTCATTTTCATATACTAAGGTAAGTAAATTAATTTGGCTACAATAACCATATGTTCTGAAAATATATTATACATAAATGTTTGAAATTCTATAGGAAGCTATTTTAGAGGAAGTCGATACGGTGGCAAAAGATGATTATAAAAATATAGTTACAAAATAATGTATCGAATTATAATTAGTACCATATAGGGGTGTGTTTAATGGTTATAACTAATAATTATCGATTTCCAACAGAGTAGGCGTGTTATTTTCAAATGTGAATAAATAAATTTAATTATTAAATGCTCATATTTTTTAATTGTTATTTATAATATAAATAAATTGAAGTCAAATTAATTAACAATTTTATTGCTATTTATGTTACTAATTCTCTCTAGGGTAACCTGGCAGAGGCAATTGTCTTCTTGGGAGTTTGTCTTTGTTTGTTTCTTTTGGTATGGGTATGGAGGAGTGTGTTATGGCGATGGAGAGGAAATTGAGGCTTACGATAAAGAAGCTAATGGGGTTATTATCAACAAGGCTGATACCAATGTTGCCATTAATGAGGGTCAGCTTTGTCCGGTGGGGAAACTAGGAGTGATCATTCGGTTATAACCGAATTCGGTTATAACCGAAAACCAAATTATTGCCAATTTCACTATCCGAAATCCTAACCGAAATGTGAAAATAACCGAATTATCAAAAACCGAATTAACGAATTGTAATTTCGGGTATTCGGGTAATAATCGAAATATACCATACTTACAATGATAATGACTGCAAATTTAGAGAATAAATTGAAAATAAATGACTGTAACTTGAGAATAAATTGCAAGTTTATACGTAAATTGAAAATAATGACTGTAACTTGAGATGCTTCATAGTTCATACTTCATACTTCATACTCATAGGTTCAGGACCAACACAATTAAAAGTTGAACAAAAATTGGACAAATCTGGATACCATCAAATATATTCCCCAATATTCCAAGACCCAACTCCACTGATAGGGGCTGTAACATAAATGAAGAAGTTAAGATCTTGTGCAATTGAGGTCCAATCCACCTTCGTTCAAGGCCAATGCTCAAAAGAAACAAGCGAAATCATGTAACATATTTACCTTGTAGCAGAATCTCCTTCCAATCGAATAATTTCCCCAATAAGATTGTCATGCCCAACACGAACCAGTTCATACATAGCAGCCCCTCCCATTCCATCTGCAACAACTGGTCCATCACCGTCGGGAGCCGTCGACTCGGGTGTGTCGGTGTGGAGTCAGGCTCGAAGATCGGGCGCTAGGATCCTGGGTCGAGCTCGTCATCGGATTTCGACTCGGAGTCGCTCAACTCGTCCCAATCGGAGTTGGAGGCGTCAGATCGGGGGAGAGGGAATCGGCCGGCGGTGGGATCGGGGGAGAGGGAATCTTCCATTCTTAGGAGAGGACGAATGGAACAAAGTGAGAGAGTTTTGGACAGTGAAGAAGAAGAAGAAAAGGAACAGAGAAAGAGATTTGGTGGTACTACACTACTACTAGACACTAGTATATATTTGTACTACTGAGAGAGAGAGAGGCTAGTACTACTAGTATATATTTTTTTTATTCTCTCTCAGTGTCTATGCACGAAAAGTGTTTAAAAAAAGTGAGAGTGTTATTCGGTTATTCGGTTAAACCGAATAACCCAAAAATGATATCCGTACAAACTAACCAAAAACCGTAATAATATTCGGATATAATTGAATTGTTAAAAATAATCGAATTATCAGAAAATTTCGGTTAAATTATTTCGGTTCGATTCAGTAATTCGGTTATACCCGTTTTTTGCTCAGTCATAGGGAAAATTGTTAGCAAACCGGTTTTCAGGGGTTAAGTTGTAAGAAGGCCTGGCAGGTGAGGGGATAAGTTGGATTTTAAGGTGGGCGGTGACGATATTTGTTTTTTTCCCAGTTTGGAAATTGTTTAGATCTTTTAAAGGCCAAGTGTGGAGGCCCCTGCCTGGCACATTGATCATAATATCTTAGTATTGGAGCATTTTAATGGAAATTTTGAAAGTAGTATGTATATAAGTCAATCATATATGATGATAAAATATATATTTTGTAAATAATTTTATTCATTTATTAATAAAAGTATTTATTTACTAAAGTCATTTAATTATCTACATGGTGCTGTTTTAATAATATATGATAAATTCATAGTTTTAAGCATTACTTTTAGAATCATGATGAGATCATGCTAATGAGATCTAAATTCTTATATAGCTTAAAAACTAAAATGTTCCTAATCGATGTATTACTAAAAAGAGATTAGTGAATCCAGATAGATTGGTACATACGTTACTTTCTCATTGGATGAGGATGATTGCCAGAATTAAATAATACATAAACATTAATATTGTTGATCGGGACAATACCTGAAACCACGTCTTTTGATGTCATTGCATCCTTTGTCGTCATATTGAAGGTTTTGGCAGTTGACTTATTTGGTGTAGTTGTGCTAATTGCAAGTGCTTTACTACTGCTATTTCTTTTGTCATTGCTTCCTTTCTCTGCTCCTTTTTAGGACAATTTCTTGCAAAGTGATCCATCGATCCACAAACAAAACACCTAGAACTTTTCTTTGAATTTGGACAGTTAGGAGAGATGTGTCCCTCCTGTCCACACTTGTAACAAACCATTCCTTTTAGACAGATGCCCGAATGGTTCTTTCCACATTTCTTGCATGCTTCAAATTTATTCTTTTGCTGTCCACTTTGAATATTACCTGTGTTCCCAAAATTATTCCATTTTATTTTCTTATTCCAATTGTTGGCACCCTCTGTTTTAACTGCCCCTTCTAACTTGTCGTTATTCTTCTTATCCTTATTATACATACTCCCTTCTTCGCTACCACCCTCAGCTATTATCGCCTTCTCAAGGAGGGCGACAAAAGTTTTGATCTGTAACACTAACAACTTGTTGTACATAAACATTAATATTGTTGACCGGGACAATACCTGATATCACGTCTTTTGATGTCATTGCATCCTTTGCCGTCATATTGAAGGTTTTGACAGTTGACTTGTTTGGTGTAGCTGTGCTAATTGCAAGTGCTTTACTGCCGCTATTTCCTTTGTCACTGCTTCCTCTCTCTGCTCCTTTGTAGGACAATTTCTGACAATGTGATCCATCGATCCACAAACAAAACACCCAGAACTTTTCTTTGGATTTGGACAGTTAGGAGAGATGTGTCCCTCCTGTCCACACTTGTAACAAACCATCTTTCCTTTTAGACAGATGCCCGAATGGTTCTTTCTACATTTCTTACATACTTTAAATTTCTTCTTTTGCTGTCCACTTTGAATATTACCTGTGTTCCTAAAATTATTCCATTTTCTTTTCTTATTCCAATTGTTGGCACCCTCTGTTTTAACTGACCCTTCTAACTTGTCTTTATTCTTTTTATCCTTATTATACATACTCCCTGCTTCGCTACCACGCTCAACTATTATCGCCTTCTCAAGGAGGGCGGCAAAAGTTTTGATCTGTAACACTGACAACTTGTTGTAGATCCAAGGCTTCAGGCCTAACTCAAACCGTCTCGCTTTTCGTTCCTCAGTATCCACTTGGTGTGGAGCAAAACGTGCCAACTTGTTAAACTTTGCTGCATATTCTGATATAGTCATATTACCTTGTTTGAGTTCAAGAAATCGAACTTCCATTCCGCTTTGCATTCTAGGAGCAAAGTAATTTTCAAAGAAAATTTTCTTAAATTTTGACCATCTAATCACACCTGTACCAACTCTGGTCTTGTTTACTTCCCACCTGGAATTTGCTTCCCCTTTGAGCATATAGGCAGCAAATGAAGTTTTCTACCCCTTACTCACCTTGGCTATATTAAAAGCTTTCTCTATTTCTTTAATCCAGGACTGGGCCTCAATAGGCTCGGTAGTCCCTGTAAGACCCCAAATTATTAATAAATGAAATTTAAATTCCCTCTATTTATTATTTTGAAATAGTAAGTGTTAAATTGATTAATGAGGTTAGTTATGGGTAAAATGCGCAAATATTTCAAATAAGCAGGTGGTTATAAAATACTCATTGTTGTCGGGGAATATTCGTTTGGTCGTAGGAATATTCTTCCTGTCGGGGAATATTCGTACGACGGCGCAGTCTTTTGTGGGCCCCATAACGGAAAGCGATTGGATGAAGAAAACGACAAGTATATGTTGTTTATTAATAACGGCGTAATTGTTACCGTTAATACTGTTGGAATACCCGGTGGTTAAAACACAGTAATACGCGTTGTTACACAGTAGCACACTGATTGCACCAATTATTGATTCTTACGTAAGAAGGCACTACTCAATAATGGTTACAGTAATTACTGTTCAGTATTTTATTTTATTGATTCAATAATTGCTGCGTTGATATTTTATATTACTGTTGTTTCAATAATTGTCACTACACAGTATTTCCCATTATCAGATCAATAATTCATATTATTTGAATAATATTATTATATAACATTATTGGCAATGTCTAGAAAGTTCTGTCTAAGGAGAGGTTTGGTCATCTAATTACGCGCCAGTAAGGAGAAATCCTTATTGGAAAGCCCCCTCTTTCCTGGGAACGGCCTGGTTGTCATAAATGTGATTCTGTAATATTATTTGTGAATAATTAATTATTGATTCATATGATAAGGAAATATTTATTTTATGTGGATATAAATGATGGATATATTTATTTTTATGTGGATAAAAATGAAAGAATTAAAGCTGAGGTGTTTTATCAGTATTTTGTCGATATGGAGGTATTAAAAATCATCCGTTTGTGGATTTCGGATATTTTTGGTTTGGAATTTGGAAAAACTTAAAGCTACAAAGCTGTAGAGAATTCGATTTCAGTCAGAATGGACATAAAATTCGTATTTTTCTGATAAACGGTCTATTTTCTATGAATTACTGAAGTTTCGGAAAATAAAATAATTTTTATTAAATTGCGGGACCCACTTTTTGGTTGGTGGATTAAACATGTGGGCTGCTGGGATGAATTTCAGAATTGGCATGCCTTGATAAGTGTTGGTCTTGGCATGCATAAGGAAAATAAAAAAATATTAATTTATTATTTTAGTCTCCTTTGGCGTTCTAGCATTTTCCTATAAATCGAGGGCTAAGTTAGAATTGAAAATCATACCAGAAACAAGTTTTCTCTTTTTCTCTCTCTATATTATCGAGCGTATTCTTGTTAGTATACTTTGAGTGTTGCTATACGGTGCAAGTTTCTGTCAGCACTATACCCGAAATTCAGTCAGAAGTACGATTATTTTGAGGTAAGGGATGTTATTTTATTCGAAAATGATATTATTTCTTCAATATCATTATGCCGAAATATTGGTTGGAAATGTTTATCAAATTTGGAACTTTTCACGTCGGGGTTACTATTCATGAGTTACTATTCACGAGTTACTATTCACGAGTTACTATTCACCGAAAAATGAAATTTTCTTCTTTTCGTCTAAAATATCTATTCTGGGTACTAGCTTTGATTGTATCCATGTTTTGATCATTCTTGAATTCTACTTCACTATGAATAATTGTAAGGTATTTTTGGACATGGATAAATCGAAATACGAATCCTTAATATTGTTATTTTGTTTCACTGGATTCGTTTTCTTTAAGATATTTTTCATCATCCTCAGTCCTAAATGATACTGAATATCTTTGGCCCGTAGTGCAAAGATGAATGATTAACTGATGAATATCTTTGGCCCGTAGTGCAAAGATGAACAGGTGTTGAGATGAACATGACCGACTGGTGATACAAGTGAATATCTTTGGCCTGTAGTGCAAAGATGAATATTTGATTAAAGATGGTTATTGATTGTTGTTACAGGGATAAAATATTGATGATGGACTTTTAAATCTTAGAAGATAGTAGAACTCATTCTCTACTTGACTCTTCTAATGGTTTGCTGTTTCCGCTGCAGTTATTGATTTAAAACTTGTTGTCTATTGTATTCTATTAGATTTTTCCCTGTTGAAGACTAACGATAATTTGTTCTGTATTATCTTAGTCATAATATTCTTTACTGGGCTAGTTGAGCTCACCCTTTTCCTTTTTGTTCCATTCTTCTCAGGAGGCGAGAATGTAGCGAGTACTAGTCGGGGTATGGAATGATGGTTCTAGAAGTTACTTTAGTAGTCCTCACCATTTTTGTGAAATAATATATCAATAATTGTAATGAGGACTTATTTGAGTGTGGATATTGTCTAAATGACAATATTTGTATTTAAACTCACAGTTCTTGTGTTGTAATAATAAAGATGTAGTTGTTTCTGTACCATGTATTTTGGCGACTCAGAATGGGTGTTGTATACCTATTTTGGGGGCGTCACAGTTGGTATCAGAGCTTAGGGATATGGTCTCTGGCGGAGATCGGGGAATAGAACTAGGAGGGGAGAGATGAGTAAATCCTTTGCTAGTGTGTCCTATCTAAGCTTATTTGTTGGTCAGTCATAACATGGGGATATTATGTGATATGTTAATTTGTTTAATTAACCCTTGTTTTATGGCAGTATTTAAGAATGGCTGCTGAGAACGTTAACAATGGAGTGTATGAGACTGTGGAACAACCTTTAGTCACAAACCAGGAGAACGTGCAACAGGAAGGCAATATTCCTCCTGTAAACAACGCTACCGAGCAAACGATGAACGATGGAATGTTTAGGAGCTTTTTGCAGTTCATGCAAAATCAGACGAGGGAGACTCGTGTACAAAATACAGGTAGAAATAATGACAACACGCGGTCTGTCACAACCAAGCAGTTCAAGGAGTTGGGACCACCAGAATTTAAAGGAAAGCCGGATCCGATCATGGTGGAAACATGGGTCAAGCAAATTACCAAGATATTCGATGTCTTGGGATGCACGGAGGAGCAGAAGGTTCCATTCGCTACCTTTATGTTCCGCGGTGAGGCAGACTACTGGTGGGAGTCTGTGAAGCGTACCCAGCCTAACGCACTCAATATGTCCTGGGAAACATTTCAGAAACTGTTTAATGACAAGTACTTCCCTGAAAGTATTCGTCATATGAAGGAGGTGGAGTTTATCAGACTGGAACAAAACAACATGACGGTGTCCCAGTACGAGACGAAGTTTGCAGAGTTATCCAGGTTTGCACCTCATTTGGTAGAAAATGAGGAACGTATGACGCGGATGTTTCTGAGAGGTTTAAAACCTGAGATTCGTCAATACCTTATCTTTCATAAATTTTCTCTGTATTCAGACGTTGTCAACAGGGCCCAATTATTAGAGAGAGATAATGAGTATACTCAACCGAGGGACCACAACCAGGGTCATACCGGTGACAGCAATCATCAGAGCGATGATAACCAACGAGGAGGGAAAAATACGAACAAAGGCGGTAACCACTCGGGTAGTCATTGTGGCCATGATAATAGGAGAGGTGAGTCAAGTGGAAATTTCAGAAAGAGGAGATTCAACAATGACGGGAAGACATCAGCAGCAGCACCAGCACCAACAACAAATTTTAGGGGAGGAGAACGACCGCCAGTTAGATGTTACAAATGCGGGAAAGAGGGACATATCAGCCCAAACTGTCCACAACAATCCAAGGTGTGTTACAACTGTGGGAAGGAAGGCCACATCGCTCGAGATTGTACTATAGCGAAATCAAGTTCAGCTGGAGTGGTGATTCCAAGGGCTGTCCCGGATAAGGCGAAATCAGCAGTTCCTGAAAGAGCGTTTGTCGTAACTGGCCAAAACGTGAGGAACCCGAACGAGGTGATTACGGGTAAGCTAATCTTGAATTCTTGCGAAGTTTATACCTTACTAGATACCGGTTCTACCCATTCTTTTATCTCTCCTGCTTGTGCTCAACGTTTAAACTTGACTCCGAGGAAATTGGACTTTGACTTATCTGTTGAAACTCCGTTAGGTGAAACCTTTGTTACATCTACAGTTTATAAATCTTGCATGATCCAAGTTGGCACTATCACATTACCTATTGATCTTATCTCTTTAAAGATACTTGCTTTTGATGTGATTTTAGGAATTGATTGGTTAACTACTCATCATGTCAAAATTGATTGTTTTCGTAAGGTTGTTAGTTTTCATATTCCTAACCAACCTGTTGTACGAATTCAAACAACTAAGCCATTAAAATCAATCACTGTTATATCAAGCCATAAAGCCATTCGTTTATTAAAAAACGGATGTCAAGCTTTCTTAACCCATGTTATGGATTTGAATAAAGACACGTCAAATTTGAATAATATTCCTGTTGTTATTGACTTTCCTGACATATTTCCTGAAGAACTTCCCGGTCTACCCTCGGAACGAGAAATTGAATTCTTTATTGATCTTGAACCTGGTACAAAGCCTATTTCTAAAACCCCATATCGAATGGCTCCTATTGAACTTCAGGAGTTAAAGGTCCAACTACAAGAGTTGTTGGACATCGGTTTCATTCGTCCTAGTACATCTCATTGGGGTGCTCCTGTTTTATTTGTAAAGAAGAAAGACGGGAGTATGCGACTTTGTATTGATTACCGGGAATTAAACCATGTCACTATTAAGAATAGGTATCCGCTACCTCGTATTGATGACCTGTTTGACCAGTTACAAGGAGCACAATTCTTTTCAAAGATCGATCTTCGTTCTGGATATCATCAGCTGAAGGTTAAAACTGAGGATATTCCAAAGACTGCCTTCAGAACTCGGTACAGGCATTATGAATTCCTAGTCATGTCTTTTGGATTGACTAATGCTCCTGCGGCTTTCATGGATATGATGAACCGAGTATTCAAGGATTATTTGGATCAGTTCGTTGTTGTCTTTATTGATGACATCCTCATATATTCCAAAAGCCGTGAAGATCATGAGCATCATTTGAAGCTGGTACTCCAAAGGCTGCGTGAAAATAAGTTATATGCCAAGCTGAAGAAATGCGAGTTCTGGCTTGAGGAAGTAGCATTCCTTGGGCACGTGGTGTCAAAACATGGAGTATCTGTTGACCCGGCGAGGATTGAAGCAATACAAAGTTGGGAGCAACCAAAGACGGTGACCGAAGTACGTAGCTTTCTAGTCTTAGCTGGTTATTATCGAAGATTCGTGGAAGGGTTTTCTCGAATCGCTACCTCGTTAACTCAGCTGACTCGGAAAGATATCAAATTCGTATGGAGCGAGGAATGCGAGAAGAGTTTTCAAGAGCTTAAGAGGAGACTCATTTCGGCACCTGTTCTGACAATACCATCTGGTTCGGATGGATTTGTTATCTACAGTGATGCTTCAGGCAAAGGGTTAGGATGTGTTCTCATGCAACATGGGAAAGTCATAGCCTATGCCTCGCGACAACTCAAAGAATATGAGAGGAATTATCCTACTCATGATTTGGAGTTGGCAGCAGTAGTTTTCGCGTTAAAGATCTGGAGACACTACCTGTATGGGGAGAAAGTGGAGATCTATACAGATCATAAAAGCCTCAAATATTTCTTCACCCAAAAGGAACTCAACATGCGGCAGCGACGTTGGCTCGAGCTGTTAAAAGATTACGATCATACCATCCAATATCATCCTAGAAAAGCAAACGTAGTAGCTGACGCATTGAGTAGAAGATCATATGCGGGTACGAGTGCAATGTTGTTAACACAAAGGCCCATTTTGTATGACTTGCAAAGGATGGAGATAGAGATGAAGGCTCCAAGTACCCACATGATGATATCAAATATACGAGTAGAACCGACTTTAATCGATAAAGTTAAAGCTGCTCAAGCTACGGACATAGAGCTGATGCATATGAAGAAGAAAGTGCAAGAAGGTTCTATTCCAGAAGCAAGAATCGATGAAGAAGGAATACTTCGAGTCCACTCCAGACTTTGTGTTCCTAACGATTCTGATTTGAAGTACAAGATCATGATGGAAGCACACAATACACCATTTGCAATCCATCCTGGAAGTACCAAAATGTATCGTGATCTTCGACATACATTTTGGTGGAATAATATGAAGAGAGAGATTGCAAAGTTTATCTCGAGGTGTTTAACTTGTCAACGTGTAAAGGCGGAACATCAAGTGCCAAAGGGTCCATTGCAACCACTTGAGATTCCGAAATGGAAGTGGGAACACATTACCATGGATTTCGTTACGGGTCTTCCCACGGTTTCTCAAGGCATAAATGCTATTTGGGTTATTGTTGATAGATTAACCAAGTCTGCTCATTTCTTGCCGATACGGGAGACTTATTCCCTTGAACGTCTTGCTCGTATATACGTAGATGAGATTGTGAGACTGCATGGCATGCCAGTATCCATAGTTTCGGATCGTGACCCAAGATTCACTTCAAGATTTTGGGTTAGCTTGCAAAAAGCTATGGGCACAGATTTACGATTTAGTTCGGCATACCATCCTCAAACGGACGGACAATCAGAGAGGACTATTCAAACTCTTGAAGATCTATTAAGACTTTGTGTCCTAGATTTCAAAGGGAGTTGGGATAAGTACCTACCATTGGTGGAATTCTCTTACAATAACAGTTATTAGGCAAGTATAGGTGTGACCCCATTTGAAGCATTATATGGACGAAAGTGTCGCTCTCCAGTATGCTGGGACGAGGTGGGTGAAGCAACATTGTTGGGACCAGAGTTGGTACGCATGACTACAGAGAAGATCCAAACGATTCGACAACGTATACAAACGGCACAGGATCGACAAAAGAGTTATGCGGATCTTCATCGAAAGGACGTGAAATTTGACATTGGGGATCATGTATTGTTGCGTGTGGCTCCATGGAAAGGAGTTACAAGATTTGGGAAGAGAGGAAAGCTCAATCCACGATTTATTGGTCCATTTCAGATTCTTGACCGAATAGGAAATGTGGCCTATAGACTCGCGTTACCTCCAAGTATGTCTCGTGTTCATAATATTTTTCATATATCTGTGTTACGTAAATATGTGAAAGACCCAGACCACGTTATTGAGTTAGAACCGGACGAGATAGCTGAAGACTTAACGTACGAAGAGGTACCTGTCAAAATCTTGGATAGAAAGGAGCATGTCCTACGCATGAAGGTCATACCACAAGTTAAAGTTTTGTGGAGAAACCATGCTATTGAGGAAATGACCTGGGAGTTGGAAACGGAAATGAAAGCGAGGTATCCTCATCTTTTCGAAACACCAGGTACGTACATCAATTTCGAGGACGAAATTTCATAAGGAGGGGAGGTTGTAAGACCCCAAATTATTAATAAATGAAATTTAAATTCCCTCTATTTATTATTTTGAAATAGTAAGTGTTAAATTGATTAATGAGGTTAGTTATGGGTAAAATGCGCAAATATTTCAAATAAGCAGGTGGTTATAAAATACTCATTGTTGTCGGGGAATATTCGTTTGGTCGTAGGAATATTCTTCCTGTCGGGGAATATTCGTACGACGGCGCAGTCTTTTGTGGGCCCCATACCGGAAAGCGATTGGATGAAGAAAACGACAAGTATATGTTGTTTATTAATAACGGCGTAATTGTTACCGTTAATACTGTTGGAATACCCGGTGGTTAAAACACAGTAATACGCGTTGTTACACAGTAGCACACTGATTGCACCAATTATTGATTCTTACGTAAGAAGGCACTACTCAATAATGGTTACAGTAATTACTGTTCAGTATTTTATTTTATTGATTCAATAATTGCTGCGTTGATATTTTATATTACTGTTGTTTCAATAATTGTCACTACACAGTATTTCCCATTATCAGATCAATAATTCATATTATTTGAATAATATTATTATATAACATTATTGGCAATGTCTAGAAAGTTCTGTCTAAGGAGAGGTTTGGTCATCTAATTACGCGCCAGTAAGGAGAAATCCTTATTGGAAAGCCCCCTCTTTCCTGGGAACGGCCTGGTTGTCATAAATGTGATTCTGTAATATTATTTGTGAATAATTAATTATTGATTCATATGATAAGGAAATATTTATTTTATGTGGATATAAATGATGGATATATTTATTTTTATGTGGATAAAAATGAAAGAATTAAAGCTGAGGTGTTTTATCAGTATTTTGTCGATATGGAGGTATTAAAAATCATCCGTTTGTGGATTTCGGATATTTTTGGTTTGGAATTTGGAAAAACTTAAAGCTACAAAGCTGTAGAGAATTCGATTTCAGTCAGAATGGACATAAAATTCGTATTTTTCTGATAAACGGTCTATTTCCTATGAATTACTGAAGTTTCGGAAAATAAAATAATTTTTATTAAATTGCGGGACCCACTTTTTGGTTGGTGGATTAAACATGTGGGCTGCTGGGATGAATTTCAGAATTGGCATGCCTTGATAAGTGTTGGTCTTGGCATGCGTAAGGAAAATAAAAAAATATTAATTTATTATTTTAGTCTCCTTTGGCGTTCTAGCATTTTCCTATAAATAGAGGGCTAAGTTAGAATTGAAAATCATACCAGAAACAAGTTTTCTCTTTTTCTCTCTCTATATTATCGAGCGTATTCTTGTTAGTATACTTTGAGTGTTGCTATACGGTGCAAGTTTCTGTCAGCACTATACCCGAAATTCAGTCAGAAGTACGATTATTTTGAGGTAAGGGATGTTATTTTATTCGAAAATGATATTATTTCTTCAATATCATTATCCCGAAATATTGGTTGGAAATGTTTATCAAATTTGGAACTTTTCACGTCGGGGTTACTATTCATGAGTTACTATTCACGAGTTACTATTCACCGAAAAATGAAATTTTCTTCTTTTCGTCCAAAATATCTATTCTGGGTACTAGCTTTGATTGTATCCATGTTTTGATCATTCTTGAATTCTACTTCACTATGAATAATTGTAAGGTATTTTTGGACATGGATAAATCGAAATACGAATCCTTAATATTGTTATTTTGTTTCACTGGATTCGTTTTCTTTAAGATATTTTTCATCATCCTCAGTCCTAAATGATACTGAATATCTTTGGCCCGTAGTGCAAAGATGAATGATTAACTGATGAATATCTTTGGCCCGTAGTGCAAAGATGAACAGGTGTTGAGATGAACATGACCGACTGGTGATACAAGTGAATATCTTTGGCCTGTAGTGCAAAGATGAATATTTGATTAAAGATGGTTATTGATTGTTGTTACAGGGATAAAATATTGATGATGGACTTTTAAATCTTAGAAGATAGTAGAACTCATTCTCTACTTGACTCTTCTAATGGTTTGCTATTTCCGCTGCAGTTATTGATTTAAAACTTGTTGTCTATTGTATTCTATTAGATTTTTTCCTGTTGAAGACTAACGATAATTTGTTCTGTATTATCTTAGTCATAATATTCTTTACTGGGCTAGTTAAGCTCACCCTTTTCCTTTTTGTTCCATTCTTCTCAGGAGGCGAGAATGTAGCGAATACTAGTCGGGGTATGGAATGATGGTTCTAGAAGTTACTTTAGTAGTCCTCACCATTTTTGTGAAATAATATATCAATAATTGTAATGAGGACTTATTTGAGTGTGGATATTGTCTAAATGACAATATTTGTATTTAAACTCACAGTTCTTGTGTTGTAATAATAAAGATGTAGTTGTTTCTGTACCATGTATTTTGGCGACTCAGAATGGGTGTTGTATACCTATTTTGGGGGCGTCACAGTCCCTCTAAACTCCAGGGTCCTACACTTCTGAAGTCTTTAAAACTAGCCATGTGAACAGCTGGTGGTGGTACATTCGCATTAGGTTGAGGAACATTCCTATTCTGAAAAGCTTCCATCATAAAATTCGCAAAAATTAGGATTCTCTTGGCCTTCATTTCTGTTCTCATTTTTATTATTAACCTCTTCATTTCTATTCTCATTCTCATTATTAGCCCCTTCATCAATATTTCTCCGTACCCTAGGTACTCTACCTCCTCTAAATCTTGGTGGCATTTCTATCTGTTTAATAAAATTTTATTATTATTAAACCATTTGTTACTTAAACATTCATACATGATGTAAAGCAGTAACATTTATAGCAAACATATTTAATATTATTATATATTAAACATGCTTTTACATATGCCTCAAACATATCTGTCTTTGGTAGCTCCTCCGGCTATTACATACTATAACATTCTCATTTGCTATTTACATGTCATCTATACCTTGTTATCAAAATGTTTATATACTTCAATCCTTAACCATTATCAGGGTAGGATTCCAAAAGCTATCCCCATCATACTATCAAAAGTGGGGTACATTTACATTCTAAATATACTAGCACATTCCAATATTTACATCATTATATGTACACATACGTCTCATATAGCTCAACAAACAGATACTCAGGTATCCTTATCTCGTACTGCAGTGGTGGAACAAACCCGCTCCTCTTTAGTAATTGTCATGACTCTAGCCCGCAAAATGGAATACCTATGCTGCCAAACTTCCTGTGGATGATTCCAGACAGCAGTCTGAACCCTCTCCATTGAGGTGGTATAGAGACAATTCATCATTTCTCTCTTTCTTCTACACTCACCCAAGAGACCCTCCAAGTGGCGGATGTATTCATCTGATGTTGCCCTAATATTTTTTATTTCATGGCGTTCCTCTTTTAGTCCTTGAATCTGACCCTCCATTTATTGGGTTCGGTTCTCAGAAACTTGTAGTTTGGCCAACAAATCCATATTTTGATCCATCAGATAATGGACCACCGCTCCTAGTTGGATCATTGCTTCCTCCATATCATGCTGTTGAGGTCCAGCGTCATGTACTTTATTGACCTCCTCCTCAGGGTCCTCATCTTCTACAACAAGATCAGGATCTAAGTCTATGACCTGAACTGGTGCTATAGGTTGTGGAGCGAAATGCTCCTCATCATTCATTACTTCCTCTTGGACTCCAGCCATCCTATACACAATTACATAACTTGATTAATACATAATACAAGTTAAATACATAACAAATAATAGATAACAACTATTTTTAAATTAATTTCATTTACATTTTATAATGAACTTCCACAATCCATCTCTTTTCAACTCTATATGAGTTATTTATTTTATGTCTTTCTTGCTAGCCTAAAGTTATAATCCAAGGTTCCCGTCCTAAGGCTTTAAACTTAAGGCTTTGATACCAACCTGTGACGCTCCCAAATTCGGGTACTTAAAACCCTTATTTAGTGCTTCACAATATCAAACATTCAACATATTATAAAATTAAACTTAATAAAGTTATTACATCAAAGTTATGCTAATCCCAGGTACGTAGACCTTTAAGTGCTTATTACATGATAGTTAAATATTTACAAACATATAATATATCTATTACATCGTATTTCAGCAATTTCGTAGCATTTCGTTTTCCTTTGTCTCTACTAGACCCTTCTATTTGAGCTTGTTCAGCTGAAAACATTTATAACAAAGCAAGAATAAGCATTCAATTACTCAACAAGTAATAACATTCTTTAATGGCTCAACAATTAATAAATGTTTTCTTTGAAGCATGTTTTGATAGTGAATCAAAACTGTAAAGCAAATAAATCTTGAATCATTCATATTCCTGGAATATCATATTAATATTGAATAGCTGAGAGGTCATAAGACCATGAACATGCTTTTTCTTTTCTTAAAAAGGTTCTATCAGAAGTTTATCTGTGAACTGTCTTAACTTACGGGCACGGTGGGTGATCAACCTTTTATGCCCTATATTGATCAATACTATCTTATTCATAACAATTTTCATGTTCAACGTCACCACTCCCATAGTGCAATAAAAATATCTCATTTCAGGGTTTGTTCATTCTCAGTCTGGAATCCAAACTATAACAATATAGTTGGATAGCTTAAATCATGGCACGATAATATTTCAAGACTTATTATTAAGAAATTGAAATATTTTACATCTGTGTCTGGCCAGAACAAATGGGCCAGACTTCTTTGCAATTTGTTCATATGTATTGAATTTCATTTGATGTACATGAGAATACATAACCCAATCTTTTGAAGCTAATTAGAATAAAAAGGTTATTTAATCTTGTATTATTCATAAATAATGAGAGTCAGTTCAAAATTTAGAGAACCTGTCCATATATGAATAATTCTAGAATACTTCCTCAATAAAAAGTAAGATTTAGATACTTGCCTTGTTCGTAGACTATTGATACAAATTAAGCTTAACTTGTGTATTCTCACAGATTCTACACAATTATTTGCATTTACAAGCATATTATCCAAATAGCCAAGTCATATAACTTGTATATTCAAGTATCTTATAATCACATTGATCATGTTTTTAGTTTATGTTGTTACTTTTAGGGATATTTATATACATTTTCCAAATATCTCATCCATGTTTTCAAAATAGCCATTTTTCACTTTAATAGGGTTCGACATACTTATAATAAGAAATAGCAATCACATTACAATTATCTTTTACATCCTATTCAAGATTTAAAACATATGCATTTCATGCTTCCTTACTTGACTCTTAGCATACAGGATGTCTTAATAATTAATTTTTTTTATGCTTTAAAGGCATTTTTAATTTGTATGGTTAGCTTTTAGTCTTTCCTTTGATTATAGTTTCATTTCAAGACACTATTGCGTTAACCATTCTTGTTTCCCTTAATAATACCCATGACAACCCTTTAAGGCTAAATGTGTCCAACTCATTGTTGCATTAACAACTCCCTAGCATAGTTTAGCTTGACTTATCAACCCCTTATTACTCCACTATGCTGCAGTCAAGCATGGTGTGGCCATACTTGGCCTCACGACCCCAATTATAACATAGCAGCCTCTAACTCAAGATGCATGTTATGTCCCTTGACAAACTCATCTTTTTCATTATTCATCTAATTATATTAGATGATGAGTTTGTAATAAATACTCTATAATTGCTTATTTGGGAATTTATAAACCTATAGTTATAGTTAACTATTAACTAAGCCTTGAATTTCAAAAGGACTTTTATCATAGCCATAACAACTCCTTGTCACTGCCCAAAGCTAACTGCCATTGCTAATTGGTAGCAGCCCTTACATTTAGATCCTCCTTTTTGGTAGTTTTTAGATCTCATATTTCTAACGCCAAACTTTAGAACACCAAATAGACTGGCCAAAGCTGCTATAGCAGCAACTAATTATCCACTGTTGTTGTAAATGGGCAACGACCCTGCCCCCTTTCTTCTTTCCCATTCTAAGTTTTCAATCTCACTAAACAGTCTATATACATGTTTATTTAGGAGGTTCTAAATCCATCTCCATGCTTATATCTTTAAATTACATTCTAGAGTTAATAGGACACTCCCAAAACTGCTATAGCAGTTTGTTACTGTCAACTGCTGCTGCCTATAGGCAACAACCCCTGTTGCTTAGCTTTGCTTATTATTCTTTTGTTTTCCCTTATTTGACTAAGTGTGTGTCTAGTAGCCCTCTTTAATGCACTAACAGCTCCTTAACATTCCTTTATGCTAACGACCATTTATGTTTGACTTTGTGGGATTTAATTAGTTTAGTGTGGCTTTGGTTGGCCCCAGTCCTAATTAAGTCTAATAAGCTCCTACACTGCATAAACAGTTAGCAGAGGCTACCTACTGCTGCTACTTGACAACAGTCCCTTTTTGTTTCACACTGCTGCTGTCTATAGGCAGCAGCTCAGTTTCCTGCCCTTCCTTTCAATTTTAATTTGCAAACACAATAAAATCTACATATATGTTTACAACACAAACTCAAACTATACTAGATGACTAGTTTCTTAAAATTACAACCTTCAACCATAATGGTTATCCAAAACTACTTTAGCAGTCATTTGCTATCAACTACTGCTGCACATAGGCAGCATCCCCTTATTCTTGGCTCATAATTTCATGTCTTTATATCCTTTACAACAATATTTTAATATATTTTAAGATGATGCATTCATTTATGAAAATAACCCACTAGTTGTAGAAATACACAATACTATGTGAATTCAAAACATTTACTAGAACAAGACAACTCAACAAGAAACACTTAACTGGTTCTGTAGCACAGCACATCACAACAACATATAATGGATGCTGCTATTTGCAGTAGCTCAGCTAAGCCATTTCCCCCCTTCTCAGCTCCTATTTTAAAAATTTAAAACATTTGATACATAAGTTTGGTTATACCAAATTTTGGATACATTATACATAGTATATAGGAATGTTTTTTTTTTAAATTTATAACACCTCCATTTCAAATTCAATAGGTTGCCAAAACAGTACTCAAAGTTGCCTTGACATTCCATTTTTTTTATAATTCTTCACTTTGACTTAAGATTGAATTTCATCTCATTCTAATAGGCTTAAACTTATTAATTATCATCACATATGATACATGAATCAATTCCCAACCCTTTTTGTGTCTAGTACTTAACTTTTAATTAAAACAATGGGACTTTTAACAAACATGTGGTGTGCACAGTTTTAACTCACCATTTTCATAGACATTTACTTGTGTTATAAACCCATGTTAGCCTCTGTTGGGAGATATTTCACATGAATCCCATATTGGATAAATTCAAGAGCGTAGATGGGTTAATAAGTATGGTAGAACCTCAACCTAATAGATTAACCTTTTAGGTAAGGAGGTGGTCTAATATGCTTATTGGGCCATTCTACACAGATGTCCGCTGCATGGTGATGAATTGATGTGGGATGGATCGTACAATTTTGCTACAAAATGGTATCAGAGCTCATGGTTCGATGGACCCAAGAACAACTCCAAGGTGCGAGGGGAGTGCGAGGGTAAATTCGCAGGCCTCGTGGGTGGAGCAAATAAAGTCCAAGTATCAACTCCAGGATACGAGGGGAGTGCAATGGTAAATTCGCAGGCCTCGTGGGTGGAGTAAATAGAGTTGAATCAGGTGGAGCGGGCTTAGGATGGCTCTAGGGAAGTTACTGAGACATGTTTGCCCCGGGCGTGGTGGAGTAATATTAGAGTCAAGCAAAGCTCTTGAAGGACTCAAATGTGAAGTATTTGAATCAGGTGAAGTAGGGCTCAAGATGGCTCTAGGAAATTACTAAGACACGTTTGGCTCTGGCATGATGAAGTAGTATTAGAGTCGAGCAGAGCTCTTGAAAGGATTCAAAGAAGGTGTGCTTAATGGTAAATACTCTAGTATGATACTTGTGATGAGTATTCAAGTGAAAGGTGGAGATTGTTGGGGGATATTTCACATGAATCCTATATTGGATAAATTCAAGAGTGTAGATGGGTTAATAAGTATGGTAGAGCCTTAACCTAATAGGTTAACCTTTTAGGTAAGGAGGTGATCCAACATGCTTATTGAGCTAGTCTACACAGATGTGCGCTGCATGGTGATGAATTAATGTGAGATGGATTGTACAATTCCGCTACAGCCTCCTTATAACACCACACAACCAACCTATCTCCTTGTGCCTAAACCAATCCATAACAGTCAAATACATAGTCAAATGTATGTATATCCAAGTAATTGGCAAACTAATTAGTTTATTTTCTTCATAAAATGCAATTCTTTTGATAAACACATAACTATACCATGTAGAAAAACCCCACTATTAAGCATACTATCCTCAAGTGTTTACACTGCATCATATAATAGGTAGCACACATTCTTAATCAAACTCATAGCAAATTCCATATCCACTAATTAGTTCATATTTAGCATTCTATAGTAAATACTTAGCAAAGATGCATTTACCTTTCTATTGCTTAGTTCAATCTGCTAAGTTTTTTTTTTCAATGTTCTTCACGGCTACTCTTCCATCTCTAGTTAGTCATAATTCAGCTCTTACTCGAGTGTAAACCCTGTTGGAAATGGTATTTGAAACATTAAATATTAGAGCATTTTGAGGCTCAATTTAATGTGGGACCGACACTCCAAAAATGTCGGGTCTATGCACTTACACGTTCTCCTCCGTGAGGAGTAAAACGTGGTATACTTATTTGTTCAAATCCATTAAGAATTGAATGAGAAAATTGACTCCAAAGTCACCTACTTGATATGTTGTAAAGTGCATAATCCCACATAGGATGTGGGAAGGAAATGTGAAGAATTTATATATGGGATGTTTGCTCAATGGGAAGGGCCCCAAGGGCACCCTAGTTTTATGGAAGGAAGAGGACCTAGCCAAGGCATGGTTGAAACCCACGCGTGCGCCGCCGCCGTTCGGTCAGCCGGGCCGGGGTCGTGGGTTCGGGTTGTTATATATATATATTTTTAGGCAAAATTTGTTTAATAATATTGATTACAATACTACGTCGTTTTGACAAACCAACGGTAATATCTTGTCTTAACTGTCAAAAATTATCTATAAATAAACGATGAGGGATTCTATTCTACATAAGTTTTATTTCCGTCCCGTTTCTGTATATGCTAGATATTTTCGTTCCGTTCTGTTCTGAAAAACAGAGTTCCGTTCCACAATTTTGCAATTCCCGTTCCTTCCCTGTAAAATCCCGTTCCTTCCCCCCTTCTACAAAATCCCATTTCCCGTTTCTGCAAATCCCGTTATCTGTCAAATAATGTTGCAGTAACAGTAAGTCCTAGTTTTCTTCATGCATACATTTTTAATTATCATGTTATTTCAGTGCATAACATAGAAATTGGTTCGATGTGTTCTTAATTTTGAAGTGCTTCTAATTAAGAACTGGAAATCCGTTTTATCTTGAAAAGCAATTATTCAATTAATCCTTAGCACCTGTGAGGGAATAAATTTGCTTTAAGGAGACTTTGTGAATTCAAAGGACTCGGATTTATATTAATATATGTTTCTATTTTTGCATAATTTTCATCATATATATATTTTAAATAATATTATATATTACAGGTGACAATCTTAAAGCAAATTTAATTTCTGTAATTATAGTATTGTTTTATGTGAACAACAAATTGTTTTATAAAACAAGTTTTGTTTTGTATAAACTGCGTCTGTTCATTAAAAATTCTACAAATTTTGTTGAATCTAAATACATTTATATATTAGTACATTACAATATATATTAGCGTACTGATATTATATATAATATTTATAATATACTTATTATCATAAATTACCCTAATATTTACAAAAATACATTAAATGTATTCTTAATTAACTTTTCCCCATATTCACATAACTAATATAATTAAATATATTTATCACGTCTTATTCCCATCTTTTATTTATCGCAAATAATTATATAGAAGCAATACAATAAATCAAATATTTTAATAATTTGATTTCTTTTTAATCATAAATAACTTCTCACAATTTATTAAATATAATAAATATTAATTATTATTCTTGTTACATCACATCACGATATCCACATATTATACTGCACATAATAATATATGTAATATAATAACACATATTTAAATAAAATGAAATAAAAATTTATTCCAATAAATCCTTATTTTATTTACTCAAGAAAAATGCAATTCGCTATCGGGATGAACCATAAATTAGAGTTTTACACCCTCTAATAACAGTATGACACAAAAACTTTCAGGAGAACATCAAGAAATTTGGATTTCAATATGGTTAGTTAAACAGTTTACCATGGTAAATAATAAATACAAAATGTGTCAGTGCAATTCAAATCCCTTGATTTTCTCCTGAATTCCCTACATATTATTGTTGGAGGTGTAACAAATTAAAAAATTAAAGGAGGTTTTAATAGGATCTTGAGCTAGTGGTAGTGGCACAGAAACTTCCAATTAATGTGGTATTATTTTCAATGATACCAACTCTTGTAGGGGACGAATTATAATTTGTTTCAACCCAAGACATAAACAAAGACATGAGTATTTAGACTCGTTAAAACACCCGATGTAAAAGTAAAAAAAAGGGGGTGGGGGGATCTTTTTGACACGAAATGGATATATATATATATATATATATATATATATATATATATATATATATATATATATATATCTGACTCATATTTAAGAGATAAAACTCTAGTTTTACAAGTCATCCGTATATAATTTATTATCATATAAAACAAAAGATTATTTACTAATTTTTTTGTCATGGATTGGCTCTTTTATAAATTTAGTGCCCCGTTTGAAGCACATATTTGTTTTTCAAATAACATAATTTTTAATTTCTTTTTTATTTTAAATATAATGATTATAAAATTTTCATTAAAAATTTCTCAAATTAACTTACTATTGCTATTCACTTTTAATTTTTTGTACATTTATACAAGTAAAGAGCTAAAGGAATCTTATAAAGAATAAAATTTTCATAAAATACTAAGTTAATTATTATTATTATATAAAAAATAGAAAATAAAGTTTAATCGTGGATTGACTTATCCTGATATACATAGTTTTTTAATACTAATTACTATTAAGTGATATTGTTTTCTTATATATTTTTAATATATAGTCATTTAAGGTTAGAATTGTTGTAAAATAATAAATTACCATTATGATTTTTAGTTTTAAAACTAGTTAAATTTTAATCACTAATCATGTACAAGTTAGAATTGATTATATGACTAATTAGATAAAGATCTCGTATATGAAATATAATTGGTAACTGGAATTTAATCGCTAATATATTTTGTAATATATATAATTTATTTATTAATATTACTTATATTTACTCACAATATTTTTTCTAATATTTTTAATATATAGTTATTTAAAGTTCAAAGTTGAGCAGACACCTAAAAGTAAAATTCTAATGACTTTTAAGTTAGAATTTTTTATATGACTAAGTAACTAAGTGACTGTTATAAAGAATAAAATTTTTACAAAATAATAAGTTAATATCAATCATAATATTTTTAGACAAAAAAAAGGTGAACCACCACATATATATAATTGCATGAGCTATCATACAAAAACGACGTCGAATTATATAATTGAATACCCTCGCTCCCATGTATAAATGAGTATTTTATAATTTTTTAAAATATTGTTATTATATAGAACACCTCATACAAGAATGTGAGATATACCTCACCTCCAATGCCTCCTATTTTTATTTCTATATTCTTAGAATATAATTACTTAATTAGAGTACAAAGTCGAGTGAAAACTTGAAAGGTGAAGTCTTAGGCATGATTTATAATACTAATTAATTAACTAAATGACTCTTACAAGAAATAAAATTATTGTAGAATAATAAGTTACTTTTAAGTTTTTCAGTATCATAAATAGGGATTAGTTCTACTACAAAAAAATGGGGCTTCAGCAACAATTGATTTTCGTTGCTAAAGGTGCCAAATTTCGTTACAAAAGGATTTTGGCAACGACTTTACTATCGTTGCGTTTTTCGTTGCGCAATGAGCGTTGCTAATTGTTCCACAATGAACATTTTTTTTTGTTGCCAAAAGTATTACATTTTGCAACGAAATTTGACTTTCGTACAGAGACATCGATCCTTTAGCAACAAAATGTATTGTTGCAGAATAATTAAAATTTCGTTACTAAAAACCCCATTTCGTTGCAAAAGCCTGCTAATTGGCAACGAAATGAACTCTCTTTTTTTGCAGCGACCATGTATTTTCGTTGCAATTGACACCATTTTACAACGACATTTTTCGTTGCAGTAAATTATGAAAATTATTGCCTAAGCTTGCTTTCGTTGCGGAATGTAAACTTTTTAGCAACGATTTTCGTTGCTGATTATATTATTTGACGACGACATTATACTGAATCAGCAACGAAAATGTTTGTTGCTGGTTATTTTTCAATAGCAACGAAAGTCGTCGATTAGTAACGACATTATATGTTGCCGTTTCTTTATATGTGCAACGAAAGTTAATATGATTTGCAATGATAAAAAATATTGTCTTTTAAGTTAGTATTAGCAACAATATCCTCTCCGTTGTTATTAGGTTAATTTTTCGTTGCCAAAAATTATATTTTTAATGCCATTAGCAACAAAAATTTGTTGCTAAATGTATAAAAAATTGTTGCTATAATAAAACTTGTTCAATGCTTTGGTAACGAATTATATTGTTGCCGAATTAAAATTTGACATTCTTTTTGTGTACCTGACTGACTTAATGTCCCCATAGCAAATAATGACAAAAATACAAAAAATTAAAATATTATTAACTTAATAAAATCATCCACTACATAATCATTCATTATCTTTACAATTAACCATCTAAAGCTACCATAGTTCTTCAATCAAAATATATATCTACATATATAGAGAAAGTACACTTCATAATTTCGTCCCTTGTCTTCCGTAAACGTAGCACGAAAATTTGATCCCCAGTATTGTAAGGCAGGTCGTAGAAACAGTCTTCCTGCACATTTAAAATTAATAGCAAAGTCAAGAAAATGAAACAAATAGGTCACCAGAGGCACTTAGTGCCAAAATTAATACACAAAGACAATAGAGTTACTACGTGGTACTAATGTACACCGTATTGCTCATAAGCAGAAAAAAACAAATAGGCAATCACATTATCATTTGCTACAAATCCAAATAGAAAAAAAAACGTTCAGTGCGACTATATGATTGCTCTATTACAAGAAAAAATTAGAATCTTAATCAGCCATTTCATGAATTAATTTCAGTAAGCATAGTGGTAAACATATTTTCTATTACAAGACTTGTAGATTATTATTATATGTTGACCTCAAGTCAGAATTCAATCACATTCAACAACCACAAACATCACACAATCTTAAATACCATCACACAATCTTCATGACATTTCATGTAGGCTTTGTAGGATAGCATCCCTACCTTTTTGTCAAGTTCTACAACAGAACCATCACGCAATTGAATAAAGGAGCTTCTCTCCAACAAATTCTCTACTGCACCCTGTGAAATATAGCACAAGACAAGAGTTATGACTAATTCAAAAAGGCACAAAAAGATAACAAAAGAGAGGTGGATAAACAAAGCACAACAATATGAGTAGCCTCATTAATATTTTTATTTGGTCCGCTGTCCTTGTTTTACCAAGCATGTTAAAGAAGAAATCTTTGATTAAATAATAACATGCACGTATGAAAAAGATATATACCCACAAATATATAGAATAGTAACAAGCCAATTAGAAAAACAGTACTCCCTCCATCCCACATAAAGAATCTCATTTACAAAATTATTTAGGATGAATTTTTGTACAATGTCAACTTTCTATTTTCAGATGTCCAAAAATGTTGCTACTTTACGGAAATAAAGGTAGGCTAGATTACCCTGTTAACAAATGATAAAGAAAATGTTGTCATGCCATTCCCCACCATATATCAAAGGAAAGTAAATTATGACATGAATAATTTTTTCTACCCTTAACCCATGTGCATCTGCTAAGCATCAAAGTCATTAGTGGTTCAAGAAAAGAAAAACCTATCATTAGTGGTTCAAGAAAAGCAAAATCTATCACAAATACTGTATGGCACATAATAGAGTAACTAATATTATGATAATCCAAAGCTATGCCACATCAGATGGGAAAAGTAACCTTACAAGCAAGTTGTTCACTATCATCATGAGCTCATACAAACAGAAACAAATGCTTGTAAAACCAGCACGAAGCGTCTGACCTGCCAAAATAAGCAGACTTATATAGGTACCTGCCAAAGTTGAATCTTTTCAGCTTAGAAAATTATATGTTGAAGGAACACATCTAAGTGTTCACAATGCAGAAGAATAAATAATATCATACCCTAAATCCGGAATATATCAGATCGCAATCCAATTTCACTAATCTGGCCACCTCTATAGAATGTCCAGACCCTCCTCATTTCCCTGGCAACATTCATCGTTTAACATAAATATTACAGACTCGGGCCGGATAAAACTCAACACCTGCATTTGGAAACCAACAGGAATTCCATGATCAGCAACCAAACAGAATCTTGATTGAGAGAAATTACATTTCAATGAATTTAAAATCATGCTTGATGGGCAACATTTGAATAAGGAAACAGACAAGGGAGATAGACAATACAATAAATTTGTTGTGTAATATATGTAATATTGACACATTGTGCAAGGTGTATAAATTTCTTCTTTCTGCTGATGACAGCCTCAGTCTGAAAAATGTTTTTTGGCATACAAGATTCAGTAATCAGGGAAAATAATTGTCTGTAATGTTGTTCAACTTTATCAACAGTATAAACAGGTGAAATTGTGGTAAGACTAAAGAGGAGAGAAGCCAATGAGGAATGACTAGAAGAAAAAAATTGGTCAAACATAAGCCAAACCAAATTGAAGATGTGATCACCAGGATAACAAAAAAGAATAATAAAGTTGATGTTTAAACAAGTAATAACACATTCAAGCACTAAAAAAATTGACAGTATTTAAACCCACACCTACATTGTAATATTTTATTGCTCAAAAATATTTTTACTCCTAATGCAGAGCACATAACTGTCAGGCATATGTGTTGTAAATCAAAAGAGTAATAGCTATAACCATTGTATTAGTTATTCAAGAAAAGTAACCACATACTAAAATTCAACTCAAATCTAAGGCCATCAATGCATGGATCATCTAAACACCGAAATTGAACATTAAATAAGTCTCCAATGGTAAATACAATTAAAGTACTTACAACCTCGGATATAACAATGTTATTCAGAATTCAGCACATAGAAGTTGCTACTCTTGAGGATGGATCTTCAAAACCCCAGAGCTCCAGACTAGTATGATGTATTCATTAAAGGCTGTATCTATGGATGATGAAATAATAATCCTTCAAATGTTAAGTACGAAAATTTCCACCATAGTTTTCACCAAAAGTTGCTTAGAACATTCAGTTCAAAGAAGAAGTTATCAAGCAGGGAAAAAAATCTCCCACATATTCTCAGCAGACAACTAAATGAACTTGATTTAAAAAACCAATAGTCAAAACTATACATTTATTATTTCCAACAAAAAGCAGCAAAGAACTTGTCAAACATATTTTTAAGTAATAATAAATAAAGTTTGTAAATTTTACAAATGGACAGTATTTTTCTAGTCTATTTTTAGAAAATCAACTCTACTTTTGGAATGGGATGTACAAAATTGCTATATGGTCTTCCATCTCTGAATGAAGAAGCATTTATTTAGTGGAATTATACTTTTACATTACACACAAGACCACGTTAAATCTAGTGAAAACTCTGCAATTCAAAATCAAGACCCCAATACAACAAAACACAGTTTCAGGAAAATGAAATTGAACAAGAAAATCGAACCTTGAGAAGCAAATATCAAAGGAATCATCAATAAGCATTTGTCGAGAAGTTTCGGCCTGAGACTCCCCTTTCTGAGTGAGCACAGAGAAATTAGAACTTCCTTGAATCCTCCCTTCCTCGTTCCACGTGCTCTGCCCGTGCCTCACCAGCACGATCCTCTTCGTCGCCTTAATCGTCAAAAAAGGGGCCGAATCTCGTAGCTCCAAACTAAACTTTTCTCTCTCCTCCGATGAAACTTCATCTAGAGGTACTTGTAAGCTCGAAGATGATCGGATTGTAAAGGAACCGTTAGGGCTTGCTTTGATGCCGATACAATTCCTAGGGTTTGTACGGAGAGAGAGAGAGTCGTGCCTGAAGAGAGGAGGTGTGACGGATCTGAGTTTGAGAGAGAGTTCGAGATCTGGGTCTGGGTTTGAGAGTTCGAGATCTGGGTCTCAGGGTCCGAGAGAATTCGAGATCCAAGACTTCAGTTCAGAGTTTATTATTTTAACTCAAGTGTTTCGTTCGGTTATATTATTATTTCAACTTTGCAAAGCTTTGTTCTAACCAAAAGGTGAAACTCGTATAAATTAATCAAAAATCGTAAAAAAATTCGGATATAACTAAAATGTTAAAAATAACCAAATTATCAGAAAATTTTGATTAAATTATTTCGGTTCAGTTTGGTAATTCGGTTATACCCGTTTTTTCTCAGTCCTAGCTAGTTGTCATCAACCAACTTTTCATCTGATCAATTTATGTTTTTACCTATAAAGGCTAGACCTGGCAATATAGTTGGTTAACTGTCGGGTCAATCTATATTAACTGGAACTAAATGGGTTGGTTAACAATATTTATTTATTTGGGTTGGTTAAAGTTTGGAACCATATTTTTAAAATGAAATATAGTTTCAACCCGGTTAACCATTTTTCGACCCATATTTTATTCCAAATCCAAATCAAAAGTACTTTCCACCTATATTTACATATTGAGGAAGTTCAACCATCCACCCCCACCCACTCCCACTCCCACCCCCACCTCCGTTCACCCCCACTAAAAAAAAATATTATGTGATTATGTATACACCCCTTATCCCCACCCCACCCCACCCCACCCCACTCACTCACCCACCCACGCACCCCACCTCCACCTCCACCTCCACCTCCACCTCCACAAAAAAAATAATATTGTGTGATTATGTATACACCCCACCCCCACCACCCCACCCACCCCACCTACCCCCACCCCCTACTCCACCCCCTACCCCCATACACCCCAACCACCCCCACCCCTACCACTCCAAATTTTTTTTAATATTAAGCGATTATGTATAAACCACCCACCCTCTACCCCTACCCACCCCACCCTCACCCCACCCCCACTCCACATACCCACCCACCCCACTCTCACCCCACCCCCACCCCACCCACCCACCCACCCACCCACCCACCCATCCACTCACCCACCCCTCCCTTATATCCGTCTCTCTATCTATAATATATATTAATTTCATTTTTAAAAAATTTTATTTAAAAGTCAAAACATCTTAAAATGGTTAATATGGTTTTTAACCATAACCATATGGTTCCAATCCACATTATCCATATTAAAAATGGTTAATATGGTTTTAGTTCTTAAATGGTTGGTTAACCATATTTTGGAAATCAAAACCAACCCATAACCATATTTTGTCATGTCTAATAAAGGCCCATATTTATTTTAAGCATAAGTAATATAAAATTTTAATTAGAAAAATTAAGATAATATTTTAAAACTAACTTTTAATTTATTTGTATTATTAATTATTTTACCAACTATTATCTTTGTACTGTAATATTTAATATATAACACGTACATATACTTATAGAATTTATTATAGCATATAATATATTATTTTATAAAGAAAATTATATACCTTTGTTATTTAAAAAATATTTCTAGTAAACTAATGTATATATCAATATATTAACTATGATTATGTAAAAAATTAATATTTAAAAAAACACTTCAAGTCATAATATCATATCCGTATTCGTATCCAATATTCGACTGATTTTAAAAATACTATCCGTATTCAGTATTCGAAATAATATCCGATTATGGAGAATATCTGTTTCTATTTATTTTATTCGAACGAACATATTATTAGATTATTCGGGTTTTCGAATTTGTTTATCAATTAGGTTAAATTATCAAAAAAATTCGGTTAAATTATTTCGATTCGGTTCGACAATTCAGTTATATCCGTTTTTTGCTCAGTCCTAATTGGTAGTATTATAATTTAATTTTATAATATATTTAGAAAAAAGGTAAAAGTAGAACTAGGAATTGCTAAGGGTATACCATTACTATTCTTCTTTTTATGTTTTATTTTTAGACTTAAAAATATGTTCATGATTTAAGTTACTCCCTCCGTCTAAGAATAAAAGTTCTTATTATTTTATGTAATTTCAAGTTAAATATTTACTTATATTAAATAATTTATTTTTTTACAATAATTTATGCGTAATATCCTTAGTATTAAATATCATATTTTTATTATTTATAAATATTTATATAATATCACTAGTCATGTATAGAAAAATGTGCAATTAGATGAGAATTTAAATATGAATAATTTTATCATTTGACATTTTTTGTAAATTCTCATAAAATCAATCATCACTTTCATTCTCGGAGTGATGGAGTACTTGTAAGTATATCCTACTTTTATCTAGAAATAGAAAATATTGGGAAGCATAGATATAATAATTAGGTTTGATGAGGTTAGGTTTATTTGGGTCGAAGGCTCGGAACTAACATGTTTGGCAATCGGTTGTCACAAATACTATTTTAACAACCACAATCTATACCGTTGATCGCAACATTGGATGACACGGATTGAAATGGATTTTCTCCTGTCGCTACAAGCTGTAGCGACATGAGAAATTACTCATTTGCCACACATGTGCTCATGTGCTATACTGTCTACCGCTACAAGTTATGGCGATAGTTTAGTTAACTAATAAATTAGAATGGCTCGGTGGTAACTTAATGGCCTAATAACCCATAGGTCTTACGTTCAAAACCTAGTTGTGATATTTTTGCTTCTTATGTTATATTTTTTGTGTATTAGATAAATTCTATTACTATATATATATATATATATATATATATATATATATATATATATATATATATAAGTTTATCTCTAAATATTCATATAAATACTTATAAGCAAATATTCATATAAATTTATCTTTAAAATTTATAAACAAATATTTATTTATAAATTTATAAATATTTATATGAATATTTAGAGATAAATTTATAAATATTTATATGAATATTTGTTTACGAATTACATGCGATTTGAGATTGTTATAAATAGCCACGGTCCTATTTTATTTTTATTTTTATTATTGTTATTTATTTATTATAATAATAATAATAATAATAATAATAATAATAATAATAATTATTATTATTATTATTGCTATTATTATTATTATTATTAGTGCCACTATTATTATTATTATTATTATTACCACTATTATTATTATTATTATTATTACTGTTATTGTTATTATTATTATAATTATAATTATAATTATTATTATAATTATAATTATTATTATAATTAATAATATTAATATTATTATTATTATTATTATTATTATTATTATTATTATTATTATTATTATTATTATTATTATTATTAATGTTATTGTTATTATTATTATTATTATTATTACTATTATTATTAGTACTATTATTATTTTGACTATTATTATTATTATTATTATTAATATTATTATTATTATTATTAGTATTAGTATTAGTACTATTATTATTATTATTATTATTATTATTATTATTATTATTACTATTATCTTAATTTAAGGCAACATTTTAATAGTCTTTGCAAAAAGTTGTATATAATATGCAACGAAAATAAAAATTGTTGTCAATGAATGTGGTCCTTATTAGGCAACGAAATATAACAACAACAAAATTTTAGTTGCCCACGATGAGGAGAAATCAAGTGGTTAGACATTTTGCAACAAATTTCTAACTAATTTGGTTTCCAAATTTTGCAACTACTTATTAATTTCGTTGCAAAAAATGAAAGCCTGACACAATCTGCAACGAAGGACAAGTTTCGTTTGTCCTCCGTTGCTAAACATACACTTTTAGCAACGACTTATAAAATTGTTGCCTGAAAGATCGTTGCTAAAGCCCCATTTTTAGCAACAAAAAAACTTTCGTTGCGCACGATGACGGGAAAGCAAGTGGTGGAAAATTTTGCAACGAAATTTTAACGAAATTTTTTCCCGCCAATGAATTAGCAACGAAATTTTGCAATGACTTATAAATTTCGTTGTAAAAAGTGCAAGCCTGACATAATCTGCAACGAAGGACAAATTTCGTTGCTAAACATATACTTTTAGCAACGACTTATAAAGTCGTTGTTCAAAAAATCGTTGCTAAAGACCCATTTTTTTGTAGTATATAATATTTTTAGACAAAAAAAAGGTGAACCACCACATATATATATATAATTGCATGAGCTATCATACAAAAACGACGTCGAATTGCATAATTGAATACCCTCGCTCCCATGTATAAATGAGTATTTTATAATTTTTTAAAATATTGTTATTATATAGAACACCTCATACAAGAATGTAAGATATACCTCACCTCCAATGCCTCCTATTTTTATTTCTATATTTTTATTTCTATATTCTTAGAATATAATTACTTAATTAGAGTACAAAGTCGAGTGAAAACTTGAAAGGTGAAGTCCTAGGCATGATTTATAATACTAATTAATTAACTAAATGACTCTTACAAGAAATAAAATTATTGTAGAATAATAAGTTACTTTTAAGTTTTTCAGTATCATAAATAGGGATTAGTTCTACTTAAATTCTAGGAGAAACTAAAGCATAGGACGAAAATCAAAAAATCAGGTTTTGTCTTATTATATATTTATATAGATATACATTGATGATACTCATCTGTTTCAAATTATAGGATTTATGTTAACTTTTTGAAGCCAATTTGAGATTTTTCCAAATTCAAAACGGAAATGTATACTTTTAATTCTAGGCAACCATTTATTTATCGAGTCGAACTTAAACACTACATGCAGACTTGTTTAAAAACTCAACTTGGGTCGTTTAACTCTTTTGTGGGGCTAAACTCGTGAAGTTAAAATTTGAATCAACTTAGCCCGTTTATAACCCCATTGAATTGAAATCTCCTCCACAGATCGAATGATAAATCAACAATTTTTGTTCCATTTTCACCACTTCTATTTGATAACATGTAACAAATTAATTTTTAGAAATGGATACAAGTTGTAGCTACTTTAAAGTCTGCAGCTAGACTATTTCAAAGAAAGAGAGAGAAGAGAAAGAAGAAGAGAGGTTGGAAATCAAAATATTCATTCATATCCCAGATTATTACAACGACTAGCTAACGAACATATATAACTAACTTAACTACCATCTGGACTTAGATTTCCCCTTTCTACCCTTGACATGGTTGACCATCCAGGTAGGCTCCCTAACCTCTCTTCTTGACCATCTGAATCCATTTAAAGCCACTAGTGCTTCCAGCTCATCTTCTTCTCTTTCAACTTCATGGATTGCCTCTTCTTCTCTCACATCATCCAGATCCACAATGTTGGTCGATCACAATATCTTTTTGCTCCTTAAATGTTCCATAATATGTGTCCTCCAAATTAAACTTGTGTAAATTGTAATATTAGATTCTTCATTTGGTTTAATAGCTTTGATCCCTTTATTATGGGTAGAGAGCTGGAATTCCTCAGTTTCCTTAGCAGCTTTGTCATTTTCATTTGTTATATATGTGACAATACCCACCCCCTTCAAAATACACCTTGTCCGCAAGGTGGAAATTGGGATAAGTATTGTGAAATTGTTACTTATCCATCCAAGTGGCTTCTTATAAGGGAAACCCCTCCCATTGAATCAGAAATTGTTTGATCCAGTGTTGTGGAACATTTTTAATTGTACCTCTGATCTAAGATAACAACTGGCCTAATTAGGGGGCAGTTTATTATAAGATTCCTGAGGTAATGAAGTAGTATGACTAGGAGAGTCTCCAGAGAATTTTTTTTAGTAGAGAAATATGGAACATTGGATGTACTTTGGATGTCTCATGTAACCGAAGTTTGTAAGTTACTTTTCCTATCTTAGGAATAAAAGGATATGGCCCAAAGAACCTTTTGCTAAGTTTTTGAGAAATCCTTGGGTTCATACTCTGTTGGATGTATGGTTGTAACTTTACTAGCACCAAGTCTCCCACAGAGAAGGCAAAATCTGTCATGTGTTTGTCTACCTGGTGTTTCATTCTTAGTTGAGCAGATTCCAAGTTTCTTTTTAGGACTTGTAATTTTTTATTCCTTGTTTGCAAACTGATATCCACAGCCTCAACTTGAGATGTTCTAGGGATGTAATTAGCCAAAGAATGAGGGGGTTTGACATGCACTACCTCAAAGGAAGTTTGTTTTATTGAGGTATGATAAAGAGGTATTATATAACCATTTTGCTAAACCAACAAATTTGAGCCAATTGTGAGGTTCTTCTAAAGACATAACATCTATGGTATTGCTCAATTCATTTGTTGACCACCTCAGTCTGGCCATCAATTTGAGGATGACATGAAGAGGACATCTTGAGTGTAGTTCATTGCGACTGAAACAATATCCTTCCAAAAGTTTTTGAGGAATATAACATCCCTATCACTCACAATTTCTTTATGAATCCCATAATGCTTGCCAACAATTTTCCAGCATACATGAGCTACCTTAATTAGAAGTTGTGTAGTGTTGGTAGATTCCCAAAATGGGCAGCCTGACATAATCTGTCAACAACTACAATGATGCAAGTAAATCTTTGAGATGCTGGCAAGTGAGTAATTAATAATTAGAAAATTTGAACTTTAACTTTTTGTAATCAATATTTTATAAAACTTTAATCATTTTAAAAAAAAAATGTTTCTAAATTTTTTTCCTGAAAATAATAATTATTTTTAAAACTTTTTAATTTCCTTTTTTAAAAAAAATTGAATTAGTTTTTTATTTATCTTTTACTATTTTTAGTTTTTGTTTTTAAAATTTCGAATATTAAGAATACACATAATAAAGATAAAGACAAATTAGTCACTTGGAGGGACAAAAGTGCAAATAATATCAAATCGGGTAAATACAAATGGGTTGGGTTGGCTCAAGTTTTGGTTGAGTTAAAGTCAAATCGGGTAAAAGGAACAGAATTAACAAAAAATATCGTTTTAAGAATTTAATTGAAGAAAAATGAACTTTAAGAATGATTTTAAAAGTGGATGACAACTTGAAAGAACATAAGTCATTCAACCTTACTTATTAATTCCTGCATTAGAAAGTTAGAAAACCTCACTGCATGCATATGTAATTTTATTCTCAAGAAATACAATAATAAGTCAAAGCAGACAGCTAACTTGTCTGTCTGTATTACACCTATGCGAGAAAAATTAAAATTTGTTAACAAAGCCTAACAATTAAGAATCTAAAAGTTAAAATTAACTAATTAATTTGTTTTCACTCTAGGAATTGTATTCTCATTTTTTTTAATTTGGGGATTAAACTTCTAATATTTTTTTTTTCTGATTATGTCTAATTAATAATGTTACGTCAGAAAATTGATGGCATGACAAAGACACGTTACTAAAAAAAATACTTATATGTAATATTGAGTCTCATTTTAACATTTATTTAATTAATTTTTTCTACCAAAAAGGATAAATATATGACCATTATTAATTTTTTTAAAGTAAATTTAATGACAATTTTACCCTTTTTGGTATAAAAAATTAATTATATTGATTATTGATAATTATGAAATAAACATAAAGTTCAGGGTACTAATCTATATTTAGGCCTTAATTTGGTATACCAATAAAGGTAAAATTGTCATTATATTGATTATTGATAATTATGAAATAAAATTTTTTTAATTAGTAGTACATTTATACATTTTAAAATATTTATCATTATATTGATTACTGATGATTTTTTTAAGTTGAGTTTGTAACGTATTATATTTATTTTTAAAAATTAGTAATGGTCTTATATTTACCCTTTTTGGCATAAAAAATTGATGGAATAAATGTTAAAATGAGACTCATTATTACACATAAGTATTTTTTAGTCATATGTCGCTGTCATGTAATCAATTTTTGACGTGGTACTATCCATTAGACGTAACCAGAAAAAATTAAAAGTTTAATCTCCTAATTAAAAAGATTGAGAAGACAATCTAAAAAGTTGAAAACAATTAATTAAGAGTTTAATCCCTTATTGGAAAAAAAAATCGAGAAGACAATCCTTAAAATGAAAAAATTAAAAATTTAGAGTATTAATCAATATAGCCTATTAAATGTTATTAAACATCTTATCTTCACCGTTCAGATTTTTGGTTTTTAATTCTTGGTTGACACTAATTTTACTTTATGTTTAAAAAGATGGGAACGATCTTGGCAAGAAACTAGCAGCAAGGAAAACTAATATCCACTGTGTAAATAATAATAATAATAATAATAATAATAATAATAATAATAAATTTGGAATCGGCAAAAGAAGTAACAAAAACCGTAAAAGATACTAATTTCAACTCCCTAGTTTGAGGCTAAAAACAACCTCAAATTAAGGTTAAAAAATTCTACGTAACAATTAAGAATCTAGAAGTTAAAATTATACATTATTGAACATCTTATTTTCACGGTTCAAATTTTAAGGTTTTAATTCTTCTATGGAATAGTTTTACTTAATGTTTATATTTCCTTTCATGTTTCGCTTTTTTTTTTCTTCTTATAAATTTCTTCCACAAGTAGTTACAATGAATATTGGCCAAAAATAAGAACAAAATAAATAATAAAAAATTACTATTAGTTTTATTTAATTTAAATTACTCCTATAAGGAAGTAAACTTGAGAATTTAAAGAAACATAAGAAAGGGAAAGCTTGAACTACAATTATATTTTTTAATTGTCACCAATTGACTTAAAATCTCTCATTTTATTGAGAGTAATTTGGACGCTCAACAAAAACATTGGCAAAAATGGTTTGGCGGCATGCTGCCATCAATTTTACACTGGCCACCCCTACAAAATGCTTCGATACATAATTGATTACATTTGTCATCGTACTTACTTCCTGGAACACAACGCCCAATATGATTGCTTCTACAACACTTCACCTCAATTTCTTGACCCATCACCCCTTCAAAATCAGAAAAAAATAAATTAAATTACCAACAAATAGTTACTATAACAATAATATAATTTTATTTTTGTAAATTAAATAAGCAAAGGAAATAAGTGAAATACACACTGATTTCTTTATAGCTATGACCCACTTTTATGTAAACAATGTAATATATTTATTGCACTGTTTATTATTTATATTTTTCGGATATCAAAGAAAAGATCACAAGTATTATATATGAAAAAAGATCTATTGCATATAAGTAATTGTGGGAGCTTATATGAGCACCATATTTTGTATATTTTCATGGCAAGATATGGTCATATTTAGAAGGTGTACTCTCCGACCATATTGCAATAGAAAATTTATGCAAAACTTTACGATGCAAAAATTTGTGTTTCCGTGTTGTTCTAAATCATGTATGCAAAACTTTACGATGCAAGATCTAATTGCTATGCATGTAAAATATTTGTTATGAATAATACTCCATTATATATAAACATATATTATATAAGATCATGTACAAACCAATGAGTAGTATAAATATAAAGTTCTTCAAAATTTTCAAGCAAAATATGGTGAAAAAGTTCAAAAACTCATGTAAGAAGCTGTAAACAATAATGACTATTAAGTAATAACTAAACCAACAAAAAAAAATATTTTTATATATGATAGAAGAAATACTATAGCACTATGAGTCTATGAGGACTATAACCTTCGCTTAACATGAGCAGCACCAAGAGGCATGTGAAAGCAATAGTCAAGAGTTTGGCCATCCTTTTCTTAAGTGGGAAATTGTCTAGGTTTTGTAGGGAGGAGTAATCCTTTAATCTATGATTCTGTTTATATAGTGGTAATTAAGATGTCTATTATGGTAATTGACAACAGTTATGATATAATTACTACTAAAAATTAATTCGTCAGACCTAAAATGTATTAAGGAAATATTTATTATGTAAGAAACTGATATGAACGAAACTAAATAAAGGAGGAAAAGGAACTTTAAGGAGAAGAGGAAGCGAGGAAGATCACTGGTAAATAAAAACTGCACACCTTATTGAACTATTTCAGGGTATATTTATAGCCATCAACGGATAGTAAATAATAATGCAAGGGAATGCTGAAGAATAGGAGAAGAAATAGCAACCACTAATCTATTCTAAACAAACAAAGACTAAATCAAACAAACTAGACCACGTAGGCACTTTCTAACATGCAACTAGACGTAAAACTTTATTGAGGATTAATTTCAGATATCTTGGAGCTTGGGAATCCTACTTTGCACGTGTTACTTTGTGCTAACACAATTATATCCTTTTTCGTACGTTTAAAAATATATTTATAAAGAGAATAGATTATATAAGGATAAGCCATAAATTAGAGTTTTACACCCTCCAATAACAGTATGATACACAAACATTCAGTAGAAAATCAAGGAATTTGGATTTCAATATGGTTAGTTAAACAGTTTACCATGGTAAATAATAAATACAAAATGTGTCAATGCAATTCAAATCCTTTGATTTTCTCCTGAATTCCCTACATATTATTATTGGAAGTGTAACAAAGGAGGTATTAATAGGCTCCTAAGCTAGTGGTACAAAAACTTCCAATTAAGGTGTTATTATTTTCAATGATACCAACTCTTGTAGGGGACAAATTATAATTTGTTCCAACCCAAGACATAAACAAAGACATGGGTAAATAGACTCGTTAAAACACCCGATGTAAAAGTAAAAAAAAAGGGAGATCTTTTTGACACGAAATGGATATATATATATATATATATATATATATATATATATCACTGACTCATATTTAAGAGATAAAACTCTAGTTTTTCAAGTCATCCATATATAATTTATTATCATGTATAAAACACAAGATTATTTACTAAATTTTTTTGTCATGGATTGGCTTTCTTATAAACTAAGTGCCCCGTGCGAAGCACATATTGGTTTTTCAAATATCATAATTTTAAATTTCTTTTTTATTTTATATATAATGATTATAAAATTTTCTTTAAAATTTATCAAATTAACTTAGTATTGCTATTCACTTTTAATTTTTTTTTTAATTTATATAAGTAAAGAGCTAAAGGAATCTTATAAAGAATAAAATTTTCATAAAATACTATGTTAATTATTATTATTATATAAAAAAATAGAAAAGAAAGTTTAATCGTGCATTGACTTATCCTGATATACATATATTTTTAATACTAATTACTATTTAGTGATAACATTTTCTTATATATTTTTAATATATAGTCATTTAGGGTTAGAATTGTTGTAAAATAATAAATTACCATTATGATTTTTAATTTTAAAACTAGTTAGATTTTAATCACTAATCATGTACAAGTTAGAATTGATTTATATGACTAATTAGATAAAGATCTCTTATATGAAATATAATTGGTAACTGGAATTTAATCGTTAATATATTTGTAATATATATAATTTATTTATTAATATTACTTATATTTACTCACAATATCTTTTCTAATATTTTCAATATATAGTTATTTAGAGTTCAAAGTTGAGAACACACCTAAAAGTAAAATTCTAATGACTTTTAAGTTGGAATTTTTTATATGACTAAGTAACAAAGTGACTCTTATAAAGAATAAATTTTTTACAAAATAGTAAGTTAATATCAATCATAATATTTTTAGACAAAATAAAGGTTGTGGGCAAGGAAATCGCGCCTTGCTCGCTTAGGGTTTCGTGTTGGCTGAGGAGGAGAGAAATCCACGAAGAATACGGAATTGATTGGTTGATTGTAGAGGGGAGAACGACAGGTGGGCGATTACTCCAACGACGCGTGGCAGAACCCCTAGAATCCGGAAACCGTGTTAGGGTTATTGGGATTCCAAGAGCCTTCTTCGGTTCTTCGAGTTGAGAGAGTGTTCGAATCTTGTTAGTGCTTTTTTAGGTGGAATATCCGAGCCTTAAGCTACTAAAAGAGTCCGAGTCTTGTGTCCGGAGAGCAGTCCCCTTCCAAATAGAATGGATGGGGTATTTATAGGGTATTCTGAAAAGTAGTCATGTGCAAGGCACATGCCTTCAGGAGAATTTCAGAAATACCCTTTAGTCCTTAGAATAATGCCCATATTGCCCTGTCCTTCTAGCCACCAATCCAATCCCTCAATCAATTCCCAAAATGAGCCGCCTCCACGAGTCTTCCGCCTCGGGACACGTGGAGGCTTCTCCCGGTCTAGCACATTTATTTCTGACTTTTTCATCTTCATTCCATTAGGTTATGCGAACCCTAACTTGCACATTTAATGAGGTCGTGGAACCCTAATTGTGCATTTAATTTAATTAGGTCATGTGAACCCTAATTTTGCACATGGGCCCACATTTGCCCCCTGCGCGAGAGTCGCATTTCCAAATAGATGATCGCGCAAGAACACTTTCAGCTTTTAGACGATTCTGCGTGACTTCACTTCACGGGTCTTGAAGACCATGGTCCTAGTAAAAGGAAAAATACTCGTGAGCCAAACCCTTGGATTTGTTTATTTATTTATTTTTTCTGGAAATTGAAAACAAGAAAAATAATCAAATAGCATTCAATAAATAAAAGAAATTTTTATTATTTTGGGTATACAAAATCTTTCTTTTTTTATCAAACCAAATAAAATTAAATCTCAATTTTATTTTGGAAATCAAAGACTGGATTTTATTTTGGAAATAAAATCAAATCTTTCTTTATTTTGAAAATGAAATCAAATATTTTGGATTTTGGAAATAAAATCCAATCTTTCTTTATTTTAAACCCCAAATCTTTATTTATTTGATATATATATATATTTATATATATATATATATATGTATATGAGCCATTTTCGAAAATCATCTCTTCTCTTTTGAATAAAATCAAGCTTTAATCTTATTCTTCTCTTGGGAATAAAATCAAGCTTTAATCTTATTCTTTTCGAAAAAATATAAACTTTTTACTTATCTTTATTTTGGAGAAGTAAGAAGTCTCTATTCATAATCCCTCGCCGCATGTCTTGCTTCTGATTAGGTGAAAGATCAGTCATTCATCCCAAGCAGTTGATTCGATAGAGCAACAGGATCTCAAAGGTATGAGGGAATAATCCATATCTGTTTGAGCCCAATAGGGCCGAACCTTAGCCTCTGTTCTTCTTTTTCATCAATTTTTTTTTTTTTGAAGGAGACAGCCCCCCTAGGTGGAGGCGGAACCTTATAGGGCGCCGAAGCTTAGGGCGCCGAACCCTTTTTTTTTTTTTTTTTTTTTTTTTTTTTTTTAAGGAGCAGCCCCTAGGTGGTGGCCGAACCCTATAGGAGCCGAACCCTATAGGGCGCCGAACCCTAGGGCTGAGCCCCCTTTTTTTTTTTTTTTTTTTTTTTTTTTTTGAAGGAGCAGCCCCTAGGTGGTGGCCGAGCCCTATAGGAGCCGAACCCTATAGGGCGCCGAACCCTAGGGCTGAGCCTTTTTTTTTTTTTTTTTTTTTTTTTTTTTTTTTTTTTTAAGGAGCAGCCCCTAGGTGGTGGCCGAACCCTATAGGGCGCCGAACCCTAGGGCTGAGCCCCTTCTTTTTTTTTCTTTTTTTTTTTTTTTTTTTTTTTTTTTTGATCTTCCGAGCCCTAATACCTTGAGTACATCTTGGTTTTTTCCTCGGATAATGAAGTGTGGCTTTACATTTTTCCTTGACGAAAACGCGAAAAGAGAAAAATTGATATGCTTGCATGCTACGAAACCACTCCAGATGACCGCACCTCTAGGGGGCGAACCCTAGGGAGGCCGAACCCTAGGGGGCTGAACCCTAGGGGGGCCGAACCCTAGGGGGTGAACTCTAGGCAGAAATTCACGTTTTTGGACGAAAAAATAAAGTTCGGGACGACGAGCCTCTACTATTAGAAGCGTCATTTGGAGTTTTGGGGCCTATAATATATCAAAACGACCGTATCGACGAGCCCTTCAAAACTCATCGCGTTGCCATGACCTATGCTGTTTTAAGTCCAAAAAAGGCTCCGAAGGATGGATTTTGGCTGTCCGAAGTTTTTTTGAAAATTTTCGGGAATTTTTTCTTGCATAAATGTACTCCTTCAATCTTTCTGACATTGTTTCTTCTTGTTTTCAGGTGTTTTGAAGCTCAACTATTGGACGTTCGCTCCTTATTGCTATGGTGAGTACTTCGTGTTCATATAGTTTACTTGACATTCTTGATATGCTTTCCTTACAATTGTTATAATGAACTTCCCCTTGCTTGTAGGCCTTCTCTCCCGAATGCTCTGCAGAACTAAGAACTCCCAATGAATCCCCATTCATCACTGATTGGGGGAGAGCCCCCTTCTTTGGTCCTTCTGACGTCTTTTGGGATAGAGTTAGAGACTATGACCGTACGAGTTTTCCACCCCCAGAAAAAGAAGGCTTGTTTCTGTATGCCCCAGCTTCTGGAGGTTGGGATGACTTTCCTCATGCCGATTGTATTCCCCGCCTATGCATAGAGAAGCAAGAGTACCCATTCAGTCCCCTTCGCTTCCTGTCAGATTCATCTGCTCGCATTCAAGGATGGCAAGATTGGACTGACGAGATCCTTGACAACGCTGAATATGTGGAAATACTGAAGAATGCGAGTATCTTTCGTTGTGTTCAACTGTGTAGAGACCTACGAATTTACCAGGATCATAACGCACTTACTGTGTTGATCTCACGATGGTGTTCCCTTACTTGCACATTCATCACTGCCTGGGGGGAATTCACCCTTACTCTAGAGGATGTTTATGCCCTCTACCAGTAAGTTTTCTTCTTTTATTCCTTTCATTCATTCTCATTTTTTTATATATATATATATATTTATTTTTATTTTATTTTTTATTTTATTTTTTTTTTGAATCTCGTCTTGTAGCCTTCCCATTGTTGCTTCGAACTCCTGCGGCCCTTCTAACATGTCCACTAGAGATAACGAATGCGTTGCCTACTTGATGGAAGCCTTCAGGCAATCTTCCCACTTCACTTCCCGCTTCAAGGGTGATACGCTCCTTCCGGATTTCGAGAGTTCAGGTCGGCAAAAGAATTCTTGGTTATCCTGGGTGCGCTATTTCTTCCGTGATTACAAGACCAACCAGTGGAACAACTCAGTTTACGATAAGTCTGTTCTTGCCTTCCGTGAAGAGACTTGCCCCTTTCCTCTGGCAGCTTATCTAGTTATGTGGTTGTCCCGTTTCATCTTCCCTGGGTCTCCCATAGACGGTCCTTCTGCCCGTATGTTTAGTTTGGCGGTGTTGTTATCCCGAGGCTCGGAGATTCCCCTTGCTCCTCTCTTCCTAGGGACCTTATATCGTCGCCTAGACGAAACAACCCTTGCCATGAAAGAATCTGTTGGGAGGTAATCACTTTCATATTTTATATTTAATTGTCATTCAAACTGCCTTTCTTTTCCTTCAACCTTTTCTATAATATATATATATATATATATATATTTGTTTTTTATTTACTCAGGTATGATGTCAGTTGCTTCATTCCATGCTCCTTCCTTCAGATCTTTCTTTTCGAGCGCTTTCCGGGCTATTCCGATCTTGAACATCTTTCTACAAGAAAGAAAAAATCTCATTCTCTCCCACCACGCAACATCATTCCTCGCATGCTACGCTGGATTGATCACCGTTCTAGTCCTGACAGTACGGATTTGCGACATTTCCTTGATGATTATTCATGCTTCACTGCTCGTCCTTATACCGTCGTTTCAGGGGGTTGCGGTCATCTACCTCACTTCTACAAGCATAAATTTCGTACCTTCTCCAACCTCAGCAGAAATAGTTTGAGTGGCTCCGCACTGTCTTGGTTCGTTTTCCTTCGGTCCACAGAGCTTCCATATTTCCTTGAGAATAATAGTTTTGGTACTGTACTATATTCTCCTCACAGGGTCATGAGACAATTCGGATACGACCAGGAACGCCCTTTCGGTCACACCTGCCGGGGGAATTATGAGGATGTTCTTCTCAATTTCGTCTCTACTTCCTCCTCTTTTACATGGGCATTTCCGAGGCCATCAAGTGATCCCCATAGACCCCTTCCTTTTGTCATACCAGATGACTCCCGAAGCGGGCGATATACCGCTGGAGAACGTAATTACTGGCAAGTCAACCTTAAAAGATGGGAGGATGATACCTTGATTTGTTCACTGCCGGTCTCTATTTCACAACGTCTTCAATGGGGCCGGCTGCTATGCTCTCCCAAGCCCAATGTTCGCTCAGCACTTTGGCCAGCCAGTAGCCGCTTGGCTGAGCGTGACATTTTGATGCCTAAGTCGTCTCCCCCTAAGCAGATCATTCCATCACAGGTTCCCACTACTTCCAGGAGTCTTCCACCACGGGCTCCATTTCGGGTGTCCTCTCTAGCTCCTCCCCCGGGATCCTCTGATGCCGAGGAGATGAGAGTTACTCGTTCTAAAACGAGAGCAGCTACTACTACTGATTCTGAGATAGCTCCTCCTATTGCTTCTGCCGTGGTTCCAGTCAGTCGTCCTCCTATCAGGCTTATCATAAAGCCATTAGCAAAACGCCCTCTCGATAATGTTGATCCTAGTATCCCGGCAGCCGAGGATCCGATTAAGAAGCGTCGTAGAAATTTGGTAATTTGTCGTACTATTCTCAATTTTCTTTCATCCCTTGTATTACTGCTTTCACATATCATTGAGTAATTATTTCCTTTATTATTATTATTATTTTTTTTTTATTTTAGGTTACCGTGGTTGATGAAGATGATGATGATGATGTTCCTCTTGGGTTAATGTATAGTACTTCAAATGAGGCTTCCTCGGCGGCTTCCGCGGCGGCTTCCACTAATCGTGACCCCGTCCAACCGATCCTTGTTGATATTGAGTCATCTACTCCTCGCGACGATTGTGTTAGTCTGGATGCTAAGGATACTTTGTCTGATGTAAGCTCGAGTCCTGCTGTGGGTGATACAGTAATTTCTTTAAACCTTCCTATTCATCCTCCCCATGATGAGTCTGAAGATGTTGATGAGACTCTTACTTCCCCGAGGGAGAATCATTCTGAAACTATTGGTGATGTTCATCCTCCCCAGAAGGATTCTACCGAGGTGGTGATTGCTCGGGAGGGCATTGTTAATAGTACTTTGGATGGGTTGAATGACATTCCCCTTTCTGTGGCATCTCCCGACTCCTTTTCCATTGACTATATTGTGAGTATCCTTCCTTAATCCATGAGTGATTTGTCTTGAAGATGAATTTCATTTGCTCTCTTTTTTTTTTTTATAATGTATTGTGCTTTGACATCTTGTTTTCAGAACGAGAGAATGAAAGATTTGCCTTTGCCCGTTGAGGCACTCGCGTTATTTGCTGTTCTCCATTCGGATAGTGACCTTGGTTATCCTCCAGGTGACCAAGGCTTCGAGGAATCCTTAGCTGTACAACATCTTTCTGCTCCTCCATCCCTGGTCTCGACAAATTCTATGGTGGCTTCTAAAGTAGCTCCTGCTAGAGCTTCCTTCAATCCAAGTGGGGATCTTATTTCTTGGAGGGGTTTCCAGATATCGTCTTCTAGTCAGGAAAGTCTGGAGCGTCTCCTAGCTCGGTTTTCGCAGATTCTTGACCGGCTGATTATTAAGATAACTTCCACCCAAACCCTCTTCCTAGATCAGCTCGCAGGTCTTATTCTTGGATTGCATACTCTTTCTTTATATTCCTTGCGAGTTGAGGACTTGAAGAAGTTTAGCGATGATGTAGATGACCTTGCAGCCGTAGGTGTTGATATGTCTCCTTTTCGTGATAGGTTGGATCTTCTCAAGTCGAGTTTTAACCTTGTTTCACTACGTTCGGAGGTTGCTGTACGTAAATGTGAAGATGAATCCTTTTCAGTGCAGCTTTCTGAGCTTGGTGATGCCGCAAACAGATTGAAGAGCCAGTCTCAAAATTTAAGAGGCCAGCGTCGGGACTTACAAGCAAAACTTCAGGAGGTAGAGCGTCAGTGCCGGGACTTAGAGGCAAAACTTCAGGAGGTAGAGCGTCAGTGCCGGGACTTAGAGGCGACTACCCAACAGGTTAGGGAGCTGAAAGCTGCAAATCTTAAGATTCGAGATGCTGCCGTTGCTGACTTGGAAGCTTTAGTTGTGCCTCCTCTTCATTTTGATATGTCGTGGCCTTTAGATCATAACTTATTGTAGTAGTTTATTTTTTCAATTTCCTGTTTCAGAAACTCATTCACACATATTTCATTTATCAGAACGTGGTTTCTTTAACTTTGTTGATTGCCTTTAATTTGAATGATTCCTTAAAACTCAATTTTTTATTATTGAATCTCAAGTTATTCAAATTAATATTCCAAGACAACAATAGATGTTATAAGAAAACATGAATTTTGTCAAAGATACATATATTTCTCACAAACCAACACTTGAATTCATACTCTTTTTTTTTTAAATTAAACATTCGCGTATATGTGAAAGTTTGTCAATTTATTGCTAAAAAATTGCTTTTGACGGAAAGCATAACGTTTCATATAATAAATCTTGCTTTTATCGAAGAAAGCAAAACGTTTGCCACTTTTTAGAGATAAAGTATAACTTTCTTGCTTTTATCGAATAAAGCATAACATTCTTCACTTTTAAAGATAAAGCGTAACTTTTGGGTTTGAGGGCTTATACTCAGGTGCCTCAGTCACTTTTGAAGTTGAAAGTGTAACTTGCGAGGGCTGTTAGTCAGGTTCCTCGATCACTTTTGAAGTTGAAAGTGTAACTTTCGAGGGCTGTAAGTCAGGTTCCTCGATTACTTTTGAAGTTGAAAGTATAACTTTTGTGATGCTCTTCTCATGTGTAATATTTCTTTACCCATTTCAAGTTTAATGGGCCTGAGACAGCATCTGATCCCACACGAGATATCTTGCAATATCCGCTTTCGGAGATCTCTCGTACCCTATACGGGCCTTCCCATTTGGGGTAAAATTTGGTGGTTGGGGTCCCCCTCATAACTTGAGTTGCCGTTTTGAGGATCAGGTCTCCCACCAGAATTTGTCGTGGTACCACCGCGGTGTTGTATTGTCGTCGCAGTCTTTCGTGGTACCGTTCAAGCTTTTCTTTAGCCTTGTCTCGGAAGTCGGCTAAGGCCTCTAGGGCGGCTGGTCGGCTTTCTTCCTCGACTAAGCTTCGAAGTCTCATTCGAGCCGAAGGTATTTCTATTTCGGTGGGCAAGATAGCTTCTTCACCATAAACCAAAGCGTATGGGGTTTCGCCTGTAGGTTTTCTTTTTGAAGTTCGATATGCCCATAATGCTATTGGTAGTTGTTCTGCCCATTTCTTCGGATGATCGTCTAAGGTTTTTGATAAGATTTTTATCAAGGTTTTGTTTGTCGCTTCTGCTTGTCCGTTGCTTTTCGGGTAGTAGGGTGATGATTTATAATGTTTCACCCTGTATCTTTCCATCAGACTTTTGATGTCTCTATTGATGAAGGGGGTTCCATTGTCGGACAAAATGATCTTCGGGATCCCGAAACGGCAAATGATGTGCTCCTTGATAAAGTTTGCCACTGCTGGTCCCGTAGCCTTCTTCAAGGGTATGGCTTCCACCCACTTTGTGTACATCTCGGTGGCAGTTAAAATCCATATGTTGCCCTTAGAATTAGGGTGTACAGGACCTATAAGATCCATTTCCCATGTATGAAAGGGCCATGGTGTTGCTAAGGTGCGCAAATCCACGGCGGGAGCATGTATCAGGTTTCCATGTATTTGACAAATATGACACTTTTTGACAAATTCTAGACAATCTCCTTCCATCTTTGGCCAATAGTAACCATGATCGATAAGTTGTTTGTACAACTTGGCTCCCCCTTGATGTTCATCCTTGTGCATTTGATAGACCAAATCTCTGGCTTCGCCTAGTTCTAGACACCGTAGGGGCTTGCCATTGAAACCTCTTCTGAACAATTCTCCATTTTGTAAGAAGAATCGTTGCGACTTCCTCTTTATTATAATTGCATCCTTCTTTTCGGTTGGAAGAATCTCGTTTTGTAAGAAGTTCACATAAGGAATTCGCCAATCCACTATATCATTAATGAAAGCACATTCATCCTCCCCAGGGTATTCTTGGCATGAAACACAGTGGCGTTGTAGGGCATCTGCTGCCTTCTTCATTTCAGGCCAATAATACCCTTGGCGTTGCAACCTACGATACAGACCTATGTCTGCAAACCCGCAATTCTCTTCATGCACCTGATGCAAGACTTTACTTGCTTCTTGTTTCCCCAAGCATCGTGTCAATACACCATCTGCTTCTTTATGATACAAGACACCTTTGATGATGCTGTACTTTTGTAGCTCTACAATTGGTATTGTTCCTTCCTTAGTTTGCAATTGATGGGAGATGTCATATCTCCAATCGTCTATCATGTCTTTGGGGAACAAGTTTAGCACCGTGGTTGGGAGGGTTCTCTTCATTACCTTCACATTCAAGTCTTCTCCTTGAATATAGACTCGAGATGCTACTGTTGCTAGTGCATCTGGTTGTTTATTCTGTCCTCTTGGCACATATTCAATCACCACCTTCTTGTAAGCTTCCATCACCTTTTGTGCTACAGTTCGATACGGCGCCAAGATGGGTTCTTTCACTCCGAATTGACCTTTTATCTGCTGCACTATAAGGTTTGAATCTCCTTTTACTTTAAGATATTTGGCTCCCAATTCTTGAGCCGCTAATAATCCTAGTATGAACGCCTCGTATTCTGCTTCATTATTTGTGCAAGGGAAGTCCAATTTGTACGACAAGGATATTTCATTTCCTTCTTTGGTGGTCAACACCACTCCTGCTCCGCCTTTACCTTCTGCAGATGATCCATCAAAAGCCAAACTCCACCATTCTGGATCCTCATCCATCAAGTCGATTGATTCCACTTCTCCACCCGGAAGATCCTCAGAAGGGGGCTCATATTCTCCGTTTGGAAATTGAGCTAGCAGGTCTGCCAAGGCTTGACATCGGATTGCCTTTGGTGTTACACACTTGATGTCATATTCTGAAAGAATCATCATCCATCTAGCAGGTCTTCCTACTAATGCTGGCCTAGTTAATAGGTATCTGATCGGATCAGTTTTTGTTGCAATCATTACTTCGTGCGCTAGAAAATAATGTCGCATTTTCTGCGCAATGAACACCAACGCTAGGCAATGCCTCTCTACTTGTGAATACCTGGTTTCCGGTCCTCTGATTATCCGGCTAATGTAATATACAGGTTTCTCTTCTCCATCCACCTCTTGCGTGATCAATCCTCCTATAGACTTCTTGGTAGATGTGATATACAACTGCAACGGCATTCCTCTTTGTGGCACTACCATCGTTTGTGCCGAAGATAAAATTCTTTTTACTTTCTCAAAGGCCTGTTGTTGGTCTTGCCCCCAGTCCCATTGTGCCTTTCCTTTTAGTAATTTGCCGAAAGGTTCTGTGACTTCGGCTAATGCTGGCATGAATCTTCTCATGTACGAGACCTTCCCTAGAAAGCTCTTCAACTGCTTTTGCGTCTTTGGTGGGGGCATCTCTGTAACTGCTTTCGCCTTGCCTGGGTCCACTTCTAAACCTCTGTTGTGCACCAAGAAGCCCAAGAATTTTCCAGCCGTCATTCCAAAGGCGCACTTCTTTGGATTCATCCTCAACTTATACCTTTGGCATCGCTCAAACACTTTCCTCAGGTCCTCCACATGAGTTGTTGCCTTCTTGGATTTCACTACCACATCGTCCACATAGTCCTCCACTATATCATGAATCATGTCATGAAATATAGCATGCATTGCCCTCTGATAAGTTGCCCCCGCATTCTTCAATCCGAATGGCATTACTACATAGTAAAAATTCCCAAACGGGGTACGAAAGGCTGTCAACTCTGCATCTTCCATGGACATCTTTATCTGATTGTAGCCCACAAACCCATCCATGAAAGACATCATCTCATGATTAGCCGTTGCATCTACCAAGGTGTCTATGTTGGGTAATGGGTACATATCCTTCGGGCATGCCTTGTTCAAGTCTCTGAAATCGACACATATTCGTAGCTGTCCATTTGATTTCTTTACCGGTATGATGCTGGAAAGCCATGTTGGATGTTGGATTGGCTTGATGAACCCTACTTCCAGTAACTTTTTGATTTCTTCCTTTATTTGGGTTTCGACCTCGGGTGCATAGTTGCGAGGTGCTTGCTTCACTGGCTTCATTCCCGGGCTTATGTTTAGATTGTGCTCCACAAGATCTTTGTCAATTCCGAGCATCTCGTCGTAATTCCAAGCAAAGACGTCCTTATACTCTCGCAGTAGTTGTATGAGCTCCTCTTTCTGGTTAGCCTCAAGCTCCTTGTTGACATAAGTTGGTCTCGGCGTTCCTCCATCTGTTGCCAAATCAACTTCTTCTAATTCATTTTGTTGAGGTTTTGGCCTATCTTCAAAGCATTCTGGAGCTGGTTCTACCTTCTGTTGTACAACTTCTTCTCCTTCGTTATTGCTGGAGTGGGGGACACCTCCTGAGCTGTTGGGTTTGAACGCTTCTTTGGGCTCTTCCCCCTTGCACCGTCATAATCGAAACACTACCTTTCCATCGGGTTTTACAACCCTCTCCCATTTTGTCTTTTGGCCATCCTCGGACTGTGCTATCCGCTTGGCATTTATTATATTTCTGGCATCTTCAGGATTTGCTGGCCTTTTCTTCTCTTCTCTTCCTTCCTTCTCCAAGTCCACTACGACTGGCTTCATATCTTTGGAACATTCTCCATGTTCCGAGGTCTTCTTCTTTACTTTTTCTGCAGGTACAAACTTATCTTCCTGCACTTCCTTCCAGCTTGCTAGTCTTAAGGAATCAGGCCTCGCGATCTGGTTCTCTCCCTCTTCAGCGACATCATCGAAGAAAGTTGCTTCGGTGATGTGTGCCTCCTCTGGTCCAAAGGGATTCCGAGTTGCTGGTACCTTCACTTCTTTCCCTTTCCAGATAGCTTTCAGGCACTGATGAAAGACTGAGGGTACCACCCCATAGTCATTTTGCCAAGCCCTTCCCAGCAAGATATGGTATGCTGCATCTACCTCTGCAACATGGAACATTACAGGCCCTCGGATTTTTCCAACTTGCATGTCTACCTTGATATGTCCCAGGGTTCTCGTGCTTTGGTTAGCGAATCCTGTAATGTTTGTTTGTTCCTTCACTATCTTCTTCTCTGACAGGCCTAACCGTTTGAACATGGTGTAGGGCATAATATTTACAGATGCTCCATTGTCAATGAATGCCCTCCGCACTTCGATGCCATTGATTATCGCTGTCACATACAGTGGTCTGTTGTGCGGGTATCTTATCTCTCTATCAGCTTTAGAGAAAGATATCTTATTTGCTTCCTCCTCCATTGTTTTCACAAATCCTTTGCTTATGGCCATGCAAGTCTCCTGTGTCTCGGCGGCCTTAATTATTGCCCTGGTTGCCTCAATCCTTGCTTCCTTGGCCAACCCTATCTGATCGAAAAAATTTCTGAATTTGGCCCCATTCATCAATGCTGTCACTTGCAGGCCTGGGTCACACTCCTCCTTTTCTTCCACCATCATCTCCACTTCTGGGATTATGTTGTGGATAACAGTGTTGCATGTTTCTTTTCCCTTGTGATTTGGCAGTGGCTTGTCATGAACACTGCTTTCCTTTCCCAGTTCAATCTCCCCATTTGCCAACTTCTCGTGGAATATCCTACGCAGGCTATAACAATCCATAGTTGAGTGTCCCGTGTATTGGTGGAAAACACAGAAGTCTGGCCTTCTCTTCATCTCCTCCGTCACTGCAAATCTAGGCCTTGGGGGTTTCACCACCCCATGTTCAATCCATTGCTCGTATAGGCCTCTGAATGCTTTCTCACTGCATGTGATAGCCTCCGGGACCGACTTTCTTGCATATTTATCTCCAGGCCTTCCTTTGCTTCGCTCAAAATTTTTCTCATGCTTCTCCCTCTTGCCCCCTTGTGGTTTTGACTGAGAGTCAGCCAAAGCCACAGTTGCTGTTCTCTTGCCCCTCCATGTAACCGTCGCATGGCTAGTGGGCAGTGTCATGATTCCTCCCAAGTCTTGTGCGAAAGCTGAGAGGGTAGCGAAGGAATCACAAGCCTTGGTAATGAGGTGGGGCTTGAAGGAATCTAAGGCACCATTGTTGCAAATGCTGACCAGGTTCTTTTCTTCAATCGGCTCTGCACACTTCTGTGCCTGGGCCCTGAACCTGTCAACGTAATCTGATAGCTCCTCATTTGGCTTCTGCTTGAACCGCATGAGTTCTACAATGGTTACCTGTTTCTGCACATAGAAAAATTTCTTAAAAAATTGTAATTTGAGGTCATCCCAATCATGGACTGACCCCTTCTCCAAATTGTAGTACCAACTAAAGGCACTATCTGTCAAAGTTTTGTTGAATTCCCGCATCAACAAGTTGTGGTTGTTCACTTCATCATATCCCAGCCACGGAGACATCGACTCTACAAACCTGGCAATATGTTCCCTGGCATTTCCTTTCTCCCCGTTGTATTTTGGAAATTGCGGGGGATGCTCGATATATCCTACCGGGTAAGGTTGCCTCCGAATGTGTGCTGGGTAAGGCGGAGTAAAGTCCAACTCCGAGGGTCGAGATGTCTGCCTACGAAGTTGATTGATTACATCGATCATATCATCCTTCGTCACATACTGGCTCGTGGTGTGAACTCTCTGGGGTGTTAAGATATACTGTGGTATCGGCGGTGTGTATGGTAGAGAGATTGGTTGGTGCACACTTGCGTCATGCAAAGTCGGCACTGGTGGAAGTTGCTGGCTCACTCGTTGGACATCGCCTGGAATGGTTGGCATTTGCACCTGTGAAATTGATGGGAGAGCAGTTGGGATGATGTTTGTCTGAGGTTGGCTTGCTTCCAACCTATATTGTGGCACGTCACCGCTGTGTTGGGCCTCCAAGTTGATTATTGGAACCGATTGACTTTCCGTCAAGGGCGATACAATCTGGTTCTCTTTGTTGTTGCTGCCATTGTTGTTGTCTTCCACTCCTACCTGTCCCCCCTGCGAGCTTCCTGGGAACATGGCCTTAAACGTAGGAATCTGCATCAACTGCTGGCGGAAGTTCCCCATCTCCTCTTGCTTCCTTTGCATTTCCAGCATCATGGCCATCATCATCCCTTGTCCTTCTCGTGCTTCCTTCAATGCCTTGAGCATCTCCAGTTGCACAGCATTCGTCTGGTCTCCACCTGCATCCTCGCCTTGCCTTCCTGCGTTGGTTTGTTGTTGATTAGTCATATGTGGTGATGTCGAACTCTCTTCTGAAACGTCTTCAACAAGTGGTTGGTCAAAATCCAGGTTTGCGCCTTGGAATGCTTGAGATACTTGTCTTGGAGCTGGATCTGGCGAGGTAATGCTATCTGTTGGTGAAGCAGCTCTTCCTGTAATTCTCCCACTTCGAGTTGTGGGCATACCCTTCACGAATTCTACACCTCCCCAGCAGAGTCGCCAAATAAATGTGGGCAAGGAAATCGCGCCTTGCTCGCTTAGGGTTTCGTGTTGGCTGAGGAGGAGAGAAATCCACGAAGAATACGGAATTGATTGGTTGATTGTAGAGGGGAGAACGACAGGTGGGCGATTACTCCAACGACGCGTGGCAGAACCCCTAGAATCCGGAAACCGTGTTAGGGTTATTGGGATTCCAAGAGCCTTCTTCGGTTCTTCGAGTTGAGAGAGTGTTCGAATCTTGTTAGTGCTTTTTTAGGTGGAATATCCGAGCCTTAAGCTACTAAAAGAGTCCGAGTCTTGTGTCCGGAGAGCAGTCCCCTTCCAAATAGAATGGAAGGGGTATTTATAGGGTATTCTGAAAAGTAGTCATGTGCAAGGCACATGCCTTCAGGAGAATTTCAGAAATACCCTTTAGTCCTTAGAATAATGCCCATATTGCCCTGTCCTTCTAGCCACCAATCCAATCCCTCAATCAATTCCCAAAATGAGCCGCCTCCACGAGTCTTCCGCCTCGGGACACGTGGAGGCTTCTCCCGGTCTAGCACATTTATTTCTGACTTTTTCATCTTCATTCCATTAGGTTATGCGAACCCTAACTTGCACATTTAATGAGGTCGTGGAACCCTAATTGTGCATTTAATTTAATTAGGTCATGTGAACCCTAATTTTGCACATGGGCCCACAAAGGTGAACCACCATATATATATATATATATATATATATATATATATATATATATATATATATATATATATATATATATATAATTGCATGAGCTATCATACAAAAACGAAGTCGATTTGTGTAATTGAATACCCTCGCTCCCATGTTATGTATAAAAGAGTATTTTATAAATTTTCAAAATATTGTTATTATATGGAACACCTCATACAAGAATGTGAGGTATACCTCACCTCCAATGCCTCCTAAATTTTTTTTATATTTTTATTTCTATATTCTTAGTATATAATTACTTAATTAGAGTACAAAGTTGAGTGAAAACTTAAAATGTGAAGTCCTAGACATGATTTATAATACTAATTAACTAAACGACTCTTACAAGAAATAAAATTATTGTAGAATAATAAGTTACTTTTAAGTTTTTCAGTATCATAAATAGAGATTGGTTCTAGTTAAATTCTAGGAGAAACTAAAGCATAGGACGAAAATTAAAAAATCAAGTTCGGTCTTATTATATATTTATATAGATATAGATTGATGATACTCATCTGTTTCAAATTATAGGATTAATGTTAACTTTTTGAAGCCAATTTGAGATTTTTCCAAATTCAAAACGGAAATGTATTCTTTTAATTTTAGACAATCATTTATTTATCGAGGCGAACTCAAACACAACATGTAGACTCGTTTAAAAACTCAACTTGGGTCGTTTAACTCTTTTGTTGGGCTAAACTCGTAAAGTTAAAATTTGAATCAACTTAGCTCGTTTATAACCCCAGTTAAATTGAAATCTCCTCCACAAAATGATAAATCAACAATTTTTGTTCCATTTTCATCACTTCTATTTGATAAAATGTACTCCTTCCGTCCCATGATAAAAGTCTTTATTACTATTTTGGGTAGTCCCATGTTAAATGTCTACTTTCCTTTAATAACCGAACTTTTATACATTTTTTCCTATTATACCCGTAACATTAAATATCTCATACTTTTCTTATTCTAATTCTCTCTCCATATTTAATAAGTGTAATTAGTTATGTGCTCAAAATATTTTAAATTGAAAAGCTAGGAAGTCACTCTCTCACCTATATTGAAAATAATTAATGACATTATTATGGGCAATTTTGTCATTTCATTCATCTTCTTAATATGCGTGAAAAGTCCACCAGGACTTTTATCTTGGGACGGAGGGAGTAACAAATTTTTAGAAATGGATATTCGAAGTCTGCAGCTAGACTATTTCAAAGAAAGAGGGAGAAGAGAAAGAAGAAGAGAGGTTGGAAATCAAAATATTCATTCATATCCCAGATTATTACAATGACTAGCTAACAAACATAACTAACTTAATTAACTACCATCTGGACTTAGATTTTCCCATTCTACCCTTGTTATAGTTGACCATCCAGGTAGACTCCCTAATCTCTCTTCTTGACCTTCTGAATCCATTTAAAGCCACTAGTGCTTCCAGCTTATCTTCTTCTCTTTCAACTTCACGAATTGCCTCTTCTTCTCTCACATCATCCAGATCCACATTGTTGGTCACAATATCGTCTGGTTCCTTGAATTTACCATAATGTGTGTCCTCCAAATTAAACTTGTGTAAATTGTAATATTAGATTCTTCACTTGGTTTAATAGCTTTGGTCCCTTTATTATGGGTAGAGAGCTCTCAGTCTCCTTAGTAGCAGCTATGTCATTTCCCTTTGCTATATATGTGACAATACCCACCCCCTTCAAAATACACCTTGTCCTCAAGGTGGAAATTGGGATAAGCATTGTGAAATTGTTACTTATCCGTTCAAGTGGCTTCTTCTAAGGGAAACCCCTCCCATTGAATCAGAAATTGTTGGATCCAGTGTTGTGGAACATTTTTGTACCTCTGATCTAAGATAACAACTGGCCTAATTAGGGATAATTTATTATAAGATTCTTGAGGTAATGAAGTAGTATGACTAGGAGAGTCAAAGCAGACAGCTAACTTGTCTGTCTGGATTACACCTGTGCGAGAAAAATTAAAATTTGTTATAATTCGTGGACACACAAACACCTATTCATCCCCTCTACGTATATTTGCATACAGATTTTCAAAATCTTTGTAATTGATATGCTAATTTAAACTCCCTAATTAGAGGTTAAAAAGAAGCTCAAATTAATGTTAACTAAGCCTAACAATTAAGAATCTAAAAGTTAAAATTAAATAGGCCTAAATATGGATTAATATCCTATACTTGTAATTTTTTTTCACTCTAGGGATTGTCTTCTCAATTTTTTTAATTAGGGAATTAAACTTTTAATTTATTTTTCTTCTGATTATGTGTAATTAATAGTGCTACGTCAGAAAATTGATGACATGACAAAGACACGTTACTAAAAAAATACTTATGTGTAATATTGAGTCTCATTTTAATATTTATTTAATTAATTTTTTCTACCAAAAATGATAAATATATGACCATTATTAATTTTTTAAAGTAAATTTAATGACAATTTTACCCTTTTTGGTATAAAAAATTAATTATAATGATTATTGATAATTATGAAATAAACATAAAGTTCAGGGTACTAATCTATATTTAGGCCTTAATTTTTTATACCAATAAGGGTAAAATTGTCATTATATTGATTATTGATGATTATGAAATAACAAATTTTTAATTAGTAGTACATTTATACATTTTAAAATATTTATCATTATATTGATTACTGACGATTTTTTTAAGTTGAGTTTGTAATGTATTATATTTATTTTTAAAAATTAGTAAAGGTCTTATATTTACACTTTTTGGTATAAAAAATTGATGAAATAAATGTTAAAATGAGACTCAATATTACACATAAGCAATTTTTAGTCACATGTCGCTGTCATGTAATCAATTTCTGACGTGGTACTATCCATTAGACGTAACTAGAAAAAATTAAAAGTTTAATCTCCTAATTAAAAAAATTGAGAAGACAATATAAAAAGTTGAAAAAAATTAATTAAGAGTTTAATCCCCTATTGGAAAAAAAAATCGAGAAGACAATCCTCAAAATGAAAAAATTAAAATTTAGAGTATTAATCAATATAGCCTATTAAATATTATTAAACATCTTATCTTCACCGTTCAGATTTTTGGTTTTTAATTCCGTTTAGATTTTTGGTTTTTAATTCTTTGTTGACACTAGTTTTACTTTATGTTTAAAAAGATGGGAATGATGTTGACAAGAAACTAGCAGCAAGGAAAACTAATATCCACTATGTAAATAACCTTCAATAAATAATAATAATAATAATAATAATAATAATAATAATAATAATAATAATTAATTTGGAATCGGCAAAAGAAGTAACACAAACCCCAAAAGATACAACCTTCAAAAATAAGTGTGGATTACAAAAATTAAATGCTTAATTTAAATCTATGACAAAAATCTTGTCAATTGATATACTAATTTCAACTCCCTAGTTTGAGGCTAAAAACAACCTCAAATTAAGGTTAAAAAAAATCCTAACAATTAAGAATCTAGAAGTTAAAATTATACATTATTGAACATCTTATTTTCACAATTCAAATTTTAGAGTTTTAATTCTTCTATGGAATTAATTTTACTTAATGTTTATATTTCCTTTCATGTTTGGCTTTTTTTTTCTTCCTATAAATTTCTTCCACAAGTAGTTACAATGAATATTGGCCAAAAATAAGAACAAAATAAATAATTAAAAATTATTATCAGTTTTATTTAATTTAAATTATTCCTATAAGGCAATAAACTTGAGAATTTAAAGAAACATAAGAAGGGGAAAGCTTGAGCTGCAATTATATTTATTTATTGTCACCAATTGACTTAAAATCTCTCATTTTATTGAGAGTAATTTGGACGCTCAACAAAAACAATGACAAAAATGGTTTGGCGGCCTGCTGCCCTCTATTTTACACTGGCCACCCCTACAAAGTGCTTGGATACATAATTGATTACATTTGTCATCGTCCCCACTTCCTGGAACACAACGCCCAATATGATTGCTTTTACAACACTTCACCCCATCTTCTTGACCCATCACCCCTTCAAAATCAGAAAAAAATAAATTAAATTACCAACAAATAATTACTATTACAATAATATAATTTTATTTTAGTAAATTAAATAAGCAAAGGAAATAAGTGAAATACACACTAATTTCTTTATAACTATGACCCACTTTTATGTAAACAATGTTATATTTTTATTGCACTGTTTATATATACTTTGTAGGCCAATAATAGTTTCGGATATGAAAGAAAAGATCACAAGTATTATATATGAAAAAAGATCTATTGCATATAAGTAATTATGGGAGCTTATATGAGCACCATATTTTGTATATTTTCATGGCAAGATATGGTCATATTTAGAAGGTATACTCTCCAACCGTATTGCAATAGAAAATTTATTATTTTTGATAAATTGCTCCTAACACAACATTGTTGCAGATGAATAATGACTACAACAACACGGTCTTGTGTTTCCGTGTTGTTCTAAATCATGTATGGAAAACTTTACGATGCAAGATCTAATAGCTATGCATGTAAAATATTTGTTATGAATAATACTCCATTATATATAAACATATATATATATATATATATATATATATATATATATATATAAATATATTATATAAGATCATGTACAAACCAATGAGTAGTATAAATATAAAGTGCTTCAAAATTTTCAAACAAAGTATGGTGAAAAACTTCAAAAACTCATGTAAGAAGCTGTAAACAATAATGGCTATTAAGTAATAATTAAACCAACAACAACAAAAATATTTTTATATATGATAGAAGAAATACTAGAGCACTATGAGTCTATGAGGACTATAACCTGCGCTTAACATGAGCAGCACCAAGAAGGATGTGAAAGCAATAGTCAAGAGTTTGGCCATCCTTTTCTTAAGTGGGAAATTGTCTAGGGTTTGGACGGAGGAGTAATCCTTTTATCTATGATTCTGTTTATATAGTGGCAATTAAGATGTCTATTATGGTATTTGACAACAGTTATGATATAATTACTACTAAAATTTAATTCGTCAGAACTAAAATGTATTAAGGAAATATTTATTATGTAATAAACGTAAAACTTTATTCAGGATTGAATTCAGATATCTTGGAGCTTAGGAATCCTACTTTGAACGTGTTACTTTGTGCTAACACAATTATATCCTTTTTTATACGTTTAAAAATATATTAATAAAGAGAATAGATTATATAAGGATGAGCCATAAATTAGAGTTTTACACCCTCTAATAACAGTATGACACATAAACATTCAGGAGAAAATCAAGGAATTTCGATTTCAATATGGTTAGTTAAATAGTTTCCCATGTTAAATAATAAATACAAAATGTGTCAATGCAATTCAAATCGCTTGATTTTCTCCTGAATTCCCTACATATTATTATTAGAGGTGTAACAAAAGAGGTATTTAGTAGGCTCTAGAGCGAGTGGTAGTGGCACAGAAACTTCCAATTAAGGTGTTATTATTTTCAATGATACCAACTCTTGTAGGGGGCGAATTATAATTTGTTCCAACCCAAGACATAAACAAAGACAGAGATAATTAGACTCGTTAAAACACCCGATGTAAAAGTAAAAAAAAAAGGGAGATCTTCTTGACACGAAATGGATATATATATATATATATATATATATATATATATATATATATATATATATGTATGTATATCACTGACTTATATTTAAGAGATACAACTCTAGTTTCACAAGTCATCAATATATAATTTATTATCATGTATAAAACACAAGATTATTTACTAATTTTTTTTTGTCATGGATTGGCTTTCTTACAAACTTTGTGCCCCATGCGAAGCACTTATTTGTTTTTCAAATAGCATAATTTTTAATCACAATATTTTTTCTAATATTATCAATATATTGTTATTTAGAGTTCAAAGTTGAGAACACACCTAAAAGTAAAATTCTAATGACTTTTAGGTTAGAATTTTTTATATGACTAAGTAACAAAGTGACTCTTATAAAGAATAAAATTTTTACAAAATAAAAAGTTAATATCAATCATAATATTTTTAGATAAAAAAAAGGTGAACCACCACATATATATAATTGCATGAGTTATCATACAAAAACGAGGTCGATTTGTGTAATTGAATACCCTCGCTCCCATGTTATGTATAAAAGAGTATTTTATAATTTTTCAAAATATTGTTATTATATGGAACACCTCATACAAGAATGTGAGGTATACCTCGCCTCCAATGCCTCCTATTTTTTTTATATATTTTTATTTCTATATTCTTTGTATATAATTACTTAATTAGCATACAAAGTTGAGTGAAAACTTAAAAGGTGAAGTCCTAGACATGATTTATAATACTAATTGACTAAACGACTCTTAGAAGAAATAAAATTATTGTAGAATAATTAGTTACTTTTAAGTTTTTCAGTTTCATAAATAGAGATTAGTTCTAGTTAAATTCTAGGAGAAACTAAAGTATAGGACGAAAATCATAAAATCAAGTTATGTCTCATTATATATTTATATAGATATAGATTGATGATACTCATTTGTTTTAAATTATATGATTAATGTTAACTTTTTGAAGCCAATTTGAGATTTTTCCAAATTCAAAACCAAAATGTATACTTTTAATTTTAGACAATCATTTATTTATCGAGTTGAACTCAAACACTACATGAAGACTCGTTTAAAAACACAACTTGGGTCGTTTAACTCTTTTGTGGGGCTAAACTCGTGAAGTTAAAATTTGAATCAACTTAGCTCGTTTATAACCTCAGTTGAATTGAAATCTCCTCCACAGAATGATAAATCAACAATTTTTGTTCCATTTTCATCATTTCTATTTGATAAAATGTAACAAATTTTTAGAAATGGATACAAGTTGTAGCTACTTTAAAGTCTGTAGCTAGACTCTTTCAAAGAAAGAGGGTGAAGAGAAAGAAGAAAAGAGGTTGGAAATCAAAATATTCATTCATATCCCAGATTATTACAATGACTAGCTAACAAACATAACTAACTTAACTACCATCTAGACTTAGATTTCCCCTTTCTACCCTTGACATAGTTTGCCATCCAGGTAGGGTCCCTAACCTCTCTTCTTAACCTTCTGAATCCATATAAAGCCACTAGTGCTTCCAGCTCATCTTCTTCTCTTTCAACTTCACCGATTGCCTCTTCTTCTCTAACATCATCCAGATCCACATTGTTGGTCACAATATCTTTTTGCTCCTTGAATGTTCCATAATGTGTGTCCTCCAAATTAAACTTATGTAAATTGTAATATAGATTATTCACTTGATTTAATAGCTTTGGTCCCTTTATTATTGGTAGAGAGCTAGAATTCCTCAGTTTCCTTAGCAGCCATGCCATTTTCCTTTGCTATATATGTGACAATACCCACCCCCTTCAAAATAAACCTTGTCCTCAAGGTGGAAATTGGGATAAGCATTGTGAAATTGTTACTTAAACATCCAAGTGATTTCTTCTAAGGGAAACCCCTCCCATTGAGTCAGAAATTGTTGGATCCAGTGTTGTGGAACATTTTTGTAGCTCTGATCTAAGATAACAACTGGCCTAATTAGGGGTAGTTTATTATAAGATTCATGAGGTAATGAAGTAGTATGACTAGGAGAGTCTCCAGAGAATTTTTTTTTAGTAGAGAAATATGGAACATTGGATGTATTTTGGATGTCTCATGTAACCGAAGTTTGTAAGTTACTTTTCCTATCTTAGGAATCACAGGATATGGCCCAAAGAACCTTTTGCTGAGTTTTTGAGAAATCCTTGGGTTCATACTCAGTTGTCTGTATGATTGTAACTTTACTAGCAGCAAGTCTCCCACAGAGAAGGTAAAATCTGTCATGCGTTTGTCTACCTGGTGTTTCATTCTTAGTTGAGCAGATTCCAAGTTTCTTTTTAGGACTTGTAATTTCTCATTCCTTGTTTGCAAACTGATATCCACAGCCTAAACTTGAGATGATCCAGGGATGTAATTAGCCAAAGAATGAGGGTGTTTGACATGCACTACCTCAAAGGAAGTTTGTTTTATTGAGGTATGATAAAGAGGTATTATATAACCATTTTGCTAAACCAACAAACTTGAGCCAATTGTGAGGTTCTTCTAAAGACATAACATCTAAGGTATTACTCAATTCCTTTGTTGACCAACTCAGTCTGGCCATCAATTTGAGGATGACATGAAGAGGACATCTTGAGTGTAGTTCATTGCAACTGAAACAATATCCTTCCAAAACTTTTTGAGGAATATAACATTCCTATCACTCACAATTTCTTTATGAATCCCATAATGCTTGCCAACAATTTTCCAGCATACCTAAGCTACCTTAATTAGAAGTTGTGTAGTGCGTTGGAAGATCCCCAAGATGGGCAGCTTAGCATAATCTGTCAACAACTACTATGATGCAAGTAAATCCCTGAGATGCTGGTAAATGAGTAATTAAGAATTAGAAAATTTAAACTTTAATTTTTTGGAATCAATATTTTATAAAACTTTAATCATTTAAAAAAAAAAAGTTCCTAATTTTTTCCCCTTAAAATAATAATTATTTTTAAAACATTTTAATTTCTTTTTTTTTTTTAAAAATTGAATTAGTTTTTTATTTATCTTTTACTATTTTTTGTATTTTAATTTCTATTTTTAATTTTTGTTTTTAAAATTGCTAATATTAAGAATACACATAATAACGATAAAGACAAATCCGTCACTTGGAGGGACAAAAGTGCAAATAATGTCAAATCGGGTAAAGACAAATGGGTCGGGTTGGGTCACTTTTTAGTCGAGTTAAAGTCAAATCGGGTAAAAAGAACAGAATCAACAAAAAATATTGCTTTAAGAACCTAATTGACGAAAAATAAACTTTAAGGACGACTTTAAAAGTGGGTGACAACTTGAAAGAACATAAGTCATTCAACCTTATTTATTAATTCCTGCATTAGAAAGTTATAAAACCTCACTGCATGCATATCTAATTTTATTCTGAAGAAATAAAATAATAAGTCAAAGCAGACAGCTAACTTGTATGTGTGGATTACACCTTGCGAGAAAAATTAAAATTTGTTATAATTCATTGACACGCAAACACCTATTCATCCCCGTCTATGCATACAAAATTTCAAAATCTTTGTAATTGATATGCTAATTTAAACTCCCTAATTAGAGGTTAAAAAACAATCTTAAATTAATGTTAACAAATCCTAACAATTAAGAATATAAAAGTTAAAATTAAATAGGCCTAAATATAGATTAATATACTTTTAAATTCTTTTCACTCTAGGGACTGTCTTCTCAAGTTTTTCAATTAGGGGATTAAACTTTTAATTTTTTTCCAGATTATGTCTAATTAATAGTGTCACGTCAGAAAATTGATGACATGACAAAGACACGTTACTAAAAAAAATAATTATGTGTAATATTGAGTCTCATTTTAATATTTTGTTAGTTCCCAGAGGCACAATAGTTATTTAGAAGGGGGGTTGAATGGATATTTTAATTTTTTTTCGAAATACTTGTTAGTTTTGATAATGACTTAAGCACAACGGAATTGTGAATTGTTTGTTTCCCCTTTAAAATATAACAAGTTAATAAGAGATAAACAGTTATAGCAGTTATGACAGCTATAGCAATAATGTAAAAGACACAGTGTTTTAAGTGGTTCAGAGCACTTACAGGTCCTAGTCCACTCTTCTACTCCTTGAGTAGAAAATCTACTAAGGATGTCTTTACACTTTCTGAATCTCACAGATTCCTTCAAGACCAGCAGTCTTGGAACTTCTTAGTTCACTTTTGAACTCTTCAAGTCCAGCAGACTTGGTTCTTCACAGTTCGCTTAGAACTCTTCAAGTCCTTCTGACTTGGAAACTTCTTACTTCACTTGATAGTAGTTGATGAGTTCTTGAATGGTGCTACTCAGTTACTGTTAAGCTCTTGTTCGAAAGAACTGAGTAGCTGAGCAAGCTTTCTCTTTTCAGATCGTAGAGTTGAGCGTTGAGTGTTCTTCAGCGTTTTTGTTCAATGCTTGCTTGAATATTTCATCTGCTGATGTTTTGTATATATGATGCCTTTGAAATGTATCCGTTGAAGACATCCGTTGAAGCATTAAATGCATTTGACATTTTTGAGCTTTGATGGAGACTTTCTGCACATCTTCTGATTAGCAGTCTGGCCCACTGACACAACAGAATTCTATCTCACCTAACACCTGAAAATGTGTTTTCTGTTGACCCATAGTACTTTCCTTAGCTTCTTCAATACATTTCTTTATTGTATACTAAGGATGACTGTTGTGTCATTGGGACTGCCGATGACTTCAACGTTTATAATCCATTCCACATTTGTTGGGATTTATTCTTAAACAAATGGGCAATGCTCGATGCTTCTGATACAGACAGATGATGCTCTATGATTCTGATTGTGGTGTCTTGCCACCTTGGTGCTTGATCTGATATTGGCAAATGAGAACACTAAAATTTCTCTTAAGGACTGGCACACTACGATCTTCACTTACTTGTCTTGCAGACTCTACGTTTCTGAGAGCACACTACGATCTCTGAGTTGGCTCGATAAACGTTTGGACCACTCTACGATTTTAGGAGAGACCCTTCAAGGCACACACACTTTGATTCTCGATGCTCTATGATCCTGCCTTGGCTTCTATAATCTCTCGATCATCTCGATGGACTATAATTCAGTTGAAGCATATCTATTACATCTCAAGATATAGATCAACCTAATAGCTTTGATCTTTGCTTCTATACATTCATTTACAGAATGATAAACATTAAAGTCCAGATCAACCTAACAAGTTTGATCTATCACTAAGTCCTTGTACATGTGTTCCTTTGAAGGACTTTTCATATAATCATGAATATTTACTTACAACATCAAATTTTAAATATGCAATCTCCCAACAATCTCCCCCTATTTGATGTTGACATAACCAAGGAGATTTGTACCATGATTATTAATTTCTAGATATAGTTGCTAGAAAGTAAATATGACTTAGTGATTCAATGAATAGCTAAAACCTCTAAAGAATAAGCATGAATTTATTGATGTTTGTAAAGACAGTTATTATAATTAAGCTTAGTTACATCAATAAGAAATGAGTTTCAACTTATCTCTATTTCTTCTGCCTTTTATTCCTTAGAGGATTTGCATACTCTTGAGCTCTTCTTCTCCTGCTGACTTCATCTCTCCATGCTATATCTTCCATCTCACTCTGAATTAGCCTTGGCGAATGATCGTGTCTATTCATGAATGCAGGATCTCTAATTGGCATTCGTAGACCAGTGGTGGTCACTTCTTGTGAGCTTAGAGAAGGCCTTTGACTCCTTAGTGGTTGTGCCATGAGAATTTGTTGTTGTTCAGGTCGTGGAGTCTGATGGCGAGACTATCTTGCAGGAGAACTTGTGGGATCACTTAAGAAGTGAGCAATTTTACCTTTGCCTTTGCCTCCTTTGCCTCCTTTGCCTTTTCCTTTTTCGCATCCGTCCCCTTTATTCTCCCCATTTATGTCAGCATCAAGGGTTCGAATATCTTCAGATAGGCGAGTCATGCCTTGTACTAGTTCGTTGAGTTGAGTCTGGGATTGAACAATGTCTACACGATTTTCCTAAATTAGAGAGTCAATTCGAGCTTCTCTCTTTTGCAGAATGTCCAAGACATTTTCTGTTTGTTGCATTTGACCCATGGAGAATGCTTGGAATTCTTTCATTTGGGTCTTTAGACTCGTGATATTTTCCATCAGAAGTTGATTTTGGGATTCTCGAGTATTTTGTAAAATAAGAACAGCATCCCTGTGCTTCTTGGCAGCTAGAAAGTGAATTTGATCCCTTTCATTGATACTCTGGATCATCTCTTTTATTATCTCCTTAAGCTTCTTTGTCAGTTCAGAACTTAGGTTGCTTGGGAGAGTATTGGCAGCATCAATCAAATGAGTCAGCCTCATATGAACAAGTTCAGAGTGAACTTTAAGATCTTCTTGTATGTCCTTGTTCACTTTCTTAGTTGCTTCTGACAACTTCGTTTTGGTAAGGAGATCAGTTATAAGTTCAAGGAGTTGCGAATTATTTGGAGGAGAGGCCCTTGTGTATTGATTTTGCATAGTGAAGAGAGCAAGGTCGAGATTGAAATACTCATTAGTGGATGAGGATGGGATATCTGATGGAGGGGCTATTGTGTGGGGTTGAGCTTCAGGAGGAGGTGACTCTATGTCTTGAGCAGGTGACTCTACGATTGGATTTGGATCAGTAATCGTAGAGTGAGAGATTATAGGAGATTTGATCAATATAAAGTTGGGCATATTTGGTTCATCAGGTACAGAATGTTGGGATTCTGTATCTGGAAATTGATTGAGGGGATGAAGTATCACTTCCAACCATCTTGGTGATTCATAGAATTGATTGAAAAATGATGGTGGACAATGATTTATCCTAAAAGAGACAGGAATAGTTTGTACCTCATACCCATTTTCTAAAGATGGGCTGTTGGTGATCAGCTTTCTGGCAAAGTTAAATTTGCCTGGGAATCCATGAGCTAGCACCAAGATTGCTGGATAGGCTTTGAAGGTCCAGAACATGTGATCCCAGGAGTTGAGGATTTGGGCTCTGTGAAATGGCATCATAGGTAGATAGGAGAACAGTTGATTGTAGTTGGCTCTCCTATATCCATCATAGCCCACATCAATGATCTCAACTTTGTCATCCTCTTCTTTTTCTTTGTCTTCATTTGAAATTTTCACCACATTAATTATCTCCATTTGACTTCTTTGTTCTTCTGCTCTCACATCCTCCATAGCTTTAATTCTTTCAATTTCTATAGTTCATGCAGCTAGATTCTCTTGAGGGACTATAGAAGATTCTTGATGATCTCTTGGCAATTCTTCCTCAGTTGCAGTCTTTTCTGATACAGGGACTTCATGAGGCTTCCCCTTAACTTGATCATCTATTTGAATTTCAAACGACTCCCCCTCAGCTGGAGCATTCTCTTGTGAAAGAACTTCAGGAAACTCCCCCTCAGCTTGAGCTGTATTCTCCTTATTAGCTTCGGGTAGTCCTTTGTTAGCAGCTATCCTTTTGTCTTCCTCTTTTAACACCTTTTCATTGACAAGAATGTACTTCTTGACCAGTTTTCTCTTTAACCTTTTAGGCCGAGCTACAACCTTAGTACTTTTACCAGCTTCAGCTCTAAAAGGTTGATCAGACTAAGAAGCTGTTGCAGCATCTTCTTCCAGAGCGGTGTCAAGTCTGAATTCTACGATCGGTAGAGACTCTACGATCGAAGAGAAAGAGGGATTCTTTGATTTGTGACTCCGCTTTCCTTTCTTGAGCAACTGAGAGATGGTAGCTCTGTCTTCATCTTCCTTAGACTGTTGTTCTTTACTTATTAGTTTCTTTAGAGTTTTAGTGCCTGAACTCTCTTGAGGTGCCTCAGTAGTTGAGCTTTGAGCCTCTTCTGCCATTGGAGCCTTCATTTTTCTTTTACCCTTACTTTTTCTAATTAAAGCAATGGGTTATTCCTTGTTGATTTCTTCTTCTTCTTCTTCTTCTTCTTCTTCTTCTTCAGTTTCCTTTACAACGGACATGTTTCTTGGTACTCCAGACTCCTTTGCATTACCAGTTCTTCCACTGGATTCAGATATCATCCTGACATTTTCCACTGGATTTCTTTTCCAGTTTTTAAACAGCTGCTAAGTCATCCTCCTGTTGGGATTGATGGATTCTCTGTCATTATCCCCAATTTTGTCACCCAGTTCAGACTGTAGGATGATGCTTATAAACTGCCCGTAGAGCATCTTACCAGAGCTCTTTGATTTCTTTGAATTAAGAATCCACTTCCCAATCCAATCGATGAGTAGGGCTCCAAAGTTGAGTTGGATCCCATAGCAGATTGTTGTCATAAGCTTCAGTTGTACTTCATTCACGGAGTCGTGGCCAGAGCTTTTGCAACATATGCACTTTTCAACAATGTCAGCCAAAAACTCATATTTTTTGGGAAACTCCTTCTTCTTATACCCTTGACAGTCTCATTCTTTTTGTGATGCATCTTCTTCAGTCCTTCATGGAAGTCGATGACCTCTATCGATAGGAGTCCCTTTGATTTGAAACATATGGCAAGGTTTATATCCTCAGCTTTGAGTTTAATTTCCACGTCCTTGACCCTTATGGTGATGACATCATTTTCAAACGTTCCATTTTTGTAGAACTCTTTTACCAGCTTAGGGTAGATCCACGTGCTTGTACCCAGAGCCTCTTCAAGACCAGCTTTCTTTAATAGAGTCAGAATCTTATGGAATTGAGAGTTAGCTGTCTTGAACTCGTCGAAGCATAGTCTGTAACCAGTGATAACATTTAAAGTCGCCATTGATTTCTTTACACTGAGGTAGATTTAGCATTTCTGAAGGTTAGGGTTTCTACTGGTAGTGAGAGAGAGAGATGAATAAGCTTTTTGAACTTCTGATTTCAAAAAGATATTTTTAAACTGTACTTGTAGCTCCCTCCTCTCCATTTGCTTAGTGGGGCATGTGTCATGTTCTGCTTGGCTCCATGATTTTAACTGAAGTGGAATGTACCATTATACCCTTAGCTCCTCCCGAGCTAGTGTATTCTTTGGGAGCACTACAATCGTCGAGGTAGCATTATGTTCGTTGAGGTAGTCTTTATGATCGTTGAGTCTGCACTGCGATCGTAGAGTCCACTGCTGAGTCTGCTCTGGTCCTTGTGATGAACTTTTGACTTAGCATTTCTCTCAAGTTAAGGTAGCTCAGGAAGGGCCAACCTCTTAGAGTGAATTAAGGGTTAGGTTTGTTCCTGAGGCACTTGACAGAGAGATTGCTTTGATTTATTGAAACTTTGTTATCACAGGATGTTTCTTTGTTCTGTTGATGGAGCTCTACGATCGCGGTCTTTTATTATTTCGAACATAGCCTTTATATCTGTATGGTTAGCATAAACTAGAGCATAGATTTTATAGTTGTAAATTTAGCATGCCTAGCTCACTTATTAATTTATTAAATCTGGATTCATCTAGAGGCTTTGTAAAGACATCAGCAAGTTAATTTTCAGTAGGGATGTATTATAAAGATATGGTTCCATTTTGAAAATGATCCCTAATAAAATGATATCTAATTTCTATATGCTTAGTCCTAGAGTGCATGACAGGATTGTGTGTTATTGCTATGACACTTGTGTTATCACAATGAACAGGTATAGTTTTGAAATCAAACCCATAATCTGCTAACTGATTTTTCATACATAAGATTTGAGCACAACAGCTGCCAGCATCAATGTATTCAGCTTCTGCCGTTGATTTAGATACTGAGTTTTGCTTCTTACTGAACCAGGACACAAGTCTGTTTCCCAACAGTTGACAGGTGCCACTAGTACTTTTTCTATCTATTTTGTAGCCTGCAAAATCAGCATCTGTGTATCCTGTCAGTTCAAAAGAGGACTCCTTGGGATACCAAAGCCCCAAGTGAGGTGTGCCTTTGAGGTACCTGAAAATCCTTTTTACAGCAGTTAAGTGTGATTCCTTAGGATTAACTTGAAATCTAGCACATATGTATGTTGCAAACATTATGTCTGGTCTACTGGCAGTTAGATATAGAAGAGATACCTCTGTATTGAGTTATATCAATACTTCTACCTTTTTCATCTTTGTCAAGCTTGGTTGCTAGAGCAATTGGGATTTTCATGGGAGAGGCTGATTCCATGCCGTACTTTTTAAGTAAGTCTTTAATGTATTTGGCTTGGTATATGAAGATTCCTTCATCAGTCTGCTTTACTTGCAATCCAAGAAAGATGTTCAGCTCGCCCATTATGCTTATTTCGAACTTGCTCTGCATAAGCTTGGCAAATCTCTTACATAATTTTTCATCAGTAGAGCCAAAGATAATGTCATCAACATATATTTGAACTAATAAGATTTTGTCTTTATGCTTTCTAAAAAATAATGTGGTATCTACTCTACCTCTAGTGAAACCCTTTTCAATAAGAAAGTTAGTTAATGTTTTATACCATGCTCTAGGTGCTTATTTAAGACCATATAAGGCTTTGTCTAATCAATAGACATAATTAGAGAGACATAGATTGATGAAACCTGGAGGTTACTCTACATATACTTCTTCTTGAAGTTCACTATTCAGGAATGCACTTTTGACATCCATCTGAAAGACTTTGAATTTCATGTGAGCAGCAAAGGCAAAGAATATTCTGATGGCTTCTAATATGGCAATAGGTGCAAAGGTCTCATCGTAGTCAATGCCTTCTTCCTGAGAGTAACCCTTGGCCACTAGTCTTGCCTTATTCCTGGTTATTACTCCATCTTCATCCATCTTGTTTCTGAAGACCCACTTGGTCCCAATGACAGGATGGCTCTTTGGTCTTGGAACTAATCTCCATACTTTGCTTCTTTCAAACTGATTTAGTTCTTCCTGCATGGCTTCTATCCAGCTGGAGTCTTCCATAGCATCTTCTATCTTCTTGGGTTTCATTTGTGACAGAAAGCTCAGATAGAAACACTCATTTTGGGTGGCGGCTCTTGTTTTGACTCTTGCATTGGGGTCTCCAATGATTAAGTCTTGAATGTGATCTCTTGCCCATCTATTTCCTGTTGGAACATCTATCTTGATGTCTTCTTGTCTGAGACCTTCAAGATCAATTTCTGCTTCTTGATGTGGAGGTTCGTTGTCTTGCATAGTTCTCTCTATGATCTCCTCTTCTTGCTCGACGATTTCATTTCCTAGAACTACGATTGTGGTGTTGAGCTCTACGACTTCATCTGAATTATCGTTTGTAGTGTCTTGAGGCACTGTTTTGCCCAAGTCTGTTTCATCAAAAATGATGTGGATCGAGACTTCAACACTCAGTGTCTTTTTGTTGAACACTCTATAAGCCTTACTGTCTGTGGCATATCCTAGAAAAATTCCTCCGTCTGACTTGGGTTGGAACTTTGTCAGATACTGCTTCCCATTGTTGAGAATATAGCATGCACAGCCGAATACATGAAAGTAGTTGACATTTGGCTTTCTTTCTTTTCACAGTTCGTAGGGAGTCTTCTTAATTGTAGAGTGTATAAGCGATCTGTTCTGAGTGTAGCATGCAGTGTTGACATCTTCTGTCCAAAAGTATTCAGGCAGATGGGCTGCTGCTAGCAGAGTTCTTCCAGCCTCTATCAACATTCTGTTCTTTCTCTCGGCTACTCCATTTTGTTGAGGGGTTCGTGGAGCTAAGAAGTTGTGACTGATGCCATTGTCTGTGCAGAATTTGTCCATCTCAGAGAAGTCAAATTCTCTGCCATGATCACTCTTTATAACCTTAATTTTCTCCCCTTTCTCGTTCATCACTAGTCTAAATATTTTGATTAATTGGGAGCTAGTTTCATATTTTGAGTTTAGAAATAACACCCATGTGAATCTGGTGTAATCATCCACTATGACTAGTGAGTATCTCTTCCCTCCGAGACTTGTTGTTGGAATTGGCCCAAATAGATCCATGTGAGGCAGCTGTAGAGGCTTTTCGATTGAGTTAGCAGTTTTTCTCTTAAATGAGCTTCTAGTCTACTTTCCAAGCTGACAGGCATTGCACGATCTTTCTTTGACGAAGCCGAACTTGGGTAAGCCTGCAACTAGATCTTTTGAGGCCAGTTTAGACATGCTTTTGAAGTTAAGATGAGATAGTCTTCTATGCCATAGCCAGCTCATTTCTTCAGATGCTTTAGCCAAAAAGTATATCATCTCGTCCGAGCTTAGTTGACCAAGATTTACAGTGTAGACATTTCCTTCTTTTGTTCCGATCATCTTTATAGCGGATGTCTTCAGATCTCTGACTTGACATTGATTGTTGAGGAATGTGACTTGATGACCCTTGTCACAGAGTTGGCTTATGCTCAGAAGATTGTGTTATAGTCCTTCCACATAGGCTACTTTACTGAAGGACACTGCACCATTCCTAGCTGAGCCATATCCTTTTGTCTTGCTAGAGCCATTGTCTCCAAAGATGACTGAAGGACCCTCCTTCTCTATGTAGTTAGACAGAAGGGCTTTGTTCCCAATCATGTGCCTTGAGCATCCACTGTCCAGATACCAGGTTGTGATCGTGGAGCTCTATTCTTGTGGTAATATTAAACTTTAATTTTGGTACCCATACTTGCATGGGTCCTACTTTGTTAGTACCCTTGGGAACCCAGATCTGCTAGATTTTGGGTTTTACATGCATAAGATTATGATAGCACATTGCAGCCTTATGACCAACCTTATTGCATACAAAACATCTAATATGATGCATGCTTGTGTGTGTATATGGATTCTTCCTCCATTTGGACTAATGTGGGTTCTCAGCCATCCTTCTTTTAAACTGGTTCTCCTTCTTTCATGTATCCCTGTGTTTCATGATTTGTGAGGAGTGTACCTTTCCTCTACTGTTCCTTCCCAGTTGGCCCGTGGAGTTGATTTTACTCGACTCTACGATCCTTCGAGGTTAGAAAGTAGTGGCTAGGTTACTCTTCTCTTTTCTAAAACCCATGCCAGCATGATATCCTTTATTCCTTGGAATATGGATTGAAACAGAAGAGCAGGATTTGACTAGTTCTTCCTTCTGTGAGGATTTCACAAATATAATGCTTCTACTGAAACTTGGAGCATTACTAGGGCTAGTTTCCTTTATCTTTTCCACATATGGCTCTGAGGTGGATTCCCCAAAGCTTAAACCTGTTCTGTCATATGCACTTCTCTGACTAGAGATCAGGGAGTCCATGGATGAAGATGATTTATTCCATGTAGAGATTGTCCTTTCTAGTTCCTCAATTTTAGAGGTTAGACTTGACTCTCTTTGTTCATTGAGCTCATTAGTCTGTTTTAAGAGCTTATTCTCAGCTTCAAACTTAGAGAGAGAGTCAGTACTCAGAAGGGTTGTTTCTAGTTCTTCCTGGACTTTCTCTTTCTCCTTTTGAAGATGAGAATAATCTTTAGACAGAACTCTGAACCATTTCATGTATTAATACAGATCAGATGTTATGCCATGTAGTGCAGTTCTTAAATCATCAATGTCTATATCAGGAGAGTTAAAGTCAAATACCTCATTTATACTTACTTTATGAATGTCAGAGCTCTTCTTATCCTTTGCATGTTTGGCCATCAGGCATAGGTTTACCAGTTGAGGATCCTCATCATCTCCAGATTCGAGAGTTGTGTCGTTGTCTGAGTCACTCCACGATCCTCCAGCCACTAGACCTTTATCTTTCTTCTGAGGTCTTTTGTTGCCTTTGAATTCTTTCTTTGATTTCTTCTTCAGTTATTCTCTAAGAGGTTTGTTGCAGTTTGCAATGAAATGGCCATGCTTTTTGCAGTTGTAGCATAAGTCGTTTATTTGCTCTTGACTGTTATAGTTGTTGATTTTCTTAGGTTTGCTGATTCTACCTTGACGCATGAACCTTCTGAGTCTTTTCACCAGCATTGCAAAGTCCTCATCATCATCTTCATCATCGTTAGAGTCATTTTCAGCATTGGCTTTGGAGATGTTGTCAATTACTTTGAGAGCAACTCCTTTATCTTTCTTTCTTCCTTCATATAGAGTTTCTGCTCGTTGAGTCAGCTCCAGTTCATATGTGAGAAGGTTGCCATATAACTGTTGAACAGTCATTTCATGGAGATTCTTTGACTTTATGATGGCAGTGGTTTTGGCATCCCACTTACTAGGTGAAGCTCTCATGAACTTTATGATTAGATCTTTATTTGGATAGATCTTTCCATAGGCTCGGAGAGAGTTGAGCAGTACATTGAATCTTTCGTAGGTGGAAGTGACATTTTCTCCTTGAACGTGTGCAAACATTTCATATTACTGAGTCAGGAGAGATTGCTTGTTTTCTCTGACTTCTTCTGTTCCTTCATGCATGATGAGCAATGCTTCCTATACTTCCTTTACTATTTTGCTATTGACCACATTCTCAAACATGTCATCTTCTAAAGATTGGAACAAAATGTTCTTGGCCTTTATGTCGAGTTGCACAACTTTCTTTTCGTTGTCTGTCCATTCTTCTTTAACCTTGATTTGGATTCTGTTTGGATCATCTGAAGTTGGTGCAAGCTTTATAGGAATATAGGGCCCATTCTGAACAGTCTCAAATAGATCTTCATCTATTGAGTCCATGTAGGCTTGTATACGAACTTTCCAGCTAGAGAATTTGTATTTGTTGCACATAGGAGGCTTGCTGCCTCCTCCAGTCTTTGATTCGCTTATTGGATGTGCCATTGGATCTATTTAAGCTTTGTAGGCTATTTGATAGAACCTGCTCTGATACCAATTGTTAGTTCCCAGAGGCACAATAGTTATCTAGAAGGGGGGGTTTGAATAGATATTTTAAAATTCTTTTCGAAATACTTGTTAGTTTTGATAATGACTTAAACACAGCGAAATTGTGAGTTATTTGTTTCCTCTTTAAGATATAACAAGTTAATGAGAGATAAGCAGTTATAGCAGTTATGGCAGTTATAGCAATAATGTAAAAGACATAGTGTTTTAAGTGGTTCAGAGCAGTTAAAGCTCCTAGTCCACTCTTCTACTCCTTGAGTAGGAAATCCACTAAGGATATCTTTACACTTTCTGAATCTCACAGATTCCTTCAAGACCAGCAGTCTTGGAACTTCTTAGTTCACTTTTGAACTCTTCAAGTCCAGCAGACTTAGTTCTTCACAGTTCGCTTAGAACTCTTCAAGTCCTTCTAACTTGGAAACTTCTTACTTCACTTGATAGTAGTTGATGAGTTCTTGAATGGTGGTACTCAGTTGCCGTTAAGCTCTTGTTCGAAAGAACTGAGTAGATGAGCAAGCTTTCTCTTTTCAGATCGTAGAGTTGAGCGTTGAGTGTTCTTCAGCGTTTTTGTTCAATACTTGCTTCAATCTTTCATCTGCTGATGTGTTGTATATATGATGCCTTTGAAATGTATCCGTTGAAGACATCTGTTGAAGCATTAAATGCATTTGACATTTCTGAGCTTTGATGGAAACTTTCTGCACATCTTCTGATTAGCAGTCTGGCCCACTGACACAGCAGACTGCTATCTCACCTAACACCTGAAAAGGTGTTTTCTGTTAACCCATAGTACTTTTCTTAGCTTCTTAAATACGTTTTTTTATTGTATACTAAGAATGACTGTTGTGTCATGGTCTCTGGCGGAGATCGGGGAATAGAACTAGGAGGGGAGAGATGAGTAAATCCTTCGTTAGTGTGTCCTACCTAAGCTTATTTGTTGGTCAGTCATAATATCGGGATATTATGTGATATGTTAATTTGTTCATTTAACCCTTGTTTTGAAGCTGTATTCCAGAATGATATCTGAAATACAGGAGATGAGCAATGGAGAAATCATGATGACAGGGAAGATGGAATCTGAAATGAAAGCAAGGTATTCTCAACTCTTTGAATTACCATGTACGTAAATTTCGGGGACGAAATTTCATAAGGAGGGGAGATTGTAAGACCCCGAATTTTATGAAATAAAAGTATTCAATTTTTCTTATAATGGTTAAATTAATAAAAGTTAAAGTTAAGGGTGATATATGAAATTTTTTCAAAATACGCAAGTGGTTATAAAATATTCATTGTGGTCGGAGAATATTTATTTAGTCGTGAAATATTCTTTCTGTCGGGGAATATTTGTACGACGGCGCAGCCATTTGTGGGCCCCATAACAGAATATTGTTGGATGAAAAAAATAAAAAATTTGAAATTTTATAAATAACGGCATAATCGTTACCGTTAACACTATTGGAATACCTGGTGGTTAAAATACAGTAATACGCGTGGTTGCACAGTAACACACGGTATTACACGGTATTTTTGAATTATTGATTCTTACGTAAGAAGACACTACTCAATAATTATTACAGTAATTGCTGTTCAATATTTTATTTTTATTATTCAATAATTGCTGCATTGATATTTTATATTATTGTTGTTTCAATAATTGTCACTGCACAGTATTTTCTATTATCAGATCAATAATTCATATTATTTGAATAATATTATTAGATAACATTATTGGCAATGTCTAGAAAGTTCTGTCGAGGAGAGTTTGGTCATCTAATTGCGCGCCAGTAAGGAGAAATCCTTATCGGAAAGCCCCCTCTTTCCTGGGAAAACTGCTTGTTGTCATAATTGTGATTCTGTAATATTATTTACGATTAATTAATTATTGATTTATATGATAAGGAAAATATTTATTTTTATGTGGATATAAATGGTGGCTTTATTTATGTGGTTATAAATGAAGGAATTAATGTTGAGGTGTTTATCAGTTTTTGTCGGATTGGAGGTTTATAAGATCAAATCAGTGTTCTTACAGCTTTATTG